>OX104067.1:70065654-70198805 GCA_944474145.2 Dicrocoelium dendriticum | reverse complement strand
ATGAGCAGAGAGAAGGAGGCCCGTTGGGACAGATTCTTACTACTTGGTGATTGAATCGAGCGCACAATATCGTTGAGTGCGAAATTTCTGCGTAGCAGTTGTATTCAAAGAAAAAAGGACTACCAGCTTACTCTCGATAGACGCTTCACCGATGACTCCAAGTGCTTCCTTCGGCACACTGCCTCTCTCAATCTATCGCGGGCTGTCGTCGGCAGCCTGCTCAGACCCAACGCCAAACTACAATGTCGAGCAAAGAAGCTGCAGAACTGCTAAAGGCTCAGTACGAGTCCGTTTGTAACAACACAGCATGCAATACAAAGGTGCACGTTGCTTTCACACGCGACATTGTAAAGACCTCAGCTAAAGTTTACGTAAGAGAATGTTCTGGAAAAATTGGTACAAGTAAGGACAGAAAAATGGCCGAACTTTGATAGGATCCCTTAACTCTCTCTGCGTTGGTGGGCTGCCGTACTGACCTAACTGCTTGCCTCACTGTACAGTTGCTCGTACAGATGCACAGAATCTACGAACATCTGGAAGCATGGTGTAACATCAACGAAATACAAGGATGGAGACAGGAAAACCCTTCTAATAACCGCTCAATGGCACTACTTTCCATTTCTTCTAAAGTAATGGACAGCGTCACAGCCAATGCTCTGCACTACCATCCAGCAAGCCAGACTTTTATAGACCCGGAAACATACGGCTTTCGCAGGGTTCACTCATGCACCCCGAATCTTCGCGCAGCCCATTATTCCTGGACGGCAGCGGCGGATGTTCTTCCTTCAAATGACGTGGTTTACCTAGTTTTTTCAAAAGCACTTTACCGGGTTAAGCATGCAGTTCACATAAATAAACTACCAAGTCTAAGGATTGACCAGAAAACTATCCTCCGGCTAATTACCCACCTATCCGGGTGCAACTACCAAGTTCGTCTAACTTTGGCATTCTCCAAGACTCTGAACGCAACGGTCGAAGAACCGTTGGAAACTATCTTCGGGCCCCTGGTTTTTAAGCTGCACATTAATTACCTAACATTTTCCACTATCAGCGCCATACTGCTTTACGTGGACGATGTTATGGCGACCTGTTCACGAGCCAAGCGAGCAGGCGCGTCTTTGCATAGATATTGATGCTGCCTACACCTACTCCTCAGACATCGTGCTTCTGTTCAATCCCGTCAGGTGCAAGATCATGCAAAACGGACAAGGTACGTGTACTCCGTAAACTATCGACGGCGTGCGTCTTAACCTCACATCCCAGAACCGCGAACGGGGAACTATTCTATCAGCTGATCTGAGCCCGATCACCAACGTAGTCACATTGGCAAGAAAGGTCAACGTGCGACTGGCTCTCCTTGGGCGTGCATTAGGGTAATTCCCTAGAGAACGATTTGTCCGCCTTTACAGCACATTGGTACACCTACTGCTGGGGCACTCTGTACTGCTCCCACCGCCGTATCCGAGGAAGGACGAGATCGTTCTGGTAATTATCCAGCCCAGAGCCACTAAGAGATCGAAGGCACTATCAGCTCTACCGTGTGAAGATGGACTTGTGGCCCTTAAACGCTTTTCACTGCACTATCATAAGCTTTGTGGTGATCTTAGCCTGTACTATCCTGACCGACAACAGGCATCCTAATATCGAAGTACTCATTCGCACCCGCACAGACCATCTAAAAGGAGAACTCACTCAAGCCCATGGCCTGTAGTAGTCACCTTCAGTGCCGCAGAACCTGCTTTATTGTGCGTATCGCCTTCGTCTAGAACACACTGCCTGCAATCGGTGTTTTAGCACATAATACAGAGGTCTCCAAAAGACTCACAGGTGCTTGGCCCTTGCCTTGCTGGCCCTTCATATTGAGTGCCTTGTGTCAATTGTTCGCTAGCTGTTAGGGTCATTAGCTTTAACTCTAGCTCACTGCACGCCACAATGGTAGCTCTTATGTAACTTTACCGAACCGTCCCCCGGTCTGAGACCTACAGTTCCCCGTATTGCTACTGCCAGGCCCTCACATGCAAAGCAATAACACCATCGACATCGGAGCTTTACCAGCACATTAGTCTTTTTCTTCCAGTTAGCCACCGGGCTACCACCAAGACTGTGGATACCGATGCCCCACACCACTACCGAGTCATAACCAACAACACTTGCTACCTACTTGGAACAACTGGAGCCTGCCTTGAGAACTTGAGACAGAACCACCAAAAAGCAAAACGTAATCGCTCTGCACAGACTGATGCAATGTATGTAAACAACAGAAACGAGTGCGCAAGTAAATAAAAAGGCAAACAACAAGCTACCGGATACAGTAGGATTCAACTACACTCGTCACCACGACTGTTGTCCAGTGTAAATAGCCGGACAAAATGTCTCCACCCACCCGAAAAGTATATCTCACTTGAAATATCCAGGCACCGGAAACTCCGAAACTTTGCTCACCTGGACATTCAACGACATGTCTCTTCGTGACACCCTCATCCTCGAGAGGCCTCAGCGACTAAGGTGGCCCTGACAAGGCTATGTGAACAACTAACAAATGAAATTGGAAGTTATTTGACTTCGGATAACCGGGTAGGCGAACAGTCGGAATCGTGTTCTTCCAGGTATAGATTAGTGTTCAAAATGATCTACGGCCGTGTTCTAAGAAGTAGTGTGCTTTTGCCAGGCAAGCATCCTCCCTATAAAAGCCCCAAATGTCCGTTTAACGACACTGCGTCTTGGCGAACGTGACTCGCCACGGAATAAAGCCACTGCCCACAACTACCTCCTAACAAGTCGACTAGCTTCATAATTCCATATTTTCTTGACACCTACGAGCATAAGATGTTCCCTGGCTACAACTACCGATTTTACTACAAAGATAGTGCCCAGACTGTTTGCACCACGCACACATGAACCCAAAGTCTCGTCATTCATTCACGATTTTATACCCCTTGAGTAATTCTTCAATTTCCGCAGCCTGTACAAAGTTCGGCCACTGCCGATTACATACAGAGCAACGTCTGTGTCGCGAAACGTAACTGCCGGTAACTTTATTCCAGCCTGATTTGGTGGGCCTCAATAACATTGAGAATAAAGTATTTAGTTATTTAGTTATAATGACCGTTGTTGGTTCATATGACCGAACAAGCATACGCCGAGTAGTCAAGGAGGCTAAAATAGCAAATGTGAGGTCCGACGACGTCTGTATAGTTGCTTATCCTGCTTTACACGCCAATTAACCCTCCGCTTCTCTCCGACTTTGCATGGTTGCATGCATAAGGTTCCAGGGTTACCAGTCATAGTTGCCTCCACTGATCAGCTATAGGAACCCAGCAGCAACTAGTGGTTCGTGTTTGACGCCAACGACATCGTTATTAAGGAAGCCAACCCATAGCATCTTAACAAGCACAACAGCGTTGCTGGCTAAGTATAAAATCATGTGTACCAGACATACACAAGACGGTGGCTTGGTAGTGGCTCCTATACTGGAATCTACCCCTAGTTGAGGTTAACACAGTCAAGAGAACAACGCACTCCGTCTCTATCGAACCGTCTCATGAAGCCACTACAAACTAAGCGGCGGTTCCTCGACAAGCGCGCACCTTGTCAACCTTGGTATCAGTTGTATCCGCGCCGAACATATTAAAAAACAAACACTGAATTTTATAGCAAATATATATCAAAATGGGAAGCAAAGCATCGTCAGAACGGAATATATCAAGTGAAAACTATTCATTAAAACTTATAGATTCTGATGCTGCTCGTAAGCTCGTGCATTTGCATGTTACGGACAGCGACGGACATTTAGCAGAAATAACCGCACTAGGACGTGCGAAATAAATAGGACAAATGCAGAGGAATAATGGAACGACGTAGAAGGAATTCAACAAAACCCAGTGAACTGCAGAACCAGAGTAAGTGTAAGCCGTCAACACAACTGTGATGAAGAAGAATAAAAGACGCAACATTAAACCCATAAAGTGGAAACTAACAAACGGGTCGTTTTAAGTCCTGATGCTGGCCACTTGCGGCTGCAAGTCCTACTCTGGTTAGTGCAATTCCTATGTAACGGAACAAGTAGGCCGCTTGTAAGGGAAACTGGAAGGTAGTGGCAAGGCCACGACCCAACATAAAACAAGTGCCTTCAACCATATTGATTTGTTGTTACACAACATCCGTGGTAACGCACTCGCCCTTGGTCATGCTGTCTAGGCCTACACCATGTACCGCGGCCTACATAATTTTGCTTTTATATGGCGTCATAGTCTGCAATCTTCTGTTTTGACCCACGCAATTACTAATCAGTAACTGTTCCAGAGGTTTAATCGCAAGACTCAGGTTTAGTTTAAAAATCCTCCCACATCCCATTTATTGCAACTGTACTTTCAATACCTCAATATATAGTTTCGTATCATCATGCTCATCCATTACCTGTAATTAGAGCAATTTGGAAGTAAGCATCCTGTTATCAACGTATACAATTTTCGCCACTAACTTTTGGACGCTTCTATATGCACGCGTCTGCGCACTCCCCTATTGGTTACGGATAAAGCACAGCCATTTAAAACAAAAATTATTACCATTATGCTTCGTTTTTCGCCGCCATCGTACCCAGCCTAACTAAATACACAGGCCTGCTAGAGTGTAACTAAAAAATAACTAGTTATTTTATGCTTGATTATTGTTGGTGGCCTAATAGTTCAGACATGCTCCTTATGTTATAAGAAGTTATGGGTTGTCAGACAAGATTACCATGATCAATAAAAGCATCAGTTAATGCTAAGCTATACGTAAAAGTATGTAAAGAAGAGCATGCTTAGCGCATAGGTGAGGTTAAACAGCTGTGTATCACATAGGCAAAAAGCGTAGAGATAAATGGTGCCGGTGGGAAAACCGATACAAGCAGTTGTAACAGCCATAGTGAATACCCTTTCAAAACGGAGGCAGGTTAGGCTCATAAAAGTATTTTACCGTAAAGCCACTTTAGTAGATTTCAGTTGAATTATTTTGAACAGTATAGAAACGGCGGGGCTTTCAAATTCGTCCATGCATTGTGTTGCTTTTCCACTGGATTTATCAAAGTAAAACACCTTTACTAGTTTATTACTCCGTCGTATTACGTCCGCATTTCAATGTGCAAATGGCGTCATAATTACCCACGGTCGCGAAATTGTAACAATTATGCTCGTTTCACAAAATTGAACCCAGTACA
Organism: Dicrocoelium dendriticum; assembly: GCA_944474145.2. NCBI lineage: Eukaryota > Metazoa > Platyhelminthes > Trematoda > Plagiorchiida > Dicrocoeliidae > Dicrocoelium > Dicrocoelium dendriticum. The sequence goes on along the minus strand of OX104067.1, from coordinate 70,193,608 downwards.
TTTTCCTGGCCAGTCTGTAGGGAACAGATAGAAAACACCCAAAGGAAAAGGAAGTAGTTCCAAAAGTAAGCACTGCGCCGGATAGCGTGTTGGACCTAGAAGGAAAAGTCTAGCCGTATGCAGTTACCTAGTTTAATCAGCGGAAGTTACGTTTGATTTTGGAAGAATTAGTAGAGCCCAAAAGTAGGACTAGTTGTTGCGAATGTTCCCGACTCGATGTACTTACGCCAGAAAAAAACGTGGCTAGTCAAGGATGTGAATGCAAACGCTTGTGGTATTGGACGGATTTAGAGTGCATTGCGTTGACCGCCCAAGTACAAGCAGAAGCATTAGCGGTGACGTTATCACATGTATAAAGTTCGTGGTGCAAGTAGACACAACTTATTTTTCTTCATTTTCCACAGCGGATTATATGTTTAATTATGTAATTCAAGCCTCGATACTTGCGCGGTTATTGTTCCATTATGTTAGCTAACAATTACACTTCTCCTAGCTGTCCTATGACTGGCGCCGAAAGCTATACGAATATTTTGCTAGTACATTCACTAAACCTTGAGATCTTTTGTTATATAAATAAACAAATTTTATATCCTAGGTGCAACGCAGCACATTTGAGGAAGCGCGATGAAATATGCCTACAGGCATAGCTTTAGAATAGTAAAACAGTTCGTTTAATTGTAAGTTATAACCGAAATATTCGTAGTTCATACGAGTGAGCAGTTTTTCCGGTAATAGTCTCACTTTGGAACATGATGGCGCTGGAGTGCGGATATATCAATCACAAATGTTGTGACAATATTCAAGTTCGGCGTGATTTTGCTATATGGTAATCAATGAGCACAGCAGCGGAAATAGGATTTCAGTGCAATCGTAGTCCACTAAAAGCTTGAAATATGCGGTGTTCCATCAAAGCATGCTACATAGCAAAATTGGTTGCACAGGTTGCATGTAGAATGCTGATGTTTGAACCAGTGTGAAATGGTGGGCTGTAGCTTTATTCAGTGGCGAGTCACATCCACGACGCAGTGTTGTTAAGCGGACATTTGTGGCTTTTATAGGGCGAAGGCTTGGTAGTCGATAATCAGTCCGAAAACACTGCCGTAAGTTATTTTGAAAAAGGTTGCAAGCTAACGATGCATCCTCCGACAGGTTTTGCACCCGTTTAATTGCAGTCGATTGACGGCCAACGTCTTTTTCTGGTTGACCGATTGGCTTAGTCATGCTCCGGCAGTAGTCGTTGAAACCGGTCAAAGAAGCAAAAGAGTCGTAGGGTCTAATGAAGAGTGGTGTAGGTGAGTATAAATGTCAGTTACTTGAACCCGGCTCCTACTTCTGTGGTAAACTTGTCCGGCATGTGCAGACCATGTCCAAGCTGGAATTGTCATGCGGATGGTAAGTTTTTTTGATCCCAGCGGTTGAATACGTTTCGATCATGCAAAAATGCTATTCCTTTGTCCAATATGAGATAGTTACGAAGGACTTAGTCCGCAAAATAGGATCAGAATTTCTTTAAATGTAAGTGATAACTAGGTGTAATTGTCTACATGGTCAAGTGAAAACTCTTTGATATGCTATTGGAAAAGCCATTTGTTCGCGCTATTGAGGAGCAACAAATCTGTCCACGCAGAGCTTCCGCAAATGCTCCAGTTGAAAGGAGAACCAGAATGTTCTTCTGGAAATGTAAAGCACCGAGCTCAATTGTTTGAAAGACATTGAGAATATGCAAAGTGACCGTGAGAGTAGCGGTAATCACGACAGAATTATTTATCATCTGTTTTGGAAAATGAGATCCAAATAAACCTATGGTTTCAGTCGCCCGTTGTCATACGGTGCGCATAAGCCCAGATAAGCCCATTTGTTTTGACCCTGAAGAAAGGCATTTCCAGGAGGGCGAAAGGTACTTCATTTGGAACGACGAGTGGGTTCTGTAGCTTCAGGGATTATTCTTTACATCCGGTAGAAAAGATCGAGTGTTCAAACCATTCGGTTATAGAGAATAAGTCCGCCAGCCTGTGCCTTTGGTCTATTCGACGTTAATGTTAGTAGCAACACTGGACTAAGAAACCTCATGCAGACTGCATGCAGGTTGCAAGCAACCATAGACAGTGATAGTTAACGCCGTAACACATATTCTATTTGTAACTGCACCGCTTTTAAGCCCCGACCATGCCGCCATAAAGTTATCCGCAATCTATAGCAAAACTAAGTACCATGATATTATCCACTGCAAAGATCGCAAGTTAATGCAACCATAATATCTCCTCCGCGACATCAAACTGCCACTTGAAACTGTGCCTCTACAGAATACAATATATTTTAAAATTCTGGTGAATCGAAGTACGGTGAACTGCTCTGTGAAAAGCCGCTGTCCATTGGAAACTTTTTCATACCCGCTGTAAAGTATTCATTTGGTACCATAAGCGACTGAGAAAACACAAAACCTCAAGCACGACGACCTCGATGTAGGAGAGTCCTTATCGATTAATAAACAAAACGAAAAACGCCGCCTCAAGCATGCGTATCTCCAAACTGTATGTGGAAAGAATAATAGCCGTTAAATAGGCAAAAGATGAGGGACCTGCGTGAATTCCTCCGAAGAGTTCTACACTGATCTTGATGTGGTGGAATTAACTCGCAACTTCTGTGGTCCCCCGGATGCTCCCGAATTACACGTACCAGCTTAACTGCTGCTGCTCTCCCCACAAGCTTCGACAGCCATAGGAATTTTAACAGTACACAAGGAATTAACACGGATACTGTCGCTCACGGCTCTTGGTGCTGACATACTGTCTCTTACAGTCCGTATTGAATGAAGCTAATAGCTTAACACAACTTCTCTGAACTGTGTACCAGGTTCCTAAATCAACACAAGATAGTAAAACTCACGCATTAAACCTACACTATAAGAGAAATCTGTAAGTAGCGGCTCGCTGCTTGCACGTCAGTAGCTTTGAAGACATTTGTAAGGATCACCTTCGAAAGGATGCTAGTACAAACACACTCACATGATCGTTTCACTGCATCTATTATAGTAGTAGGTCATGTTGGATGAGTTAGCTTGACATGTACGCATCATGTTTGTATCTTCTTTAATTAAACCAAACCAATGCAAATCTGCATCTTAGATAACCGCGTTGATTTTGGTGTCTTAAGCTGATGGCTGCTGTTACATAATATGCTCGTTTCCAGTGTTCAATGTTTATTAGTGCTTCCTCTTTCAGCCTAGGTTACCAATCGTACGCAGGTTACCAAGCTTAGGGATAAAACCCACTCATCATTCGCCACGACTTCAGAAGAATTTTAGTTTGCAATCTTGCCCAAATTCTTATTTTCCACCTACAGTAAATGTCTCCCTGCTACGTAGGAAAAGCTCCTGCAGAAAGATTGATGATGTGACCCGTAGTGTTCAAAATCACAACACAGGTTCATCTGCCAACTTGCTATACTTCTTGAAAATCTAACAGTCTGGGCTTAATCCCGATGTCTTTCAAGCAACGCAGCAAACTCTACAGATGTACATTTCTTGCTGTAAAGGAGAAATCTTATCTGTAGTTCCCGATGCACACACAGCACCTCAGTATTGACAATGTCAGGTTAAACACCTGCACAGTAACGAACTAGCTTAGAAGTAGCATAAGCCTAAATTTACGAGGCAACATCACGTGCATAAAGCATTCATTAAAACAGTTGCCAAATATGTTGTCACTCAATATTGTTTCTCTTCCGGGCTTCGTTAGTTGAATTTAAGTTTTGTTACGGCTTGTGTAATTCTGCAGTGTGTGTCGCTCACCTGCAATTTTTCCTGGCTTTAAATGGGGAAATTCGAAGTGTTCAACAAGTCAATGGAGCGTCTCGTTCGATGTAGCGGACTTTCAAGGTTGGTGCTTTTTGTCACCATCGTGTCCAATCACGTTTGCATATGCAAAAAACTGGCCTCCAAAATACCCCCTGTTGCCCGTCACTCTCCACCAGGCGTTGTCGGAATTAATCTCCACTTATTTGACTAGGCGAACGTAGAGAGCTATTTGTGTCCACACGCAGGCTTACGTGCATCAGTTGTTCTCCGTTTGTCACGCTTTTAGGAGGTCAAGCAGGGGGAAAACAAGAACGTATTTCCAGACTGAACCGGTGACGTCACCAGTGCCTCCAATACAAATGGCTGGCACAACCTTTTCATTTATTATAATTTTAAATTAGCTGTGCCTTAATCGTGTGTGCTTCATAGCTGAATATACACACTCCATGGGTGTATAAAGCGCATTGTTAACTACTAAACATTTTTTACATTAAAAAATTAACCTTTTGGTGAGTGCTTGATACGGCGAAGCAGGTCATGTGTCTCAGTACATACAAAACGCCTGTCAGTGCACGAACTAAGTGTTATATAAATATCCCATTTGGATACTCTTGGTATAACTAGGCACACTAGTTAAGGCATGATAAAATATGTGTATAACCAATATAAATGCTTTAGAGTAGCACAAATAGTTGTTTGAAGGATTTTCATCCAACACGTCTTGCAGCAGTTGCATGTATGCAACTTGTCAGATGATCGTCTAATCAATGTAGGTAATGGAGCTGGTGCGCGGAAAAGTTAGAACTACAAACTTTAGTGGCAAGAACCACAAATCGGTGGGGTAGCGCCAAGGCTGTAAGCCATTACTTCAGTTTGACAGAATCCAATGAAGATGCTATGCACAGTTGAGGCCGGATAATTGTTGAGTATTTACCGTTTAAGACTAGCCTCGAGGTTAGCATTTTTATCAACGTGCGTTTATAATGTTTTCACCTTGAAACTGCATGGGTATTTCGTCGCAGAGATGGTGCGCTGGTTAGAGGACAAGTACAGTTTGTAAAACAGTTACCGAATATGCTTCTTAGATTGTGTGGCATCGTTTGTATGGAAAACCAATCAGTGTCACTGGAAGAGATCCGGAAGGGTAGTCTGTGGAGCTATTGTAAAAGAGCTAACTACAGATCCAGGCGTTTTGTCCCGTAAATAGCACACGTTTGCCCAATACCAAATCGGAACTGTTCCAGAGGTAAACTATATGCTGAACTGGAAAAACAGCTATCTGTAAAAAAGGCTCACTAATCCTCCGTTTTCGAAAAGCTACTTTATCACAACCGTAGTCTTTGGGGCCTTGTAGGTAATCAAATGATGTTAGCGATGTATATATTTTATAGATTTTTATTGTCCCAAACTTAGCAATAGCCATTTGCGGTCTATCAACAGAGAGTGGCCTTTTTCAGGGGTTATATAATATGTGTAGGAACCCATAAAGCGCGCCTTACTTATCTTGGGGACTCGCAAGATTGCCATCTGACATGAGTTGACTGAATCCTAAACAGCCCTGACTAATGCATACTGCCCGTTGTCTGTAACCAAGCAACTAAATGCAAAACCCCCCGGTGGAGGTGCTTTGCATGTTTCAATTATTTTTCAGTATCCTCGGCAGACCTCACGTTAACGTCATTTCCAATGGATTATTTATGCCCAGTCCAAACCTTGCAGTTAATATAAGATACCTACCCGACTGCTGAATGCTTTGGCGCGACTTTCCACCCTTCTTTGAATTTATTAGCTAGTACGCATTAAGCAAGATGATCTTTTGCCAACCAACGTTGTATCTAATATATACTGATATTCCTGAGCCACATTCTACCTTTTTAGATACCAATCATTGCTTAAAAATGATAAAGCCACACGATATATTATTTACTTTCTTAGTTGTGCTGCACTTACTAGAGAAAGAAACGCGCCACATGTACGGTGTTTTATCAGCAGTCATCTAATAAATTGCAAACAAATGTAAAGCTTTCAGTTATTTTTCTTCTTTTCTATCAAGCGATCAAAGTATTCCTTGGTTGGGCTGTTTGGGTTTCGTTCTTTTCTACCGTTAAGCTAAATGTCGTTTTTTATTTCTTTTGTTCTCTTTGTTGTCTAATGCTAAAGGTCACACATTAACAAGGACCGTAGAAAACATCTTCTTCCATAAAAATATATTAGTTTATTACACGGCAATAATGGGTTTTACTTTTTAGTAATGCACGATCGTTTTATTTACTCACAAGAGCGCAACTTTTAATCAAATCTTCCTCTCTAACGCCCACGTTCCCCTTTCTCTTCTATAAATTTGTACCTCTGGATGCATATAAATTTTCCGTTGAAACTTGGATAAGCAGCACCAGGAGGTCAATTTGCTGGTTTTGGCCTGCCCTAGAATGAAGAAAACTTAAGTATACAGCTGCACTTAGGATCCTACTGAATAACACGCAACTGCGAGAAACTAACGGTAGTTCGCAAGAATATGAGTAGAAAGCTCAGAAATGTAAAATGCGAAATTAAATTAGTTGTTGGCCAAAGCACTGAATACTAGTAGCTCAGTTTGTTCAGATGGTAGTTAAACTGTTTGCTGAGCGTGGTAATCTTGTTGCGTACGTTTCTTCACCAATCGAGTTGACAGCACTGACGACGGCGTCCTTAATATCGCCTTTTTACTGTGATGGAGGCAGCGATTAATTTGTCAAAGCAGTGTTGTAAAGCACTCGTTGCTGTTAGAAGCTTAAATAAGATGAATTTGTTCAAAATAAAATATTACTCATGCTAAGACAACAATATGTGAGTCCATCTCATAAAGCTGTTCTTGATTTTGGGCGGAGCTTTATATTGGTCGCTGCTGTTCAGAAGTTAATTTTACACTAGTTAGTGCGTAGTGGAAAATTTCGTATAAAAGGTTTTGCGAGTTTGTTTATCTGGATCAGTGATAAGTACAAGGTCCTATTCTTGCGAGCTGTTGAAGGCATTTTGCTACACCGATTTTTGCTCTCGTTGTTGAATATTTCTATAAAGTCCGAAACCATTTTAATAAAGTTAGGAAAAAGTAGTCTGGAAAACTGTGAAAACACCGAGCTGGTTAACAAGTCAGTCTAAGACGGCGTCCATTTAACCGGACACAAATACCAATGTCTTTTTGCAGCAAGGTTGCATCCCTATTAGAAGAAAGCATGAATTTCCTCGCAACCTTGCATGGTAGTGACTATCCAAAGACAACCGTTTTTCTGCTACAGGAACGTGGCTTGCATCCTGGTATGGAAGACGGAATTATTTAACTTACTGACTATCGTTTCATCAAGCCCGATCGACCAGAATTAAACTAGGATCATGGAGGTAGTTTAACTACGTACAGCAACCAATGCTGGTGCGATTCGGCAACCATACTGTTCGCCTACACAACAGCCACTGCTACTTGTCATTTAGCTACATCCAAGCCGCGTTTCCTGTGCAGTTATAGTTTTGTCGTTGAAAACGTAAGTTTACCACATGACACAGGGTCATAACTGAACAAACTTACTGAGGAGATATCCACGGTGTTACCACCAGAACTCGTACGCTCAGTTAGGGTGATTGCTGGAGATAATGACAAGTTGGTCAACAGTTTTATTTAGGTACGTTATGTGACAAACATAATAGGCTTTCCAACTAGACTAGAAGCAAAGTTATTGCTCGTCTTCACAAGTAAAGATCAAGTGCTTTTCACGCCTAAAAGAATTCTACTTAGCAGCTATGTCCATTGCATCAAACAGGTATGCTCTCTTGGTTACAGTAACCCAAACGTCCTATCTCTGGCTCATATACCATTTTAAACGACCAGAAGGCAATTAGGTTCCATGTTTAACATCGCGAGACTTCAAACAACTTTGTCCTCCACTGCTTTTAGTGTTCTCAATAACGAGAGTCTGTCTGTTCGCGGTGAGCATCTCAGGGACTAACTCAATTTCTGTTTCGGCTCACGCTGCCAATCGAAAGCACTTTTTTAAGCGCAGATGGGTGTTCCTCCTTATTGCCTAACCAACTCTATAGAAAATAAAGGACGCGCCTAAAAAGCTAAGCTGCCGGCTTGTAGCAAATTACCCTCTTCAGCCATAAAAACTGAGCTGATACGACTGAATAGCCTGTACACTTAAACCAATTTTCCAAATCAACCGCCGTGACCTGCGGCAGCTTTCAAACCAACTGGGTGTCAAAGGCTGTAGTAAAAATCTAGAGTCGGTACATCTTCATAAGCTCAACTCTTAATTCTGCTCTGCTCCTCAAATTGCCCAATCTTACCTTACGCATTTTGTTAAGCTTTTGCATTTCAGCACCTTGTGGTTAACCAGGAAATCAAGTGGCCTCATGTGAGGAAGGCCCAAGTACCTGATGCTGTATCACCAATCGTTATAGCAGAGTGCGCCGACGCCCTTACCTTACCTTTAACACATATCAAATTGATGTCTAAACAGCGGTACCACCGCTGACACTTGCAGTTTCATCGTTATAACACCGGTCCCAAAAATGGAAGCTAAGAACTTCGGTCCCAGTGCATGTACACCTGTCATGCTAGAAGTATTAGAACCAAAGCTAATTCCTTTGAGTTCTACAAGCACCACAGCTAGTTATGCCTTTCAGTTTTCCTATACACCCAAACGCCCTGTGTTGGATTCAGTGGCTTACGCAATTGTATCTCGTTAGGTACTAAATGTCAGGCAGTACGTCTGACTTGCCTGGCTTTTTCAGCCGCTGTTAAGAATGTTGATAGGATACGGCTTCCTAACCTATAAGTCACAAACGGCGTCTATAAGGCGGTGTGCAAGCTCATTGAACATTATTTTACAAAGCCCTTGCAATTCACCCAACGAAACTGCGGATGGTCCTTAACCATTTGTAACGTACGGGGTCTTTGAAAGTAGAAATCTTCCCCCCTTTTGTCTTCTGTGCACGTCGTGCGACTTCCTCGTCTATCAGAATTTATTTTACGTAAATACGCCGACGACGTGATTGTAGGCTGCGTCCTTCCTCCCACGGGTCATGCAATGCGCTTCAAAATGAATAGGATGCGCTTGAACGATGGTCAGCTTTCAGATGCCTTATCCCCAACGCCGCAAGGTACAGTAAATTAAACGTTGCTCCTCTCCACATTGCTAAACGTAAACGGTGCCTTGTGCTGCGAGCCACTTTGTTGATAACAACAGCATTATGCATAGTTCACTCTTTGATAGGCTTTTTGGTGCCTTTCTATCTTGGTCTACACACATTTACGACACTTTTCATTATGTAAGTAAAATATCACTTCCTGCCTTGCGATCCAAGGTGCTTACAGTACCGCGCTATTTAATCCATAGGTTAGTAAGTATTTGTATCCTCCCTCATTAGTTTTATTGCTCGCCTATCATTTATTATGGTCTACAAGAAGACTACGATTGCAGTCCGTTTGATTAAGCTTATCTCTAACTGCAGTGGAATACACTGACAGTCACTTCTAGCTTTTGGTGTCAGAGTTATTCTTGATGCAGGTCACAGATTTACTTCAGAGCTTGTAGATGCTCCGTATCACTTACTCCACCATTAGTTATCGATAACCCGTTCGTTCTCATCTATACACTCAAATGGTAGGTTTTGTATCCTCATATTGCTTTTTAACATAACTGTATAGCCTTTTTTAGTACGTCTTCTAGTGAATTATACGAACAGCATTGCTGCCACACTCGAACGTTTGCTTGAGTAACTGTATATATGATTGTTACTTGTTCGCTTTTTGCCTGCCTTCTTTTGTACCCAGCATATTTTATGCACAGCTCCAGCGTAAAATATACTGCAAATGTGCCCATTCAGGCATACCTTGCTTATGTTGACTTGAGTTGACTATAAATAATAGGACAGTAGTATTATAACCTTTTGCCCTAAGCTTGTACTACCAAAACGAAAACGCTCTATGCCGCATACCTATTTTGTATGTTCCTTACCTTAAGCACATTGACCTACTCAGGGGCATTGTAGACCGCCACGTCAATTATACTGTTTGCTTTGTCGTTCTTTGTGCAAAACACGCTTGAAAACATTTAGACTAGGTATGACCCCAACCGCCATCCGTATAAGCACAACGGAAACTCGTGTATTTTGTAGCACGACATGAGTAAGCTCAGCCGAATGGTTGTAGCCGGTCCCCTGAGTACAACATAGGCTCTGGCTGTATCAGTGCACGCCAGGCACGGACTGCGACAGCAAATGTGTCATGCGAGTATGCTACCGGATCGCCGCTTGAACAAACGGAAGTTAAACGTTTACGGCAACTGGGCTAGCCTATTGCACGCATCAACAAGCCAGCGTAAAGACGCGCGCTTGGCATACTGACGGCTCAGTCTATCTGGAACTCTAAGTTAGTAAACCAATACAGAGCAGTAGCCGACGGATGAGCGGTGCGTGGGACCAATGCACGCAAGGTAACACAAATCGCAGTGACTAATGTCGGCAGACAACCATTCCTCATTTGTGTACAATATAAAGGATGCCCTGCTTCTTCAACAAGAGACTCTGATCGTTGCTAAGCCCATGTTTTGATTCCGGAACGGCGCTACACAACAAAGCAACAAACAAGAAGCAACCGAAACCTGGACTTCAGTGAATGTTGCTAGACAGCCATCACTACAACTGCTGACCGAGCTGCAAATGACAAAAACCCGCTACCGCATACCTAAACATTTGTCGACTAAATGTAGCTAGCTGCCGTGAGGCTGCCACAGTTGGACGCCCTTCCGACACCATACCAACTTGCTATTCTCTGACTTGCCATCCGCGACAAGGCGAGGCACGTTCTTGAGCAGTTGGACCTCAGTAATACGAATGAAATGAAGACGAATAGGTTAATCAATCAGGACGTCTGGCGAGTATTGCGAAGGTCGAGCAAACAATACGTAACGGAGATAATTATTATTGATCGCCAACGCTTTCCGGGTGCGTATTCCAAGACTTGCATTACGGAGCTGAAGGACCTAGCACGAACTGGAAAGTTTTGTGATTTTCTTCGGCACTCTTTCGTGCGCGACCACGTCGTTGCCGGTACAGGACAGTAGCAAAAACCAGATGCGCTATATGGAAACGAAGTCTGTCCTTATTTCAATACATTGATACCTACATAAGCAAGACCAGTACAGCCCAACAAATTCAGCAGTTGTGTAGGGAGGCAACAGCAGAGTTTTGTGCGGTATCCAAGACGGCCGAGTCTTCATCTCATCCAAGCGATAGCCAGAAGTCTTGTTGTCAAGTTTGTGGCCGCAGGCATTCAAATCGAAAGGAGAATTGTCCAGCTGGTTGTCGCAATTGCATAATGTGTTCAGAAAAAAACAGTTTTCCCAGTGTTTTGGATCGACACTCTTTAGACCAATAGCCAGCGGAATCCATAATAACGCTCAAGAACTCACGATAAAGGGTGTGTACCAGTGTGTAAGTCCGAACTGCATAGTTGGAAAGCCGTGGTTTCAGGCAAAGTCAGCTCGCTTTTAACTTGTAACAGGTGCTACGAACAACATACAACCCGAGGAATATTTTGCCTTTGTGCAAGGCAGGGAAACGCAAGAGCTGCCACAAAATGTGAAACGGCCCAAGGCTACGGCAAAATGTGAGAGCTACCATGACACCCGTCAACGCAAAGGGCGAAATGGAACACCATCTTGAGTGCTTAATTGTATCAACAGACCTTATGCTCATTTTTCCAATCCAGCAGTTCGGTTTCGTCTCCTTTTCGTTATAATTTCTTCATATATGCCAGGCTAGCGCAGACAGTATTGATTGCTACCCTATTGTGCTTGCTGGGGCTATGGGAATTTAGTAGGATGCGCTCATTTGTCGTTGAAAATATCGGCTAGGTCAATAGCGTTGCCAGCTTGGAAAATGCCAAAAGCTTTAGGTTAAAGGTTGTCAACAGGAATGCAGCGCTTGGTTCCTTTTAGCGTCCTAACCCAGGCTAATATGCCGACAGCTTGAGCAAGCCAATTGGCAACATTAAGTAAAATAGCCGATGATTTACGCATATACATCGACCTGAAACCGCTTAATATCACTCTCAGAGGAAACTATTAAACTCTACAAACCTAGCCGATGCTTTTAAGGCGATGGCGTTTACGGACGTCAACCTCACTTCAGCATTTCGGCATGTAGAAGTTGAGGAAGCTTTGAGCTACTTGGTATCATTTGAGACGACTTTCGATAGCATTAGATGGCTGCGCTTGCCCGCTGGTTTGAAATTATGCAGTAAGGTTTTCCAGAAGTGCCCAATGCAAGCGTTAGATAATTTACCCATGATGTATCGTAACCCGTGACATGTTATTAGTTGGTGTTATTCGAAAGTGACATGCGCGCCATCATTACCAGCTGATTTTACGCTGCAGCGAAAGCGAGCAAGTGGAAGCGCGCAAAAATTGCGTTAGGCAAAGCGGATTTGGTATTTCTTAGCCCTGCGCAGAGCGCAGAAGGATTGAAATCGAATCCGTGTAAACTCAGGGCCAAAACCGGAGTTCCCTCCCTAACGAACGCGTAGGCCGAAAGGGATCGTCAAGTATCTAAGCCGTTTCTTACTAAAATTACTTGATTTGAGGCAACCAATTCGTAAGTGGACTCTTAAAAGGGAAAATTAGCATTGGCGGGACGAACAAGAAGTGCATTTTAGGAACTTGGGGAATTGCTCTCAAACGCACTGGTCCTCGCTTACTTTGATCCATCCCACCCAATCGAGTTTGAAGTTAGCATTAGTCCATACGACATAAGAACGGTTCTTATGAAAAGTTGTAAGACCATTGCTGTTTGTAGCTGCACACTGACAAAGGCCGTTCGTCTGTACACCCGTTGTTAGGGTTGCGGTCGTTGGCGTACGCTGTAGAACGTTTTAACGATTATACATTCGGCCGCAAGGCACCGTCTTCCTAGACCCAAAGACATTCGTATCCATCACTAGCAAACCGCTTCATGTCTTTCAAAAGCGGATGCTTATTTTACTGAAGAAGTACGATCTTAATATCATCTACCAGGCGGGATTCAGTATGCACAGCGCGGACACTTTATCGAACGCATATATTTCAGGTGCAATGGGGATGCAAGGCTTTGGTTTGGTTTATTCGACGCCTTTGCTTCCTGTCACTGAGGACCGTCTGCCCGACAGACGGTATATAAAACCTATGCAACAAACACTATTGAGCGGATGGCTTAAAAATAAAATAATTTACCAAAAGAACTAACACCATTTTAATTTCGGCGACGAACTCGTCTTCCGAGAAAGGCAGATTTTTAAAAGCAATTAAATCCCTTTTTCGAAGGCAATGTAGCGCCCCACGCAAGGGCTTATATAGGCTGCGCAAACCTGAGAAACAGTAACTGTGACAAAGCGCCAAACTTGAGGATTGGCCGAAAATGAGCAGCCAAATATAAGCTTACTTATCAAACTGCTTAACCTGCAGAACACATGTCGTGCGTGACCGTAAGAACCAGTAAGGCTTTGCAAAGTACCAAATAGATATCGCTAATACGTTGATTTGGATACCTTTACCATTTACCTTTATTTAACTACGGTAGACTAATGTACTGACTATTTTAACCTCCGTGACTTAATTTCAACCAGCGCGCAAACAGTTGGACTTAGGTGGGTTGCCATTAGCTAGCTGAAGTGTTCTCGGATAGCGGGCAGAATTTCCCTAGCGCAGCATTCTGTGCTTGCTGTGGGTAAATTTTCTTCACCGACTCGCGGTCTATACAGTCACTCGTACAGAAAAGCCCAGCCTACAGTATAGGGCACAAAAATACTACCAAACAAGGACAGTGAAAAGCATGTGGTTTCCGTGTGTTACTGTAAAGTAGGAGCGCGCCGTCTGCTAATATTGCAGCAAGTCCAACTCAGTCTTTCTTCACGCGCAGGACAAAGACCTTTTATCCAGTAGACAACATTCTACAGAAACATGCGATGTAGTCGCACGTTGTTTTACAAGACCGCCTTAAAAGAGAATGCAACGGCAGAAGAGTTATTATACTCCTTGATCAAGGCGCTTTCCATTGCTAGCTCAGGGAATCGAAGTATGGGAGTAGCCAGTACCTGGAGCCGCTAGGCGCAGTACCAGCGGAGTAATTGAAGGCCTCAAGGGGAAGTGGTTACGGTCACCGTTGGACATGACTGTATGGAAGGAAGCGGGTGTAACTCAGCAACCAAGGCGAACGCATGTTGCAACCTGGGGATCAACAGTCTCATCGGCACCAAAGGCCTGTCACCAGAGTGTAAGGCTTGCAGGCCATGGGAAAATATTACAGCACCCGTCCAACAAGAATCGAATAAAGGAAAGGTGTGATAATAGCTAGTTGCTTGAGGGCAGTGGATGAGCCGGAGGTAACAATGCGGGACAAACACTGGCTGTGACTGCAAATGAGCCATGCGCATTTGCTACCAGGTAACCGCTTAAGCGAACGGAAATTAGAAGAAAGTAGCGAATTGGCCAAGGAAGTGCCCGCATCAACAAAACAAAGCAAGGAAGCATGGATGGTTTACTAGCGGATCAATGTAGCTTAGATACCAATAGCTGGCGTGGTAGGAACGACAGACCAGACATACGAAGCGGAGCTGCCGTACCCAGCCGTGACTCCTGGTAAATACACGAAGGAACAGAAGTGGAGGGACGATCTGTGGGTGGGACCAGTGTACATAAGGCAACGCGAAAGTCGCAGCGGCCAATGTCAGCAGACAACCAGTCTTATTTGTGTACAATATAAGCGACGCTCTGATTCTTCAATAACACGCTCCTTTTGTTGCCCAGTCTGTTTTCGACTCTCAGACAAGTCGGTTGTCACATATACAACCAATCACACTTTCCAAATCTTATCAAATTTGGTAATGTTTAAATCGCCTGGTCTATCCTGCCCTCGTTCCATATAAACTTACCCTGGGAAATAAAAAGGCACTAAAGCTGAGGATGCAGTTATTACTTTGTATGGTTTCATTGGATGGCTGGACCAAAGGTTACGTCAGGTCAGCTCGTTTTAAAATATCAGTGGTTCCCGCTTAACGAGCGCTTTGCAGTTACATTGAAAAGACAACCGTGGCTTCCAGCGGTTTGAGGTTTTAGTCCATTATCTGCCTCTGCTTAAAAGTAAGGAAGAGCAAAGGCGAGCTACCAAATGTCTTGGATTATGGACCGAGGTGTAATTGATCAACTTCAATAAATTTACAGTAGTGCGGGAAAATTATCCGGCCCCCACTTATCTAGGCTCTTTTGAGGATTTTTACAGTAGTATATACTGAGCCGGAGAGAAGCCTGTTCCGAATGAGGAGTAAACGTTTCGAAAAATGTTTAGCCATTGGTTCCTGCTTAGACCTCAGATGCATAAAGTTAGGTTCCTGAAGGTATTATAATGTCGTCAGTTGAAACAGAGAAAATCCACGTGCTGCTGCAGTTTTATATCACTAAAAGGTTTTCATTTTTATTATGGTTTAAGAAAAATATTATTAGCTTATTTTGTTGATATATTTCCTTATGCCGGATTAGGTTTGATGGCGCTGTATTTTATTTACCCTATTGTACCCATGGGCTATTTGTTTTATATAATTCGCTTGTTCACAGCCTCAAAAGTACTGTAGCTTACTGTTTGAGAAACTTGACTTTTGAGGGAGTTTATTTAGTTTTGGTATCGTTATTTCATTTCTACATTTTTGCTTTTAGTTAAGACACCCGCCGATGGGTGATAAGCGGTGCTACAACCTTCACGCTACTACGCAATTCCTCTGGCTGGTCTGTGCACAAAATTTTTCGCGAAGCTTAATCTTAGCCTTTTATCACTATCGTGAACCAGATATAGAAGAATGACCGTTAAGCTTGGGTACCACCGACTGGCGCTATGCATCAGCTCGGGTACAACCCTGATGTTCTGCAGGATATTTTGAAATAAAAGTCCGCGTGCTTGTCCAACCATAGAATTAAACCACATACGTGTACAAAGCACAATAATTTACAGCGCAGTTTCAACAAAAGGTTAGCATTATGCGTAAATGCGGTTTTGCTAAAGCTTACACAAATTTCACCATATCCATGTTAATAAGACTGTGACGCAGTAAACATGTCATTGTTTGACTGCGGTTGATAGTATCTAGCGTGGCTCAGTGCGCTTTGAGACATTTTCATATTGTAGGTAATGCATCGGTGCTGGTGCTATTACGGTAACCAAATTTCAACAAAAGGTTGCATAATATATCCACGGAATAAGTGTCTAGTTAAGGTTACAGCACGGAATGCTTGGATATTTCTTGTAGGCAAAGGCAGTGCCATTTGCGCTATTACTCGTGTTAGAATGTTGTGTACCAGATGCTGTACTTGGAACGAGGGTCGCTTCTTAGCAGGCTGCATAACACCGGCCTCATGCATGAAAGCAGCACTGCAACAGACCAGCTGAAATGGCAATAGAAATGGAAGGCGGTATGTTTCCCTAGAAGGCATGAGGATTACAACCTGTGCCATTGGCGCCGCTAAAGCTTTAACAGCTTTACTCGTGTTAACCATTATGGCAAAGTCTCAACTTAGGGTAGGTAATTTCGTTCATTGCATAAGCTGCACACAAGCGCGGGAATCATCCTGGTCAGAGGTGAAAACATGCAGGTGCAGTTGGAAAGGTCCTTAACGAACTTTCGTTTGCGCTTGCACTAAGTTAAGTTGACGTGTGTGGTTATCCTTTGCCTAGGTCAACATTTCACAATATGCAATAACCCAGCTGTACCGCGTGAATGCATGTTTAGCCATTGCATGAACGTCAGCGTGATAGGTGATGCAGCTTGTCAAGCTCAAAGCAGAACGTTTTTGGTGGCCGTTACAAGTAGTCTGCTTTGGGATAGAATGCTGAAAACAAGTAAATTAAGGTATATTCTTGCGAAGCGGTTAACGTTTACTTAGGCACCAAGCTTCTTAATACGACTAAATGCATCGAAAGGAAAATAGTAAATTTAATGAACTGCTCGGTTTGGTATCTTAATAAAACGATAACATTTATTTTGTAATGGGCGGTACACGAGTCTTTTTGCGTGACCAAGTAGATGTGGAAATAGAAAAATAGAACACAGAAAAATCTGCGGATTTCAAACGTCGACTGGCCATTTTTACTTGAAGTAGTGAGAATAGTACATACAAGAATTAGCGTATTGTGAGTAATAATGATGGGATGGAACCCATATTGTGTGACACAGGAAACTGGGTAAAACAGTGTGGTTACCTCAAAGCTCCTTGCGAGGTGTCGATGACGGATTTTTATGTGTTAGAACGTGGAGTTGTCCATGCTTATTTCTATGTACACATGGGAGCGTTCTGCATGTTTACCTATCTTTACACAAATGCATGAGAAACTCAGTGCACCACTGTGTGGATGTCGAATTGTAGAACGACAACGACGGTTTTCTTATCCTTTGCCAACTTACTAGAAACATGTATAATCACTAACGAAAGTATCCATTCAAGCAGTTCCAGTGGGTTTGCATGAAGGCAATATGAGCCCAGGATGTTTACGTGCCTAGTTACAGACCTTCACACCCTGATAATAATCTCGGACGAACTCACCTGCACTTACCGTAAATTTCGGCGCATGAAATTTCGAAACCATGCAACTCTGATTGAGCATCAGCTACCCATGCATTATGGTATGTTGCAAAACAGAGACTGTTCCTCCTAAACACCGCTCAATATCTTGGGTTTGCTGATATGCCAAGGTTTAAGGCAAATCCAGGCTGAACATGTTACACAAAATACATCAAATGTAATGGAAAAATCGCATTATTCTGTTTCAGACAGGTACAGTTCTGTACCAACACGCGCCAGTAAACAAAGGTTAGCAAACTTCTCAGTATCCTGCTCTCTAGTATATCCATGACAGCGGATTTCTGCACGTATCAAAATAGACACGTTTTGCAGTTGAGTGCTAACTATATTTACTTAAATGTCAAAAGTGAGCATTCCGTGAACCTTAAAATTTTTGCTTCTCTTTATGCACATGCACTATAACGACCAGGTCTACGTAGGCGTACCTTGCCTCATAAGTGCAGACAAAATGATGACCGGAGAAGCGGCAGTAGTAGGCGCAATGTTCTGTAGCCGAACAACCTCCTCGTGGTGCCAGCTGGGTGGTTCGGGTTCAACCTGTTCCAGCAAATATTTCGGCGGCAGTTTTCCATGAAGTGGTTTTAATTTTCGGCTGGCAAAAGTTTTGTCTATAAAAGGCCACAGACGTCTGCTTAAAAACACGGTTACTTGGCGTTCCTGACTCACCACAAAATAAAGTCACTGCCTCGTTGAGAGCCGGATAATCCTTCCCGACCCACGGACACCAATCTTCTACTCGCACGTCGCTAACTATATCATCTTCATCATCAACAGCAGTAATCAGCCAATGGAATTGATGCTTCGCCACCGTACAACCATGCTGACCTACGCAATAAAGAATAATAAGAGGAAGGGCACTTAACGGAAAACCTTAATGCCTTAAGCAAACACGCATGGGCAAGGCGCTTACACCTTGTGGAGACAACATACCGTCACAAATAGCTGGCTATCGTGCAAAGATAAGGCGGCATCGACGAGACAGCTTCCGTGCGGCCTTCCCTGCCCCGCATCATAATCAGCCATTACCCCTTAGATAAAGCAACACCAAACATACCTTAAACAGGCAATCAGACTGTGAGACAGCAGCCGAGGCCCCATTAGTGTCGCTTGCAAGGCATGTCCTGTAAAGTCTTGAGTCAAGCATAAGAGGGGTCACGTGGACTCCAGCACGGAAGACGGGACGGACCCTCGTCATCCAGTTTGGTCGTCCGTAACTTCCTTACCCGCTGTCAAGTCAACTTCCGTCCTCCTCGAGCCTTGCGCCGCCCTGCGCCTCATGGACTGAACAAGGCCCTCCTAGGTAGGTGGTGAGCAGGCATACGTAGCACGTGCCCGAGCCAACGCGACATATTCAGGGCTACTGTTGTTGTAGGAAGCCAGCATGATAATCACTACCTGGTACTCGCCTAGGCACTTCATCGTTGCAGACGCGCTGGTGCCAACAGACACCAGCAATGCTTCGCAGACAGCGATGCTCAAAGACTTGAAGGCGCCTCAGATCTTTAGCCCGAAGGGGCCAAGTCTCACTACCATAGAGAAGAACCGCCCTCATTATGACCTTGTATACATATCCTTTCAGACTAGGGAAATTCCCATCTGCCGCCAAAACGCCGCAGGTTCAAGAAGGCAGCTCTGGCGCTTGCAATGCAAGGGCTGACGTCAGTTTCTATGTGCCCATCGTTGCTGATGCAGCTGCCATGATAAACGAATTAATCAACCACCTAAAGTTCCTCGTTAGCAAGCGTCAAGAGGGCCTAAAGTGGCTGATTGTCCTGCAGCGACGCTTTGCAGTTTGAAGGTGCAAAATGCATACCATATGATGGGACCGCTCTCAACAGCTTATTCAGCAACAGCGTCAGAAAGCAAGACGATATCGTCCGCATAATCAAGGTCAACTAACCTTTCACCAGAGAGCAATTCAACGACTAAGTCGTGAGATTCCCCAAGGGGACACGCCATATTAGGATCCACGAAGGAATCGAACAAAATTGAGGAAATCGGGCAACCCTGACGAACGTCAGTTTTGGTTGGGAAGATACCCCATAGGTCACCGTAGACCCCGACGCGGCGTGTAATGTTCGAGTATGGAGCAAGAAGGAGGTTTGCATGTTTCGTGGGAACGCATTTCCGTGCAAAAGTTCGAAGAGATTCGATCAGTCAACAGGTTCGAACGCACTCTTAAAGTCAAGGAACACGGCTACTGTCGGTCCACGGTATCCGAGGCGATGCTCTAGCACCTGCCGCAAAGTGAATCCATAGCATTTGCAGCCCCTTCCTAGGCAGAAAGCGGTCTTTGTAATCGATAAAAAGCTTAGAAAACTTGAGCAATACGCGCAGCCATCGGTTGTCGAAATTCAAGCTCGGAACGGATGCGCAATCCCCGGGATAAGTCAAAAACTCAACGCCGGTGCAACTGTGGTGCTATTGAATAATAACAACAAATCCCAAAAGTGACAAGCCTTAAACGGTTTCCTTATACAAGAAAGCGATAGAATCTTCAGTAGATACCGCAGAATACCCATCCAAAAGCCAAGCAAAGATAAGCACAAAATGCAAACAAGTGCGCGAAGGCGCAACTAAGCAGCACTGCTTTGAGGCAAACCAAGAAACTAATTGATTGCCTACACGTATGGACATATGCCAAGCAGTCAAAGCCGCTTGATGTGTCAATGACTGCTAGGGCAAAATACACCAACAGCATAGCTTGGAAGATCGCTTGGCTTTGAAGCTAGACATGTTCGGAACAGCTGATTGGCGGATTGCCTGTAATGCACAGGATATGATGACGATGCGTGCGACGTCTGCGATGGGACATCAAATGTTGAAGGGTGTAAAAGCGAAATGTGTAAGGCGGGTTTGATTGACCATAGAAGGTGGGCTAGAGAAGCAAGGTCGAATGGTTTATCAATGTTCAAGGGGTATGTAAAACAAGCAGCCGGGGTTCTGGCACATCCAAAGGGAAATGGGCTGTCCATAATAAGGAGTTGTAGGGAAACAATGTGGTGAGAGTTCCAAACGACTGGTCAAATTGATCTCTCTGATGCAGTCTGCCCTTCCCTAACCCAAGCCTCCCGTCGCGCAGTGTGGCAACGAACGAGAATCAAGGTCAACCATTTTGTCACAACTGGCGCTTTGCTAATAACCCTTTGTTTAGGACAGCCTGCGCGACTGGCCATCTTGTATATTGTTACTATAATTGATTCACACCAGTTACCATGGACACTCTCTTCCTTCCCGACATGTTCGAATAGAGACGTCAGTACTTTGCAGGAGACCACACCCACATCCTTAAACATTGCAGGTGGGAGGGAATCCGGGCCAGCGGCACGAAAACGAGTGAGGGCTGTGATGGCGTTTTAGGCCTCAACCTGCAACTTAGGCTCTAAGCTAACCGTGTATGGCTCTACTTCATCACCTGAGGAGGAAGAGGTCCGGGAGCAGGGGTCAGCTGAAGTGAGCTTGAAAGTGTTCTGCCCAACGTGCCGTACGGCGCTACTTATTATGTATCAGCCCACCCGCGTTGCGCCTGACTGCCTCAATTACGCCTCGTCTTCTGAGTCCATTGGTGCGTATTAGCTGGAAATGCTTGCGGTATTTGTCTGCTGCTCCTGCCTCCTCTATTTTTGAGCCAGACTGGTCCGCCAGACTTCCTTGTAAGCACGTACGCTTCGCTTAAGTTCACGTCTAATAGCCCTTTTGCCGCATTGTGTATAGAGCCAACCGGGAAGTGTCTTATAGATTCCAACAGGATCACCGACCTCTTGGACATCCAGTGACCGGTGGGGTGACAGATGATAGTGTCAAAAGCAGTTGCTCCTGCGCATTGCAAGGCGGCCGTGGTCCTATTCCACTGCAACTCAGTGTCATTAGGACTAGACAGCGAAAGTTCGGTACGCAGTAGGTCTTGATAGGCATGCCTGACCGAGGGCTGGGACAATGTCTCCGTTGCTAATCGGAGGGGACGCTTTGTGCGCCTCCCGGTAAAGTTCATAGAGAAAGGAGGATGCAACAAAGCATGATCAGAGTCGACGCAGGTACTCCAGTACCAGCGGCAGTCCATTATGCAACCAAGTCAGCTGTAACTTATGGCTATGTGATTAAGTTGGGTCCATCGCTGGCCCACTACAGGAGGAGGCCCAGTGGCACTTCGGTGCCCACTATGTCTAAAAGCAGTCCTACTAAGAAACAAATGGTGCTCCGCACGCAGGTGTAGCAAAAGCGCAACTTTGTCAGTCCGCTCGGAGGTAAGCTCAAAATTACAATCTAGCTGAGTTGCTGAAGAGCTCAGACGTGCTACTTGTGCGTTCATATCCCCTGCAATCGCTATAATATCTGAACTAGTAGCACTGCGCAGTAGCACGTTCAGTTTATGATAGAATGTGTCATTGACAGCATTAGAACTACAGTCGGTGGGAGCATAAACGTTACCAAAAAGGAAACAGCGTTTTGTATTACTTCGTGAACCTACCTTAGTTATGTCGTCAAACGGGCTGCAGGTTAACGGCTGTTCACCAGAATCCATTCAAGCAATGACGGCTCAGCCTTGGAGCATAAAATGATACCTGCACCAGCTTGACTCGTGCGTGCTGCATCGGCGTCTCCGGATGCGTGCAACCAATAACGAGAGGATAAACCAGGTGCAGTTAATTCAACAACCCTATTAGGGTCCTTGACCCTAGTTTCAGACACACAACACACATCAATACCCAATGTGTCCAAGGTGCTTGCGAGTGCAGCCTGTTGACCTGTTTGTCTTAGAGTGCGAACGTTGCGTATTGTTATGGAAACGGGATAGTGTGGCCCTACAAGAGACTTTGGCTGATGGGCGTCCGAGAGGTGCTTGCGATTGTGGCTGCAAATGGGGTCGGGTTGGGAGTAACAGATACAGGTGAAAAAGAAAGGAGACGCTAGCAGTAGCATGTTTTCGCTTATCCGCCCTGCTGTATGCAGCAGATAAAGTGACCCTTGATAATCTGCGCGACGGCCGATGCGGGAGGAACTTTATGCATGAAGAGAATGTCGTGGTTGTAGGTGAGATGAGATGCTGCCAGTGCTTCCAGACCCAGACGGGAGGATGGTTAGGATTCTGCTCTAAAGCCTTTGGGTCAAAAGCCTGTCCGCAAGGCAGCGAAGGGGTGGCAATTATGTAGTTTTACCGAAATGGACGCTATTTCCATTCAAATTTTAACCAGGAAGACCAGGTGACAGTGTTTGTCTGACCTCTCAACGTTGACCAACCTGGTAGGAGTAGCTCTCAAGGTTCCCGGAGGCATTACTTAATATAACTTAACCGGTCTATGATGCACGTAAACCGTTGCAGCACGTTAAGTTTCAGTCTCGTTGCGACGGGCTAACGGCACCAACTACTCAGGAATGGAGCAGCAAAATTATATGCTCAAACTACACAGCTACATACGTACATACCATTACGTACTTACGCGTCCACCTACAACCATATGCCATTTTGTAAAACATATTAAATTTTTGCACATTCTTGCTCACACAGTGTTATGTCAAAATGAATATGCCCGTAAAGGCGTGTCCTGCCTTGTTGAGAATGAAAGCTTTATTTATGTACTTAACAAAAAATAACAGGATTTGCTCGGAATGACTCTACCTCTAATTTGCGATGAAATCTAAGTAAGCGAAAGCTACGATATAAGCAATTAGCAGCAATTAAAATAACTTTTGCCACATAACTTGAAGAAAATATAACAAGGCCCGTCGAAAAGGGATATTATTTCAAATAAATAAACCGGTTATACGCGACAAGGCAAGGCACGCTTGTAACTGTAGGATCAAATGGTTGCGAGGTGTATAAACGTAGAGAAATAGTACAGTTGATTTATTGAAATAACTCAAATGAAAACTTTTAGGTTTTACATTTTGACAAACGTTGTGTGGTCGTAGCGCTGGTGGGCTGGCTAGCAGCACAACTGTCATGTGTGGTTCGGGTCAATCCTGTTCCAGCGAATAGTTCGGTGGCAGGGTTCCAGGACGTAGTGAGTTTTCGTCTGGCAAGCGTTCTCTATGTAAAGCTGAGAAGGTCCGTTTAAGACCACCGCGACGTGGCGGACGTGACTAGGCACAAAGTAAAGTTACTGCCGCTTCCCCATCCGAAGATCCTCACTTCACAAACGTCATCCAATTTGAAGAGGTGCATGTATCCATTCATGCGATACCGAACATAGCAAACAAACTCACGAATTCAGTCACACTACACAATTTCACACACAATGCCTGCTAACACCTAGATGGCTGGTTGCGTCCTGGTTTGGGATTTACCTGTCAATGTTGCCGACCACAGGTGGCCTGCGCCTACAGCAGGCCATGGGCAGCTTGTGTTGCACCACCCACAGTTCCAACCACAGACCCATATCCAGTGCAAACTTGAAGAAATAAGGTCGAGAGTCCTGTGTATGAGAACAGCGCTTCATCAATGGAAAAGCACGCTGTATTTTGGAAGCAAGTGCACACAAGGCGGTGGATGGAGTGTAGTCCACTACACACTGATTGAATGAAACTACTCTTAGATCCTAACACGGCCACAAAGACCGTGCACCCCGTCCCCTTCAGCAACGACCAACTGTCTCCCACAGCCAGTATGGAAGAGCTAGTTGGTAATAGAAGGGTCGGTACCTTGTCAACCTGCACTGCAAACAGCCGCACCCGGAATATCAAACCACAGTCAATCACGTGAAATTATCTTAGCAAATAAAATACATTGGTTAAAGCATACAGCTATTCCCAGATAATTCATCGACACATTAGCATATGAAGTAAGTTGGTTAACAGCGAATCCTCGATTAGCACAAAATGTCCAGAATTTATTCAAAAGTGTTACAAATAAAATAAAGTTAAAGAAAATGTCCACAGTCAGCGGAAGGATCACGGCAAGTTAATAGAAGAATATCCTGTTAGGAAGAACAACCCACGGAAAGTGGAAGAAAGTGTTTGGATCAGCAAAACTTTGGTGTTGAAGAAACGGAAATGCAACCTCAGACACACCAATCCAGTAGGTTGCTGTTCAACCTGTCAGATTTTATACAAATACGACCATAATAAATTCAGCTTATAAATTTCCACACTACGCTATATCCACACGGACGCAAACACTAGCCACCACACCCTCGATGTTTTCCTGACTTGCACGTTTCTCGTTTGTGCATGCAACGCAATGTGTCTAAGGCGAAATATACACTACCTGTTATTTGCCTAATAAGGCGTGCTTCGTTGCTATCCAGAATTAACTAAATATTTGTATATATCTGATGACAATGTAAGTAGGCAATAACGCTCGGTGCATTGACGTTTGTGCACATAAATAGAGCAATAACTTCCTTATGCTAGGAAAATGCGAGGCACGCCTATGTAGACAGGATTACGTTAAAAGTACCACTTAATTTCGGGTAAGGTAGAAATGCTAGTGCAATTTGGCCAAGAACATTGGAGCTGTGAGTTCATCCGTGTGTGTGAGTGCATGTGTGTGGCGATTATTCGAGTTGGAATAGGTGCCGCTGCAAATGTGCTTGAGCGCGTGGATAATGTGAGATTGGATTAGGGACGATCGTGGTGGGGTTTCGGTTGGCTGGGTAAGCCTGGAGCGGGGCCTTAAGTTGAAGGCACGTCACATTCGCCTCGTCGAAGTGCTGATAAGCCAATAGCGGTGGCTTTTACAGGGAGAACGCTTGCCAGGAGAAAACCCATCAGTCCAGGAGCGCTGTCACCAAATATTTGCTGGTACGGGATAAGCCCCAACCAACTAGCTGGTGCCACAGGGTAGTCTTATTTACGTTATCGTGTGAGCAGCTTGGGATTGCTTAGAAGCCATAAGCAATAGCATGGAGTCTTGACAGGAAGGACCAAAGGTAGGTACGTATGCATTTATTCTGGTATGTTGTTGTAAGCATTTGTCTTGACAGCTTTTTTGTAGACAGGCCATGGCTGTTCTAATCCCCTTTGTAGTGTTATGCAGAGCCAATTGACGAGTGTTAGTTGACCAAGAAGGAAATTGTGTTGGCGGTCTGATATGACTTACGTTTGTTTTTTAGGCACACTTTATCGCAGAACCACAGGCCAGGTGGAATCCATCTTTAGTTGTTGCTGATATCTTCAGATCTAGAGGCAGAGAAGTGAGAAGGAGCAGCAGAGACCACCAAGAAAACTTGTGATATTACGCAACGTGAATGTAAACTTCATGTATGTTACCAAATGAGGAAGATGGTAAGTGAGGCGCAGGGATAATATTCTGTACTTTTTGTTATCCGGCTTTCTAAAGTAGCTGTGAAAGTAAAGATGGCATAATAAGTAGGAGCAGGAGTGAGAGGACGAGTGTGAGCAAAAATACTGAGGTAAGCAACTGTAAAATCGGCATTTTGAAGAGGAGATTCTGAACTTGGGATAAAGTTCGATAAAACAGTTGCTCTAAAAGCATTTCTGGGTCGTTCATAATGGCTTGTGTCAATAGCAAGGAGACATGCAAAACCGGCAAGTTGCAACACCAAGGTCGAAGTGAGAAAAATGTTGTCAGCAGAGTTTGGTACCCAAACTCAGCGGCAACATTCTGAGAAAAGCAACAGACAGAGGAAAGGGAGATGAAAGGTGACATGTACCTACCGATACTGCAGCTCTTAGATCTCCTTTCTATCTGAGCGTTCAGAAAGTAAGATAAACTAGTCATCCTGCGCTAATTCAAGGCAGCATGTATAAAGCCACAGGTCAGGATGAGCGGCATCAAGCAGAGAGTAAGCAGACAAGTTAACATAGGCTCAGGATAATAACGCTTAGAAGGGTAGTGTGAAGGATACTTGGCCAGCTAAAGAATACGCAAAAGCAACTGGTAAGTCTGCCGTAAACCAGGCTTTAAAGCCTCAGTGGTCAAAGAAAGGTAAGGAAGCATAGAAGACAAGTAAAGCAATGCGTGACGAACGCAGCAGGCAGACGGAAACCAATCCAGGTGAGATGAGAGTTAGATAAATGGCTCCAGCAAATAAACTTATAATAAAATTGTAATAGCCATAAAGAAAAAAGGAAGGATGAACGACAATCCAAGCTTGGAAAAATAAAAGAACAGTGTAAGTGCAAAGTATGAGTCAGTATCCCGCAGTCACCTGGCAGCCGTCAGGAAGTATGCGAGGCAGTTCAGACAAGAGTTAGGTAGGCAGATAGAGGAGACTATGCGGCTCAGCAGAAGTGCGGCGCCAATTGAGGATGAAAGCAGAGAGCCAGGACACGAAAGCTGAGATAAAGTTAAGGAAAAGCAACTTACAGATGTATGGTAGATGGAAGGTGCGATAAATTAGCCGTAACTGCCGCCTTTAGATTTCATTAGTATCAGGGCAGTCAGAAGTTGTGAGAAGCAGCTAATCCAAGGCGGCAAGCATAGATTCATCGGTCAGTGTGAGACTGGATTCAGATAACTGTAAGCACGCAAATTAGCATAGGCTCAGGATGATAGGGCTTGAAAAGGTAAGGTTCAAGGGCGTTAGCCTGGTTAAGGATAAAAAATTATAGGTAAGCCTGGTACAGTTGCTTCTATATAAAAATCAAAGTTTGCCAGTCAACGCTGTTGAGAAAAGGAATACTTCGAGCTTGATTCATACTCAGTTAATTGCCGAAGGTAAATCCAATGCTGTGTAGGGAACAGGTAGCGCCTATGCCTGGAAAGGCTATCTGAAGTAGCCAATTATTTTTAAGGAAAATAGTTAATAATCCATGCACCCAGGTATCTAACACGTGGAAATGTAACCGTAAAAGCTCGCATCCCAATTGAGTGATAACGTTTCTGATTAGAAATCAATAATCAGCCTTAAATATAAAATGTGACATACACCGCACAAACTTTCATCCATGTACAAATGAGCGAATGATGTGCACCAGGTGAGTAAGGACCAGGATAGTTGAGTACGGACCAGTCGTAGCTACTGCACGGACCATTAAGTGCCAACAAATGTGTCAGTTACTCATAGAGAAACAGATAACGGATGTAGGGGAAAAATCCTAAATGATCTGAGCGCAGCTGGTTCGCAGAGAACCTTAAGATGTGCTTAGTATAATACTCTTGCCATAGGTGGAAGAGTTCCCATTAGGTTGCTAAATTGTGTGAACTTGAACACGACAGTTCCTCAGGACGACACGATAAAGAGCAAAAGATGCTTCACAAGTTGCCAAGATAGCGCCCGCTAAGTAGATGGACTATCTATTGTGTACAACGTAACCAACAAACTTGGACGTAGTTGTTTAGAAAACAGCAATTCTGGCTAAATATATCAAGCCGGGGTACTTCAAGTGGCAGGTGTATGTTGCATATATTTAAGACTGGGGATACATCTGTTTGCGCATATGCTATCTAGTTGGATAATCTGAAAATGTAAGGAATTGCCAAGTAAGTGTCAAAAGACTCATGCTAAACCTAGGAATGATTGCAAAGAACTAAAAAGGGTACTGGCATGAGCGTCACAATGCAATATTTATTACGAAAACCAAGCCAAAATTAAGAATGTACAGAAACTGAAATATTGTATGCCATAAATGAATCAGGGTAAAGATACTTGACATACGTGAATTATGAAAGCATTACATAGGAGCCATATTTAAGTCGGTAACTGGGCTAAATGGGTTGGGCGGAAGACAGCAGTTGACATGAGAAATAAAGTTTAAAGCGGACAGAGTGACACAAGGCTATGGAGCCGGCCCACACAGCCAAAGAAATTACTTTCAATAGCATGGAGGAAGGAAGCAAGCGTAACTTCCTGAAGCGAATCGGCGGGATTAGTCGCTCTGTGAATATTGGCTGTCTAATAGTTAATAAGGTATTCTGGTAATGCAAAGCACAAAATGCAAATAAACGGGTGAAGAGACAAAAGAAAGTAGAGTATTATAAGCAGGTTTGGCGTTGGCCGACGGCTGGAGTTAAGAGCTGCTTAATTTATTGCATAAACGACGGGTTCATTAAGGTAATATGCAGTTATTAACTAGGCAAGATAGCAAAAGACAGCCCGAGAAAACAGCGGAAGATTGCTACGTCCAAATAGAAGAAATCGGCGCTTAGAAAGTCGGGCAAATGCAAGGCGCCATCGGCGAGTCGATCTCTAACTACTGGGCAGAAAGCCAAACGAGGACTGCAGATATCAATAAAAAAGTAAGCTGGGAAATAAAATAAGATCCAAATAAATAATAAATTAATTAATTTCGAAAATATTGTGGGGAAGTGCGGGGTATTGACTTTGCAAGCGTGTTGGTTGCACTATGTCTAATTGTCATAAACAGGCCATTTAGTGGGTCAGCGTAGTGTAAAGAAATAACTGTTGTACAAAAGATGAAATGCTTTGGGTGAATACCATGTAGTGTGGAATCGACAGTAAAACATGTAGAGACAAAACCACACGATAAATGCAGCGCCCTGGTTTAGATATACGACCTGGTTTGATTAACTTTAAGGCCGATGTATCAGGCCGCTTCATAGGCTAAGGTAGTTATACGGCAATGGTGGGTTATAACAGGTTGAATTAGCCTGGCGTTAACTGTAAACTTAGAGGCTATTGATACTAAATGAAAGGAGAGTGAAGTGCGGAAATGTAAAATATGACAATCCAACCTTTAGGAAAGGGAACAGAGGCGAATTATTTCTAACTCGATGGAGCATGTTATGAAAATGGCCGGGTAATAGCTGTGCATTGCCGCAGTACGTCAACCTGTTATAATTGCCCTGAAAGTAGAGACGTTGGTCTGATTTCGTCAGCAAAAGAATACCTATTTTGGAATAAAGCTCTGAATAAATAGTCAATCTCAAAAGCGTAACTTGACGCAGCTCTTATGGCTATAAAGACAGTGGAAGGCACTCTGTCGGTAGGGCAAGCTTTGAGCTACAAAATGCGTCGACGGAAACCCGGTGTACAGATGAGGCACAACCACCTTAACCTTGCATTAATACACCTGGTCTGAGTGTTGTAAGCACATATAATGTAATCCGTTGGTTAGTTGACTGTGTAAAAAGTCAGCTTCAAGTGCTTAAGGTAGCGCACGCAGGTGTACATAAATTAATAATTGATTCCTGTAAAATTTAAGGCACTCCAAAGCTGGCATGAGCAATACTTAACAAGCGATTGTTTCGCAACAGGCACGCTGCTTTGCATGAAGTAAGCTTTTCACACAGTATTCAGTAGGTATCGAAATGGCGAATGCATCGTACAGAAACGGAATGTTTTTGTTGTGAGCAAACACTGGGATCAAACATGTGTGAAAGCGTTCCGTATAGAGTGGAGACGTAAGGCGGAAATAGGGAAGCGCTTTTTAAAACACCTGGCAAAACTATTGAGATATTGTGAAAGGTCGCTCTGGTTATCTTGCCAGTGTGAGTTTGTGGGCAGTGACTATTCAGTAGGGAGTCACATCCGCCACGTCGCAATGGGAATAAACGGACAGTTTGGGCATTTTATAGGGAGTATGCTTGTCAGGCAAAGACACACCAAGTCTTGAAACACTGACGTCGATGCTTTGGAATGTTTAGGTAAAACTGGCAAAGTGTCTTCCAGGTAGACTGTACACTCGGCTATTCGCAGTCATATGAGCTGCAAACCTTTGCGTCGGATAACTGAATTGCCAAGTCCATGTATTCCATTAATAGCTGAAACCGGTCAAAAAATGTAACCTCCTGAAATGTCGGGTTATTTGTTGTGCGAGCATTTAAGTTTTTCGTATAAATGAACTTTGGGTTTTTGTAATATACTGGTACTTACCTGAAGACTTTGTGTCTAGGAGTCCACACTGGACATGTCAGGTTAAAGGTGCAGTTGCTCCTTGTGGTTCAGTTTGTCTCATCATCAGGAAAAAGGAGATTGCTCGTTCAGTGCCGGATTCACAAGAATTTTGCATTAATTCGTTTTGGATCATGGGTAGAATTTTCAGAGTAATGGGACAGAACCCCTAAAATCAGGCCACGTAAAAGCACAGACTGTCCACAGAAAGGGAACAGATTTTCTCCACAGGTAAGATATTGTCAAGAGAAATAGGCTTCCCATCTAGTATTAGCTCCATGATATGCTATCAGAAAAGCATTAGGTAAGTGAATTATCAAAATGTTCTTGTAGAAAAGTATGGCGCTCAACCCAGTTGTTCGAAGGCCAGTGAAAGACAGCACAGCTGCCCATGTCAGGTAAAGTAGTTGTGTTATATGAAGCAGTTGTTCATAGTAAAACAAGGGATTATTGTAAAGAAAAATACAGTGAGCAAGTTGTGGAAATGTGGTTGCAACGCTAGCTTAACCCATTTGTATGGACCCTGTGCGAGCAGCATCTCTCTAACATGCCCAAAGGTTGCTCCTTTCGGAAGGCACTTGGGACAGTCGGAATGATTATTTTGCCGTTGAGGTTTATGAAAATGGGTAAATTATTTTTCTTTATCTGGCCTTTGAGGATGGATCTGCCGTTGCCAGACGATGAACCGTCATGTGCAGATCGCCGGATCCGTAAAAAACTTGGGAAACACAAAAAGGAACAAGCGGTCAAGCAAACACAGACAGGAATACATCGATAAACTCTAGTAACTGAATAATTGCATGCAGTAGTACTTAGTTCCTTGGTACTATATAATTTTGTTTAGTATATATGGGTTACCGACGCCTTCTTGCAGGATGTCTCATGTGTGGCTCAGACTACAACTACAGCTGACGAAGAAGTACTGTAGACGGCAGGTTCGAACCAGAGATAAGCTTGTTAACAACGTTCGACGAAAAGTACGGGTATTGGAAAAATACATGGATATGATATTGAAACGGTGAACGATATCCTCAATTATCCTTGGTGAAAGCAGTCAGAAAACGAGTATCAGCTTATGTACAACTAAAACGTTTTACACAGTCATCTAACAAAAGCACCAACAAAGGCTGCCGATAATCTGCTACAGAGAGATCTAACGAAGGTGTTCGGTAGTTTTGGATGTGCGAAGTAAAATTCTTAATGTTTTACTTATGCACAACCGCGTTGTTTGACACGTTGTCATACGTTGTTGCAAGTGCCCTGAAAGCTATAGCATTTGTGCTGACGAAACCTGAGATAATAGTAGAAGAAGTCCTGGTAAGCTGCATAAGCGGTGCACGACTAGTCTTGTACTAGCAACCGTACACACCGAATAAACTTATATGAGGTAGTTGTCTGTGCGAACAATTTAATACCATTCTAAGGCGGTTTTCTCCTTAACGTGCCGGGGTCCTACAACTTTAGAGTAAATAAAAAGCTAAGAACATTAACCGAAACTGTAGCGGCCGTGTTCCAGGCCGTGGTTGGTTTTTGCCTAACAAGCCTCCCTCCAAAATGCCACAAAGGT
Source organism: Dicrocoelium dendriticum (assembly GCA_944474145.2). Taxonomy (NCBI): domain Eukaryota; kingdom Metazoa; phylum Platyhelminthes; class Trematoda; order Plagiorchiida; family Dicrocoeliidae; genus Dicrocoelium; species Dicrocoelium dendriticum. The sequence goes on along the minus strand of OX104067.1, from coordinate 70,161,856 downwards.
CTGCTTAATAACACGGCAAGGTGGCGAATGTGCCTGGCCATCAAATAGTCACCGCCATTTGCACTAACCGGGTGAGAACCTCCTACACGTACTACTAATTTTGCTGCATCCGCTCACACGTTTACAAACTCTCGTTACTCCTATTTGAGCCGGCATGCTCAACACATCCCTAACTATTTGCTCCCCAAAAGCACACTTTACATTTTCACGTACCTGCGTGTTCACTATCCTTAACTTTGCATAACCACATTGCTTGTACAACTTTGAGCATGCCCGGTTTTCGGCATGCATCAAAAAATAGATGAAAAGCCTCTAGTTAGTTGTTTATTTATGCTTGATAACTGTACCTAATCAGTAAGCACAGGTAAGTTTCCATTTATTTTTCACATTTCTGTGTTTTTAGTTAATGCTGCGTGTTTGCCTGATAGGCTGCTTTTTTCTAAGTGGTAAGTACAATTTTATTCCTACATTTACGGCACCTTTAACAACTGATAATTTTTTAGGTTACCACAAAAGTACCGAAGTAATTAATCAAATGAATTCATTTTTCGATGTAACGAGATACGTCTAGCTCCAATACTATCAATCCGTGACACCGTTAAGAAAGGCAAGTAACGAAATTTGTTCGGAATTTGCAGGTTATCAAAAGCCTATTAGAAGCTGCAAAAGTTATATGTTAAAATGGTATAAAATTGCGTTATTATGTTATAGTAGACCAGCTTATTTTCAGTCAAATAGCGATTTGTTCCTGGAATCCTCCCAACCTTTTGAGCACCGAGGGATTTTAAAATTAATATTGCCAACATGAGCTTTTGGTGAAGCTTGCTGAATTCTTCGTCAAATGCTAGTGTTGTATTTCCTTAGTTTTGCTTGGCAGTAAGTTACACGTTGTAACAACTTCACTGTGGATTCTTGAAACCGGTCTTGTAGTGTTTTGTTATATATCATTTTGCTCATATAGTCTGCGGTATGACGGCGCTGGAATTACAAAGCGCTCTCCGAACTCGATGCTGAGTTGCAGCTTTCGTGAGGTAAACGTTCACGGAATTCATTTCGGTAAAAGCGCATATGAAACTATTTTGCTGGAAAATTTAAATTCGCAATTTTGTTTATTACACTAAGCCCGCAGTTAGCTCAATACCATTTGGTTATTGATAAATAACCACAATATATCAAAGCTTTGATTACGGTTTTCCTGGCACATTGCGCTTTGAGAAATTTGCTGATGGAATTATAGTTGTTGAGAAATGTTCTATTTTGGTCATTCTATATCCGAGAATCAAACAAAGACATAAAGGAAAAGGCTATGGAACTGGCAACACACCAACTACGAAAAAACAATAAACGCAAGTATGTAATAATGACTGAAAGCTGGGCTGAACGGAATCGCCTACCCCGTGCGGTTAATCAGACGATCGATCGATGGGACGAACGCGTTTTCAAACACCCAGCTAATTGTACTTTTGCCTCAGAGTTGAGAGTACGGTGGTTCGGTGGCATTATCTGGCTACGTTGGCAGCTTTTCTTTAATACGTTTTTCGTGGTCAAGGCTGTTGGTATTTTGAATTTCTCTTCAGCTGAGCTAGACTTGTGCGGAGAACTTTTTGGGTTGTTTATTAGGACTAGCTATAAAGAGTGAAGGTCTAACAAAGGCGATGGTGAAGCACGGAAGTGTTACAAATTTTTCTGCCGAACAGTTTCAAAAGCTGCTTCTTCAGCAATCATCCCAGATGGAAACACAAATGAAACGGTTTAAAAGTTTAACGCAGTGCTTAAACGTACAATAAAACGGAGCAGCTACACGGGACACGCAGACTGTTTCACTTGATCTTCTTACGAATTCAAGCACTGAATTTTATTATGACGCAAATTCCGAACGCGCTTTCCAGGCGTGGTTCAAACGCCAGGAGGATATGTTCCGGACGGATTTCAGCCGTCAAGATTACTCATGGAAAGTGCGTCGTTTGCTCCGCAAGCTCGGTACTGGTGAACATACAACGTTCCTTGATCACATATTGCCCAACGAGCCGAAGGACATCACTTTCAACGAAGCAGTGGCAACACAAAGAACTGTTTGATGAGTCTACATCTCTGTTTAGCATTCGCTATCAATGTCTAAAAATCGTTGAGCGTGATACAAAGGATTATGGGGCACTAGGAGGCATGGTTAACCGTGAACGTGAACTTTTCAAGTTGCCCTGTTTGATTAATGAACAGTTTAAGTGTCGTATATTTGTCAGTGCTTTACAGCCTCAACGCGACGCGGAAATCCGCACTCGGCTCCTTGCTAATTTGGATTAAGATCCAGATCTGACATTGAAGTGTCTTGTAGGCGAATGCAAACGGTTGATCTATTTGAAACACGACACGGCTATGATTGAGCAAATTCGCTCCACCATTGCCGATACTGTTCATGCTGTGCAAAAAGCAAGAAAGCCTGGCTCGAATAAGCCGCTCAACAGAACGCCAAACAAGCTGCTTACACCTTGTTGGTCATGTGGTGAATGGCATTTTGCACCATACTGTCCATTCAAGCGTCACAATTGTGATAATTGCCATAAATGCGGCCACAAGGAAGACGTTTGCCATCAGTCCCGGCCAAGAAACGTGAAGCACTCCTATCGAAGGAAGAACTTCAGGGAGCCTGACGCAGAATCACTAGCTGTGATTGCCACGTTTCACAGCGATTTTAAAACACGCCGCCGATTTATCACTGTGCTTATCAACGGAATCCCAACCCGGCTGCAGTTCGATACTGCATCAAATATAACGATCATTTCCAAGAACACTTGGACGCACATAAATAAGCCGAAGATGGTTGATTCCAACAAAGTCTCTCACAATGCATCCGGTGGAGTGCTGAAGTTGGTCGGAGAAATCAATTGCAAAATGGCATCCAGCGGAGTGGAACAGGCCGGAACCTGCTAGTTGTCTGATCGCACAAACTTGAACCTTCTTTGATTTGACTGGATGGAAAAATTACAACTGTTTGACGTTCCAAGTAGTCGGGTTTGCAATGGAGTACAAACTGACCCAGCACGTGCATCATTGTCGATAGATGAGATGACCAGAAAGCTAAAGCAGCAGTTTATCGCCTTGTTTGAAGATGGTCTCGGCCACTGCACTAAGTTCAAAGCAAAGTTGTGTCTTCGTGAAGGAACCAAGCCAGCCTTCAGAGCAGAAAGTCCCGTACCGTATGCAGCCATGGCAGCAGTTGACCAAGAGCTCGACCGACTGGAACGAGCCAGTGTCATCACACCAGTGAACTACTCTTCATGGGCTGCGCCAATTGTCGCTTTGATAAAGCCAAACGGTACAGTGCGAGTCTACGCCGATTTGTTGACTCTCCTGAATGCCGCATCGGACGACCATCAATACCCCATGCCAATACCAGAGGATATCTTTGCCAAGCTGACTGGTGTGAAGTGTTTTGCCAAGCCCGACTTGTCCGATGCCTGCCTCCAGGTTGAGGTTGAAGAAAGCTTGAGAGAATTGCTGACCATCCACACTCATCGTGGCTTGTACCTGTACAACCGCCCTTCTTTTGGCGTGAAAACAGCATTAGCCATCTTCCAGCAGCTGATGGACACCATGCTCGCGACAGTTTCTGGAGCCGCGGCGTACCTGGATGATATCATTTTAATGGGTCGGACGGCAGAAGAACTGTTTCAGCGGCTCACTGAAGTGCTGGTACGTATCCAGTCATATGGTTTCCGTATCCGTGAAGACAAGTGTACTTATTTTACACCAACCATCATGTTTCCCGGCTTCATTTTCTCAAAGTCGGTCGTCGTCCGGATCCAGAAAATATCCGAGCTATCCAAAAGATGCCCCCGCCTGTGGACTTGTTATCCTTGCGTTCATTCTGTAGCCGAATCAGTCTTTACAGCGCTTTTCTGCCCGAACTACATCGCCTGCGTGCCCCGTTGAATAAATTGCTAAGCAAGGACCAAACCTGGAATTGGACACCAGAATGCCAGACTGTATGCGAGCGGGTCAAGTCATTGCTGGCTTCAGACTTATTCCTAACGCACTTCGATCCCTCCCGGGAAATTTTCCTTGCCACAGAGGCATCGAGTCTAGGGATCGGTGCTGTAGTTTCCCATACGTTCCCAGAGGGAGCTCAGCAAGCGATCGCACGTGCCGCCAGGACGCTAACGAAAGCTGAAAGAAACTACATTCAGATCAAGAATGAGGCATTGGCCATACTGTTTGCTGTGAAATAATTTCACAAGATGCTGTATGGTCGTTGTTTCAAACTCTTGACGGATCACAAGCGCTGCTGTCCCTTTGGGCTCAAAGGAGGGAATTCCTGCCTACACAGCCCGTCGACTCCAACGATGGGCACTCACCTTGCTGGGCTATGATTTCGAAATTTGTTATCAATCAACGAATTCGCTGGGCCAAGCAGATGCGTTGGCACGCCTCATTGATTCTTAGCAGCAAAAACACGAGGACACCAACCTTGCCTCAGTTGAGATCGAACCTGGTGTCAAATTCCCAGGGAGCATGGCAGTACATAGTATGCCAGTTACGGCCGATGCTGCGCGGGCCGAAACGCTTTGAGCCCCAATCCCGATGAAGGTGACACACTTCCACAGAACCAGCTGGCCACGTTCGTGTTCATCCGCCGAAACGCAGCAGTTCTATCAGCGAAGACATTCGCTTTCCCTTTTGGACGATTGCATCATGTTCTCAGACGGAGTAGTCATCTTGCAGGCGTTTCAATAAAGAGCGCTGCGACAGTTCTCTGCAGGACCTCCAGGGCCCAAGCAAATGCAAGCGTTTGTCATTACTTATGTGTATTGGCCGTTTATGGACAGACAGCTGGAACAGCCAGCTAGAAGTTGTGGCGACTGCGCTACCGCCTCAACGGTACCGCAGAAGACTGAACTCCACTCGTGGCCTAAACCAACTAAACCTTGGAGCCGTGTTCACGTTGACTTTGCAAGTCCAATCAGTGGCCAGAACGTTCTCATAATGGCCGAGGCTTATTGCAAGTGGCCCGAAGTGTTCCGCATGAGAATTAGGAAAACCAGCGCAACCGTCTCTAGGTTTCGACAAACCTTCAGCGGGTTCGCATGCCCTAAAACATTGGTGACCATCAATAAAGCACTGTTTACTTCGGCCACGTTCACGAAATTCTGCCAACACTGCGCCATCAAATACGGGCGGTCTCCACCACTTCCCCCACAATCGAGTGACCAAGCGGAGAAGTCTGTGGATACATTCAAACGCGCTTTCCTCAAATCAAGCAGGAGGGCAGACATAGAGGAGGTGGTAGGCCTCTTCCTTTTTATGTACCGATCTGCACAAAATTTACAAAAGCCGGGGAATTTTACCAACAGATACAATGATGAAGAGAAAACTTCGCATGCAATATAATGCTGTTCGGCCGTCCTCAGAATCCAGAGCTGGTGGAAGGAACCTCAAGATGAAACGTGACTTTAATCGGTGGTGTGGTACCATGCGACGTTCGTTTAGATCGAGTCAGCCAACACTTGTGCGTGATTATCGGGATGGACACGTGAAATGCTCGTCAGGCACCATCCAGGACACGCGTGGAAGCTTCATTTACGACGTGCTGGGTAGCATGCAGGTATGGGTACGCCACGCAAACCAAATGCGTTCAACAATGTGTCAGCCACATGCAACAGAATTCGCCGAGCTCCCAACTGACCCGTTGACAGACAGTTTTAATTTGCATAAATAGCCAGTAGAAGAATCCTGTCATCAGACAAATGGTCCCAGATCGCAGAGCACGGAATCCGAATCCAGAACAATAAAGCCAAAGCAATGGACCGGTAGGAGCAAGATAGCTTCCAGGAGGCTTCAGGTCCATCCCGGACTGGCAACATACACAACGGCAGCTGTTTTAGGAGGGGAGGTATCCGGGAATCAGACAAAAACATAAAGGAAAAGGCTATGGAACTGGCAACACACCAACTACGAAAAAACAATAAACGCAAGTATGTAATAATGACTGAAAGCTGGGCTGAAAGGAATCGCCTACCCCGTGCGGTCGATCAGACGATCGATCGATGGGACGAACGCGTTTTCAAACACCCAGCTAATTGTACTTTTGCCTCAGAGTTGAGAGTACGGTGGTTCGGTGGCATTATCTGGCTACGTTGGCAGCTTTTCTTTAATACGTTTTTCGTGGTCAAGGCTGTTGGAATTTTGATTTTTCTTTGGCTGTGCTAGAATTCTGCGGAGAACTTTCTAAGTTGTTAATTCGGAATAGCTAAAGAAATGAAAATCTGACATTGAAGACTGGAAACTGTCCTTTTTTCGTTACTAAGGGCACATGCACATTTTATTGTTAATAATATTAACAGCGGCTCATAGCATTATTTCAACTTAGAAAGCTGTTTAATCCGGTTAGATGGGATTGAAGTATGGAGGAGCCGTCCGGGCTAAAACGATACCGTATCAACCTGCATTGCGCAATGGAGAAAACGGAGAACACGTAAACTATATCCATAGGGACAACGTACTGGTGCAATGGCAATGTTTCGACGAGCTGGAGATAAAACCGAAGATCAGTGCAGCACTCCTTGCTCGGAAAACGCTCCCCTGCAAACATCGACCCACCCTAGAAACCTAGACCACTAGTCTACTTGCTAAGCTTATTGGCCATCTAATCAATGCTTTCTTCGTGCACGTGATTTAACAAGCCCTTTAAATGCAAATAACGCAAATATTCGGAATGGCGGACAAATAAAACGATTCACCTCGCCTTCAGTTAAAAAACACCGGTTTCCATGCTTATTAAGTCAATCCTATTAGTGCAAGCGCATATAAAACAACCGTAATGTACGTACAGCATACACTTTTATAGTATTACCATAGCCGGCAGCCAACAGGCCACACCACTCACTATAGCAGTGTAGCAATCAAAGCTAGGTACCCGTTAACGTTGGTTGTACTTGGGGGTTAGTACGTCGGCAGTTGGATCTGTAACATGGGGCATTGACATAAGTTAATCACAGCCCATCGGTTATCTGGATAACCTTCCAAGCCGTAAACGTCAGTCATCCAAATTAGAAATTTATTTCGAGCCCTTCCTACGCTGACGAAAAGAATAAACACAGTCCCAAACGCAGCGTCAAGTTCACCAATTCAAACAACACAGATCCCTACCTACGTACGTAGAAAAGTTCTTTTAGGTATGCCCACCCGACTCCAGTTTACAACTGGTTAAGGTATAATTTTGATACAACTGCATGCACTTCGTGTTTATATTACTGTACTTAAGTCTATTATCGATGATATTTCAGGCGCTACCTACACACAGGCTGCAAACCTAAGGCATACCTGGAAGAAAACTTGACTGTCACTTAAACAACCTATCAGAGATTGGCTGGTCTATATTGAACGGCCTCAAACAGCAAGATGTGAGAACGAATCTGGCGGACAAGCCAACACTGCATGAGCCGCAGGGAGCAATTGCTCAGTTGTGAAACAGCAAGTGCGTCGCGGTCGACGGGATCCCGCCTGAAGTACTGAAACACGGCAGACCCGCGTTATTGATTGCGCTGCACCACTTGGTGCAGCGTGTACGGATTGAGGAGGTGGAGCCTCCTGAGCTGAAGGATGCCTTTGTGCTACCTCTGTACAAGGGCAAAGGTAGAATGCAAATTTGCACGAGATACTGTGGCATCAACTTGTTGAGTTGTGTGGGCAAGGTGATTGCACGATTCTTGCTCAACTACTTTGTCAGTCAGGTAGTGGAACCAAACGTGGCCGAAGAGCAGTGTGGATTCCGCCCGGGTCGCAGCACCATAGATATGCTGTTTGCGGCTCCTCAGTTGCAGAAGAAGTGCGGAGAACGACACCAGCCATGGTACTCGCTTTTTGTTGATTTCACCAAAGCATTTGCTAAGGTGAACCGCGAGGCATTGTGTCTGGTGTTGGGTAAGTTTGGTTGCCCGCGTACCTTTGTAAGTGAAATTGTATATCTCCACAGTGGTATGCGAGAGGGGGTGCAGCTGAGTGGAGCGACCACGGATGACTTTGCAGTTATCTCCGGTGGTAAAGCAAGGCTGTGTCTTAGCTTTTGCTGTGTTTAATATGTATATTTTCATTCCATGGTACCTTGTGCTTTTGATTTTGCGTGTGCTTACGGTGTCCGTGTGGAGCAACGTAGTAATGACTTGTTGCTGAACATTCGTCGTTTTGTTACGAGGAATCTAGTTTGAGCGACAACTTTCCATAGGTTGCCGTTTGTTGACGACGGTGCGTTGCTTTCACACAGCGCGGATGAGTTGCAGCACATGACTAGTGCTCTGGCTTCGACAGCGGCCAAATTCGGACTCACCATCAACACAAGCAAAACTGTCTGTCTCTTTCAGCCTTCACCTGAGGTGCAATCTTCAATATTGCCGCGAATCCGCATTGGTGCTGAAGTTTTTGAAACCACCTCCCGCCTTTGCTACCTTGGGAGTGTGAGGTCTGCCGACCAACAGATACACAGTGAGCCGCGTATTTGCTTATCCAAGGCAGCGAAGGCATTCGAGAAGCTTGAGTACCGAGTGTGGAACAACCATCAGCTTACCATTGGCACGAAGCTGATGGTGTACAAATCCATAGAGCTGTCCGTTCTTCTATACGGCAGTGAAACGTGGACGATGTAGAGGCGGGATGTGCGACACCTCGAGCGGTTCCACCAGAAGTGTTTGCGACGGAGTTTGCGCATTTGTTGGGGCGACAGAGTTGCAGACACGGAAGTGTTGCGCCGAAGTGGGATGTATGCAGTGGACTGCATACTTTTCCTGAGACACCGAAGGTGGATCGGTCATGTGAGCCGTATGGATTCGAAGCAAATACCGAAACAACTCTTATATGGTCAGCTAAGTACTGGGAAGCGGTATGTGGGGAAACCAAAGTTCCGTTACCAGGACATGATCAAAGTGAGCCTCACCCCTTTAAGCTTGATTGTAAGTCCTGGGAATCGAAGGCGTTTGATCGGCGTGCATGGAGCGACCTAATCACGAAGGCAGTTGCCGAAGTGCGGGAGAGTGAGCTCCTACTTGCAGAGAAGCAGCGGCAAGTGCGGAAGCGTCAAGCGCCGATGGGTCATACTCCATCGACATCAAGCGCATGAAGCTGTAGCACCTGCGGTCGCGAATGCATGAATCAGGCCGGCCTCCTAAGCCATGAGCAAGGTCACTCGGGACCACTACAGAGGCGACGACGGGTCCCGCAGAGAACGTAGGCAGAACCGGCGCAGCCGTGGTAGACACCCTGCATTCAAGTTACTGACCGCGTGCTTTCATGCTAAGTCACTTTATTTCAGGTGGTGGGTTTTCAATTTGGTCCTAATATTTTCCTTCTGCATATAAATGTCGACATGTACTCTCTTCTATAAACTTGCACACGTCGCTTAAGCCAATTGTAGTTAATTTCGATAACATTTTCGTGTTTGTGGCATTTCCATAAAATATACTTTCTGTCCTCGTGAACTTAACTCGGATTCTTCTGTAAACAACTTATTTCAAATGCTCGTTAGTTTAAGATTTATGTCACCGTTTCCTTATGCATTACTCAATTTATTTTCTTTTTATCGTTCGATCAAGCGCTCGGCTGTTGCTCGATATCCCCGCAGTAGTTGCGCTTTATGTGCATGCTGACAAGGTGCCGACCTGTCTATTACCCACCACATCTTCCATACTGGCTCCAAGAGACAGTTGGTCGTTGCTGGAGGAGACGGGGTGCACAGTCCTTGTGGTCGTGCTAGGCTCGTAGAGTGGTTCCATGCACTCAGTGTGGAGCGGACTACGGTCCAGCCACCGCTTTGCGTGCATTTGTTTCCCCAAATACAGCCTGCTTGTGTTTGCCTATGAAAGAGTACGGGCCGGCTCCTTTGATGAAACGTGGCTCCTGTCCACATGTCTCCCAGTCTTATTCCTTCAGTTTTACACTAGACATGGGGCGTGTGCTTGGAGCTGCGGTTGATGCAGCGCAAGTTGCCTATTGTCCCTCTGTAGGCGCAGGCTTCCTATGGCTGGCCACAGTGACAGGCAAATCCGAAACCGGATGCCGCCATCCATGTCTAAAAGGCCACACCTCGCAAAATCGAAGAAAACAATCTATTTCTTCATTTACTGCAATGCATACCAAGTAGGGGAGATTACGAATGCAATATTATCCGACTCGAGACATTCCCGATGAACCATTCCTATTGCTCCTATTGGATACCTAAGTCGGGAAAGCTAGGCACGCTAACCATTTTGGCATTCTTGGCAGTGCATTTGTTGATCACAGTGTTTCTTTTGGCGGTGTCACTCTGTTCAACTGCTTTTGAACTCCATGCAATTTTCTAGGAAACTTCCACCAGTATCACGGACGTATTCCGACATAGAGTATACTACAATCGGTATGCTAGGCGATTGTATTTCAGGAGGCAATGTAATCTCATGGCTAAGAATCCGTTTAGCGGGAGGGCATACCGTGGTATATTGCACTTTATCTTGATAGAGAAGACTGTATTTCGGCGATGCTGCATGACCATGCCCATCCAAAGATTGTTCGAATACATTTGTAGCATAGCTTTGATGGTCTACTTGCATTGTTTAGCAACGCTGTTTTTTGCGAAGGAGGACGTATAGATGCGGCTCTTTCAGGAAAAATGCAGTAAGTTCCTTGTACTTACTAAATAAAAGGCAGCGATTTGCATAAAGTACAGTGTCATGTTACATAAGGAGTTACTCCCTTATTGACTATGGTGGAACAACAGCGGATGGGTTTTGCTTAGCACCAAATCCTCAACTAGCAAAATACAGCAAGTACGACGCCATTCCCGCTTTGTGGAAACCAAACGACCGTGGTTATCCATTCAACGTTGTCCTTATTCTGACGTAAACATATTTATTAATTTAATTTGTGGCTATATACATGCACAAGTGGCGGGTAAAGTTGGTTTTAAGGTAGCATAGTACTCACCCACTGCATAAACTTTAACAAAAGGAGAGTGCATGCTGGGCCACCGGTGCCGCTGCCACACTAACGTCAGTCTTTATTTGACCTGAAAATACAACTGCTGTTGAGTCATCTGCAATATAAAACGCATCTTGTTGTTGGTTGGCATTCTTTTGCGCTCTTCTTCGTGGTTTAAATATATCATCATAAACTTACCGACGATCTTTATTTAGCCCACGGTTTTGAGTTAAAGGCAGCTACCATGTTAATAATGCCATTACTTAGGTCAAATCTTATCTTTAACACCTTACCTACTTCCTGGCTCAACTGCTTTTGAAATCGCGGATCTGGCCACCATAAAGGCAGGGAAACATCGCAAAAATCACAAGGCACCACGACTGGAATCACACAACATGTATGGGCGGAAAAGTTAACTCTTAATTGTGGAGTTTCAAAAAATTCCACCTATAGCTTTGCTGGTTAGTTCAAACTTCTGAATGGTAAAAGAAGATATAATTCCTGCAAATATATTATATGCAGTTAAGTGGAAAACAACCTGCCAATGCAGTCACCCACTTTATGTAGAGCGTGCACATTGTGAGCAAAATCATTCACCGTAGCTGTATTCGACGCACAGGCTCTTCAGTTATGTGCAAGTTACCAACAGGTTAAATTAGATGCAAAAGATCGTGATCAGACGTATATTATGTAAGCCATGGCGAAAGTGACTCCAGAGTGGGTACTTTAAAGAAGGAACTAGTAGATTGGATACAAGTAAATGCCTTCGAGCAATACGTCAATGTCCCGACTAGAAGTAGTGCTGGGAGTACCCCTTCAACCCTTGATCTCGTGATCGCCAGACATGGTCACTTGATTGACCTATGCGTGGAGCCACCCATAGGTAAGAGTGATCTTTGTGTCTTGACCTTTTCTCTGGACACACCGAGGCTTGCAGAGAACCGTCGAATGGGAAGAGATTTAAATCGTATTGATTTTACGTAGCTGCGGGATCGAGCCCTTCAGATCACTTGGGACCCTGAACAGGACAGGGCCACTTTGGAACAGAGGTGGCTTCTACTTAAAAGTGGACTTGTACAGTTTCTGAATGAATTTGCTCCTCTTCACCCCAGGAGACACCTTGGGAAACCTTGATGTTGGAGAAGAAAAATTGATAGAGCGATAAAGAGGCACATTGCTGAGTGGAGAAAATATCAAGAAACTTGGGGCTTTCGACGTTGGCTGCAGTACAGAAGGTGTCGAAACATGGATATTAAGTTACAGCGGCTGGCGAAGTACTCATATGAGCTTAGGTTGGCCAAACTTGCGAAAACTAATTCCAAGTGTTATTACAGTTATGACCAGTCAAAGGCTTCTTTAAGTGTGGTGGTCGGCTGCCTAACCATGGAGGACGGTACCCAGGCTGTAGACGACGTCGATAAAGTAGAAGTGCTGCTACGTGTCTACCAAAGCCTGCATCGGAAGGATAGTGGGTCGGCCTTGCCGTCACAGCCCACTGCTCAACTAGCTACACAATGCGGGAACATATTCTCAATGTGTCAGAGGTCTTCACAGTGCTGGCCAATTTGAACCCTTATAAATCAGCCGGTCCTGATAGCGTACATCCCGCCATAGTTAAGCCTCTGGCTGATATCCTCCAGTATCCCGTAGTGAAGTTATTCAACCAGTCTCTTCAAGAAGGCAAGCTGCCACGTGATTGGAAGGAGGCGACTATTGTTGCCATCCACAAGGGGGTTCTAAGTCGATGCCTCTTAACTATAGACTTGTTAGTTTGACCAGCATCATGCTGAAATGCTTGGAGAAGCTTATAAAGAACAGGATCTGTGAGCATTTGACTGAGCACAATCTAATTAGAGCGGAACAGCATGGTTTTCTCAAAAAGAGGTCTTGTATTACCAAGTTATTGTGCTTTTTGGACGAGATTACCTGTGGTCTTGATGGTGGGATTTCGGCAGAGGTGTGCTACCTGGACTTCAGTAAAGCCTTTGACTCCGTGAAACATCGATTTTTAATTGAGAAGCTGATATGGTTTGGATTGCGTCCTCAACTACTACTATGGCTCTCTGAATTCTTACGTGGAAGGACATTCAGAGTCAGCGTTGGGGAAGCGAGTTCTAGTGTTGGTCATACTTACAGCGGTGTCCCTCAAGGTTCGGTTCTGGGTCCATTGCTATTTCTTATGTTTATAAATGACCTGTCTCCTCTTCTTGAGGACCACTGCCACATCATCGAGATGACTTGAAGCTAGTCAGTAGGGGGAACCGTGCGACATTGGCTAAGGACATCCTCACTGTGGTGAATTGGTCTAGTCAATGGGACCTACCTTAAATGCCAACAAATATCAACTATTGACTGGTAGTGGTAGCGGAATTGCAGTTCAGTCTCATGTGGGATTTCTATCATTGAGGTGCACTGACGAAGCCTGTGATCTAGGTGTCATCGTAGCGAACAATTTTAAGCCTTCGGCACAGTGTCGCCATGCTGCCAATAAAGCACAACACAAATTATTTCGTCTGAGGAGGGCGCTGAATAACACTAAAGCAGAAGTATTCTTGCCCTTATATAAAGCAGTGGTCGGGCCACCTCTGGAGTATTGTGTTCAGGCCTGGTCACTGTACCTCCGTAGTGACATCACTTGCATAGAAAAGATTCAGAAACTTGCGACCAGGATGATTGAAGGTCAACGAGGGAAGTCTTATGAAGATCGTCTAAGTAGCTCTGGGTTATTTTCCCTGGAACGGCGTAGATTGAGAGGGGATTTGATAGAGACGTTTAAGATCATTAAGGGACTTAGTGGTATTAGTTCCACCCATCTGTTTTAACGGGCTACGTCAGACCATCTGCGCGGGCATCGCCTGAGGCTTAAACATCACAGAGCTCGTTTGGACATCAGGGCAAAGTTTTTTACGAACCGGGTAGTTAACTACTGGAATAAACTTCTGATTTAGTGGAGTCTGAGACCGTAGAAGCCTTCAAAAGGGGCTCAGACAATTGTTGGTCCATCCTTTTTCCAGAGATATTGTAGTTGTACTTTAAAGTGTAATGTATTTTGATGCTGGCGGATGAAAGTGTAGAGGTTGCTCTTGTTCTTGCTTCATTCCATTGCAGAAGCAAGAAGAGATAATCCAACGTCGAAGGGCCGGGGGCCGCTTCACTTACCGGCACAAGAACTGGACGCTCGTTCGGCGGAAGCCTCTATCGTCCATCTGACTTGACCTGACCTGACCTGAGCTTAACATAACGACAACCGAACATTTAAGCACATTTTCTGTGAACATAGTTCCAGCTTTGGATAATACATCACACTTTTTCTAATCTTTCTAATGTCTGAGGTTTTTAAATATTTGCCCATTTATAATGATATTAAAGCAGGTCATCCTTGTTTTCTCGGGAATAGAAATTTTACTATTTTGTTGGTTAATATTGTACGGGTTATTAGCGCAATACAAGGTACCATCGATTGTAAAACATCACTTCCAGTGACAGGGAAAAGGCGTTCCTCTATGGTACACACACAAAGTTTGGCTAGGGTGGCTCACAAGGGGCCTTCTAACTATAGTTTATTGCTTTTCTATGTATTATTGACACGATCACTCTCCAGCCAACTCGTTGAATGTCTCTAGTAATACGCAACCTGAATGGACATCCCCGGCGCTAATAAATGTAGAGCGCATGTTGGCATAAGGATTTTGTTTCAGGTATGTTTTCAGTTACATTGGAAAATCCGTGGCTGCTCCTTCCAATTTGCTACGCAATCTTCCAGCTCAGGATACCCTTAAACCACCGAAACATATAAATAAATAAATAAAGAAAGAGTATATTCTCGAATTTCCGAGACACACCTGACCAGGCATGATCAACGAAAGATGCAGATGGCTGTGTTGTAAGGAATGCTTGGATGAGATCAAAACGGCCGCAACACCCGGTATTCCCAGCCGGTCACCCATGCAAGTACTAACCGGGCCCAACGCTGCTTAACTTCGGTGATCGGACGAGAACCGGTGTTTCGAGCGTGGTATGGTCGCGGCATGGTTAGCCATGCGAACGTAAAAGCCTGCCCATTTGACGAAGCCATAAGAGGTCGTAGGGAAGGGCAGGATAAAACAGGACAATCTCCAGACGAAACAAGTTTCCGCTTAACCAGCGTCCAGTTTCCTGTGCCAGTAAGCAAAAAGGAACCCTTAGCACTGCGACTTGACAGAATATTCTTGATTCTATAATGGTGTAAACAGAAGCAACGTGCAAGAGGGACAACATACTACCATGAATTAATAAGATTAGTGGTGGCCACTGAAGCTCAGGGAAATTCGGGAAACAGGACCAGCCAATGTTTGTCAGCTACTTTTACATTCCTCCACACTTTAGCATGCTAATATTGCGGAAGGATGGTAAGTCTAAACAAGCCCAGTCAGAGTTGCGAAGAACTTAGCTCTTAAGTCTAGCCTATACCCATGCTGCATCTATTTTCTTCTTTGGCCCCGCAAGTTGTCTGACTTAGCTGATTAAATCAGATCGGTAGGACCTGAGACCGCTAAGGCCATCATGATTTTGTACGGCTCTATTTAGTCACCACACTATCTGCGTCTTTGCAATGAGAACAAACCCGTTAGTTAACAGAATTTCATACTGTAACAGCGCTAGGGGTCCCCGGCAAGTTGATCCATGCTTTCCCTCTAAGTTAATTAAACGACGAAGTGCGTACGTGGTCACTAAAGCTCCCCCAGCGGTTTCATGTATAATACTGCACCGAAAACTACCTTGAAACCATCTAAGACGTAAACCACCGCTACTTGAAAGGTACTAGGGAGAGACAATTTTATAAGTGCCGTTTGCTCCAAGTTTCGCTTGGTAAAAGCATTCGGACATTTATTTGCACGGCGGTATTTTCGGCCCTGTTCTGTTTGCGGAGAGTTTAAAGACAGTTTAAGGACAAGTAAGTTGGAATTGCTCTGAAATTGGCGTTAAAGTTTTGCTAGCGAGAAGACACTTGATAAAGTGTATAAGTACTATTTACAAACATATATATTTATACAACACTTGTACAAGAAACATTTGGGTAAATAACACAATACGTGCTTGCTAACAACAAAAGCAGAAGGGCATCGGTGGATGGGATGGGTCGGTGTTGTGTGGGCATCGAGCTTCTCGGTTGCTCAGGATGAAGAATCGGGTGGAGTTAAGCGACCTCACCCAAGACCGTTTGTAGTAAAGACCTGACACCCAAGGCAGCGAAGCAAATACGAAGACCCTTGGTTGCCAGGTGGCACCTTTGCCTCCACTGTGATTGTTTGGGGTTCCCAGAGAACCCAGTGGCCAGCAGGGTTGCTTATCCGTCCTCACTTTGGTACCCAACTCCAGGAACCACAGTAAGGGTGCTGTGATTCCTTAGCCGTTAATATTTTCTTTGACATAGCTCCGTACGAGCTCTTGTGTTATTTGATGGCGAACTAGGTGACCAGCTCAACCATCGCCAGGCTCTGATTCGCTGCTGCTGCCTGTCAGCGACTGCTTATTCTTCACGCATGCAAAGCAGCGGTGACAATTTTGCGGTTGCCTCCAAAGGAAGGCATTCCCAAAAAGCAACCCAAGGACGCGTTCCGTAGCGTAGAGCAGTGCCACGGCCTAAGGAATGATGAAAGCCGCCTGTTTACTGTTCCTGGGTTTTCAGCTTTTAGGTGCCTAATTTTCAGATTCAGCGTAGAAAACCAGTTGTCGCCCTTCAGTTCAGCACGTCTAACATCAATGTGCACAGGGGGAACGAGTCTAACGCACCACTTTGCTTAGTTGTCGATAATATGCGTAAAGCTGTAAAGTCCAGATTTTTCTCATTTTAAAGGTTTATGAGGCACACAGAGTGGCCAATTGTTGAGGAATATTGTTTCATGCATCACCTTAATCTACGAATCTAATTGAATTTCTACTTAGACAAGTAGTCCGCTTGCAGATTAAATTCTATGTAGACGGGTGTCAAAGTTAAGTTCTTGTTTACGGATACTTGTACTGACCGGGTAAGGATGGAAACTCGCTTGTCGCGTCGAGTTATTGAAAGTTGGAACCCGCTTCCAGCGCACGTGATTAGGGAGTCTACGGTAGAGGGTTTCGAGCGTCAGTTAGATGCTCTTGGGTAGCAGTACTAAACCTTCCCCTTCTCCTAACCAACTTATATCTTCAACTTTCCCTTCGTTCTTTCTTAATTTTCTTCTCAACTTGGTACTATCAGTTTTTAGCTGACATTCCTCCTCTTCTTTTCTTAGCTTACCCTACACTCTTTTACTTCACATAAACCGGCCTGGCAGGGACTGCTGGGCAGGAAAATGTGGGCAGTAATTGGTTGGACAGGGTGTGATGTGGTCTTTGTTTTAGGCTTTTCAACATCTCAAGCAGACCTGTCAATTCCCGATCCAACGATACGCAAAAGAAGGAACATTCACGGGATTATCCTATCGTTCCGGTTCCAACTGAACTTGAACTTGAACTTGGGATAAACCAAGGATAGGGTAGCCCCTAAACGCTGGCAGCACGGAATTTAGCTGATTATTGGAACCTGTGCTGGAGTTGAGACCCACGTTAATCGTTTCTTTAAACTTTTATTTAACCTGCGATGGTCTCGACATCGTAGTAACAGTCCGATAATTTCTACTGTGCTGGACATACTGCTGAACTTGGGAGCAACAGTCTGGGCATAACCGTCGAACCGCTAGAGGTGACAGAACACACGTACCGGGGTAGTAACCCATTCAAAGCTTAGCGTCTCATGTTTAACTGCGATGTCTTACGCATTCGCGGACGACGGTCAACCACTAAAGCTCGAATTGTGCAGATAACCTGGAAAATGTTTGAGGCACGGCTTTGCTTAACATGGGCACTCAGGGGAGTTGGTCGGGAAAGGTTGGGCAGTTCGTAAGGTGGCTTGCGAACTCCGAATGCAGCAAGGAGCACAGTTTTTGTGTGTGAATAAAGAAGCACCGCGAAATCCATTAAATGAGCGACCAGTGCCATTTGATTGTAACCAGCATTAGAGACAAATGTAGGTGCGAACATTTGTGAAAACGGGAACGTGTTCGAAGCCTTGAGCTTGAGAAACGAGCGGTTGTCTCGGTTCTAGTTTTTGCGCAACTACCAGGACGACAGTGACAAGAACCTTTAGCTGCAACTGTTGTACCACGGAACAATGGTCGCTTAAAATATAAAAGATTTTATGGGGCCGTTTGATTGCACTATGAGGAAAATGTGTCGCTTGAGGACGTACCGTGATACAAGTGGTACATAGCAACGGTGTAACCTAGCGACGTTACTAAAAATGCGAAGTGCGCAATAGCTGGAAAGTGTAGGGAAAATTGGATTGTATAATGAATTATGACGCAATAAAAAGGGTTACGGATAAGGGTTCCCATGTATAATGTTTGTTTTATTATTTCGTGGCCATACTTGCTGTTGCTGTTACCGCTATGCTTGTGGATGACAGTGAGCTGTTCATGTCTTTGGCTAGGGAGAAGTTGACATGGTTAAAGACATGGAGGAGCATTTGGGACGTTTTCGGATAGAAACGGAGACTTGTTTTTCCCGAATGTCTTCCTTGTTTGCGGCGGTATCCAAGCGTGGAAGGTGAAAGCAGTTGCCGGATGCAGTTGGCTACGGTTATAGTCTGTACCGTTGCGTTCATTGTCAACTTTCCGGATTTTGTGGCAAGCGGTGAGTTAACAGTTATGCATCACGTAAACTAATGCATGTAGATATCAACGTACAATTGCACGGCGCGTTCTCGGTGGTTATGAAGTAGGACAGATATGTCGTCGGAATTTTCTGAATGATCCATAGTCATGATTTTCAACTGGGTAACCCTTGGTTGTACGCACGAAACCGTCGGTTGTCGCCGCGACAGGAGAAGGAAGTGCTGCGGTTGATGGACAATTACCACAGCACGCCGGATTTGAGGCGGTTCATCTATCAGGAATACGGCAAGCGTGTAACTCGCATGGACCTGAGTAAGATGCGCATACGTCATCGAAATAGAACATCATGTGAGGTTTCGGAGGTGGCATCCATGTTGGAACGTCACGGTGTTTGCCGGTTGGTGTCGGATGTGAGTCAGATTTGTTATGTGTTCTTTTCTCCGTCTGTTGTCCGTGGCATTGTTTAACGGTATGGTGAGGTATTATTATGCGAGGCTACGCACCAGTTAAATTATGGGGGATACGTATTGTGGCATTGCATGTTGGTGGACGTCACAGGTCTAGGGATTTCATTTTTCTACGCCCTATTACCGGATGAGACGTCGTACAGCTTTGGGCAAGCGGTGGAGGCGATGCGGAAGGTGGTGCCTAGCAGTACACGTTGCCTTACGTGGTGATGGATAAATGTGCTTCTCAGTTGAGGGTGTTTACTCGTTTCTATCCAAACGCCAGGATCGTGTTTTGCCGCTGCCAGATGAAAGTTGACATGACTCGACGGTGCGGTCGCTTACATGAGGTATCGGATGCTAGCCGAATACAGTTACGCGCATGACTGCATAACCTGATTTACACCCGTGCTGCGTCCCTGTTTGGAAGGTTATTTAACGCCGTGCGACTAGGCAATGCGGAATGCTACCGTTATTTGTGCGCAACTTGGTTGCAATAAGCGGACTCTTGTGCGGTTCACAGACAGAGGGAAGTTGTGCTATTTGGATGCCATACGACCAACAGGATGAAGAATGAAAACAGGCATCCGAAGGAGCCTTTGTCTGAGAATTCCTCCTTGCTGACTCTCATCGCCTGCGTGGTTGATTATGTCAGCAGTATCGTGCACGAACGAAACAGCATATTAAGTAGGCGTTGCATGAGCGCCGTTTCCATTCCATCTGAGGTGACTTCAGCGGCTTCCGTTTACACAAAGCTCAGTGATTTTGAAAAGGGAACGTATTCCTAGCCAACTTCCGGGCATCCGCAGTTCTCGGTTGTCGGGTCTGATGGGCCATATTAGTTAGTATCCTGTCCTCGTTCCACGGTGTGTCGGGTTTACATCACCCGTGGAAGCAATTGTGATTGCGAGTTTTGTCGGCAGTGATGTCTACCATATGTTCACGTTTGTGACGTCGCGCGACTCCACAGATATTCGGCGGGTGACGTACTGCAAGCTTGTCGGTAGATTGCGCCCTGGCGAGCTTCCGCAGGTAGCTCAGATGCCGTGCCAGAAGATAGTGCTTTGGAGATCCGCGATCGTCATCCCGCGGATAGCACTGCGGTTGTCAGCCATACTTTGAAACTGCGCGAGACCCAAGAGGTGCTGTCGGACCTCAGCGCTCAAGCATGCAGCTAGGGATCGGAGAACTACTCCGCAGCATTGTACTCCTTGAAAATGCTTGTGTCACTGATGTCGAAGGAAGATTTCAGTTGCATGATCGCACATCGAAGTGGCATGTTCCCCTTCCCCTGGATACGGAGGCTAACGTAAGGATGTTGTGTGGTTTACCAACACCAGTAACGTCATATGATATCACAGCGGTCGCGGTAGCCACGACGTCGGAAAGCGATGCTCCGAGGGCGGTGTAAGCCACTTGGGTGTATGATGTCCGCACCATGATTTCAACGCAACTAACGGTTCCCTCCACCTCCGCAACTGGGTCCAGGAAACGCAAATCGCCACTGTAGTGCCGCGTGACGGAGTAAAGCCCCAGTAAGAGTGCTCTAAGGGGAAGATTTTCGGAAGCTTCACACCACCACACCCTCCTCCTACACGGTGCCCGTTAAACGGAAACGGCTTACTCAGGGAGGCAGTTCCGAGGACCTCTGCGGAGTCTGTAAGCGAGAGGATGATGTCTAAGATCGTGGTGACGCCGTGGAGTGAGTTATATGCGATGTGGGCTCGCAATGGTACCATGCATCCTGCGTTTGCTACGCGGGTGACGGGGATTTCGCGTGCTTCGCTTGCTCGTCGCAGTGCCTGTGCAACCTCTAGGAACGGCCTCGGATGACACGCCCTGCAGGTATGCCTCAGTTGCACGCACCTCTTTTATGCCCTTTCTTGTTATTTCAGACGGCATTGCATCTTTCTTTGATGGAAATCCGCGTCCCTAACAAGTGAACAACATGTCACTCCGCGATGTCATTAACTTCCCAGTCAACACGCTCACAGCCGCCGCTGCGCCGCAACTATTCTATCTATTCCCCTTCATGAAGGGTGGGTCAGGTCCGCATCAGCATTTTGAACCACAAGGATGGGGTAATGCAGTCCACCACACCGCTGACCTTCCACCTGAAGCTGCGAATGCCTGTTTTCTCTCAATCAATCATCATGCATGGTAATAGAGAATCCCATTCCACGGGTTTGCAAGGTATTCTGTTAAGAGCCGCCCACTACACGAGGCCACTGAGTCTCCTCCCAGGTACAGCAGCCGCCATGTGATCCATCACCGATACCTATCCACAGGTAGCATTGGTTTTCTATGCTCACCTCTCTTTCAGAGCCACAGTGATATGCGTCCCCCATTGCATTCTGACGTAAGGCTGCCACTGAGCCTCTTCCCAGGTATTGCCTCCTCCATGTGATATATCCTTCGTACCTACTCACAGGCACTATTGCGTTTTCATGATCACCTCGTTTTCAGAGCCACAGTGATACGCACCGCCCATTGCTTTCCCACCTAACGCTGTCACTAAGCCTCCTCTTAGGTATCGCCTCCGCCTCGCCATGCCATGCCAGCAGATGCTCCACGAAGTGCGTGATGACAGCAGGTAAGTACGTTACCTTCAATCGCTTTCCTTTCCACAGATATTGTGCGTACACGCAGCTCCAAGGGTTGCAGCCCCGTTAGCTACCGTCCGCAGTAACACGACATCCCTGCTTTACATTGGCAAGTGAGTTAAAACTCCCATGCTCTCAGTTCACAGGACCTGCCACCTGGTAGATGATGTGCATCAGGTTGCCGCTTCCTCGGGATAGCAAGTCGCTATAGCACGTCCGTTTGGTATTTGGCATCGCTCCCTGACCTCCATGTCATCCTGCACGACCCAACGGCCCCTTCTAGGGCCACCCTCTGTCCTATGGTCTCGCTTCTCCCCTGCATCGATTGCAGCACGGGGACATAGGTGCAGTGGGTAAATCCGCAATCCTCCGGAAAGTTAAATCGGGGCCCAAACGGGTTCCCTTATTTCGCAGCGTTCCTTCCTGCTGGTCCTTTTATCTGCATTGCTTACGTCATGCATTTATCCTCATGCGTCGTTTGTTGCACGTACCAAGCTAACCCTCCTCACATTGGGCGGTGGCGGTACAGCACTGACGCACGGATGGTTTCAGTTTACAAGTTTCCATCATACGACCCCATTTAAATGCATCCGCAAGCGGTAAACGGTACCTCCTAGAAGCCCCACACCGTCAGTTACTCTGCGCCAAAAAGGTAAGTCACTACTATTCACCCTCATTAATGCTGCGTCTTTCCATTGCCGATACCTTGTGAAGTGTTCACTAACCATTTCTCAGTATTCTCGCTTCGTGAGTAACGAGCCGTTACGCAGCTCGCCCGCGAGGTCGGGAACATATGTGATTGGTTTAAACACCATATGCGACCAGTGCATCAACTTTTCGTGGTGCGGTTTAAAAAGCCATTTTATTTTCCCCATATGAAGGATAACGCCACCGTGTGCCTTTGACGCAATGAGGCTTGCGGTACACGTCTGGCAGAGTACGATTCCCATTTACCGGAGTGGAGGCATCAACCTCAATGCAACGCGTTGCAATACCGCAGGTTAGTAGCCTATTGTACACGTCGCACTGCTACTTGCCGCGTGGATTTGTTCTCCCATAGACTGCTCCGTTTTACCACTGTTATACACTGACAGGCATAAGGTTAACCCCACGGACTTATTTCAGCGTACATATCTATGTATTTACGTCATGTTTTCCCGTACATGTTTGGCTAAGCGTAACATCTACCATGTCACTGTGCGTATCGTTGCAATAGCCATGACGCCATACATGTCAGCCGTAAGCCAGTGCTACAACTATCGCGTTAACAAGCATGTCGACCTTACATCCACATGTACCCTTCCTAAGTGCTCCTTATTACTGCGTTCAAGGGTCTTCACAAGTTCACTCAGTCGGCGTGAATATATCGTGTTCCCGATGCATGCCCCATTTCCATGCCTTGTCATCAATTGCTCACTTGCCTAGCTGTCATCCAACGCTGTATTTTTACACATAAATCCGGTTCATGCTTGAGGGAACTGTTGCACGGCCGTCATGTCCGCGTCAGCCTGCAACATTGGTTCCGTGCGCTACGCCTGGAGCGCACCACCGCACAGCCTCCGCATTCCGTTCGCTTCAATCCCCTAATACAACGTGATAGGGGTCCCAATTGAAGGAGTGTGGTCCGGCTCCATTGATGAAACCTGCACCTATCCGCATGCCACCACGGCCTACTCATTTGTGGTTGCGCTGCATATGGGGTGTGTCGTTGTAGCTGCAGGTGGTGCGGCGCAACCCACGCATGCTTCATCCGTAGACACAAATGTCCTGCGGCTGGCCCAAACCTGGTGTTGCGCTGTTTCTGTAGCTAATTATAGGACCGAATAGAGCAGCATTTACTAGATGTATCCTTCCTGTGAACTCGTCATAGCGCTGCTCACCCATTCCGTGGCAACACCGCCTCATAAGACAGATACATGAAGGCACTGTGCAGCACACTTTAACCACCAGCTATCACTATTTCTTTTACCATGCCATTTCCGCAGCATTCCATCTGTAACTCTATCGGGGGCATTACCTTCCATATCACCATACCTGCCGCCACCTATTGCTCATGATCACACTTCAGACGACTTACATCTATGGCTTAGTGGACGGTCATAGGTTAACTAACCTACGGCAAGGGTAGTGCTTCGTTCCATTTGTACGTAAGATCTACAACAGTAGTGGAGTATGGCTGTCCTTCTTCCATGAAATCCATCTTCCACTACCTTCGCAGTGTTGCTCCTCATGAGAGGATAAGCTTTCTCCAGCCAGTTGGGGGTAGTCTATACATAAGCGTTGGTGCGTAGGACGATATCTTCATAACTCCAGTACTGGGACATTATATGTTAATTAATCACCCACGCGTGGATCCTAACGCACTAACGCTTACATGCGCCCTGACAGACAGAACGACATCAAAGCCCGGGATTCCACTTGTGCCAATTTTTTATTGCCGACTGAATAGCATTTGTTATTAGTGTTAGTGAAGGGGAATATTTACAAGTGTACAAGCTGTGCTGCTAGGTATAGTTTGTTGCGAAGTGCTAAGCAAATATGAATAATTTGGCACGTCTTCATATGCCCGGATACATATGTTAATTGTATATAAAAAGGCGTAAGTTCATGCCTGATTCTAAAATATATATATATATATATATATATATATATATATATATATCAGGTGTGCATCGTTGTATGTAATATCATGTACCGTAATGCAACGTATGTACGTAGGTATGTATGACTATATCCGGCGGGAGAGCCTATGGTGCGCTGAGGCTGGTGGTGGCTAGATCCTGACAGATGGTCTACCCACTGCTGCTACTGTTGCGCCATAGTCTCATGTCCTGGGCGCCTCCACGTGGCGACCGCTGGGTGGGAGTTAGGTTTCGCCCTTCTCCCTGCTAAGATCCAGGACAACAATCCGCATGAGTCAGCTAACTGACCATGTGCTAGACCCGCTGCCTTTCGGGTGTTCATTTAATCGAAGGCTTTGGCTGAGGACCCGAGTCGTTCTCCTGTCAGGTGTGGGCGCCCTGGCAGTATCCTAGTCCATCCTCTCCGGAGGTTAGGAAGTGGTCGATGGCCCACTTCCCGTAAAACCTAGCCATGGGAGACAACAGGTTACGGGTTATATTCTCAATGCTCGATTGGCGTAGAGCACGAGTACCACGCATTGTCTCTGACGGTGGGAGGACACCTCCGGGTGTTCAATGGTTTGCTACTGCCCGCCTCAAGCCAGGCAGCCCCTGGTCAAATTGGTGCAAACCCGCCAAAAACCCACCTGCGTCTGGCCGTGGTCGCAGGTGCGTATCCAATTACGGTCGCAAAACATATGATAACTGTTCCAGAACCTCAAAGGCTGCGTGTGACGGCCGTCAAGCAGATCCCCATCTGTCTCTGCAATCACATTCCCGAGCTGGATCTGCTCTCCACTGCCTTGTGGGTCAGGCTATTGAGCCAAAGGCTCCGGGTGGAGTCCCTCAAGCAAACCTCCAAACCACCCACTGCCTTGTGGGTCAGGCTATTGAGCCAAAGGCTCCGGGTGGAGTCCCTCAAGCAAACCTCCAAACCACCCACTGCCTTGTGGGTCAGGCTATTGAGCCAAAGGCTCCGGGTGGAGTCCCTCAAGCAAACCTCCGAAGGCACAACGACCACCTCGCGTGCGATTGCCCACCAATGCAATCGTATGCCTGCGCGCAAAGCACTCAACATCGGGTGCTGGAACGTGCGCACACTACTGGACCGGAACTCGAGCGAGCGCCCGGAGCGACGCACTGCACTGGTCGCAATGGAGCTGGCGCGCTACCACATCGATATTGCGGCGCTCAGTGAAACTCGGCTCGCTGAGCAAGGTAAGTTACATGAAGCAGGTGCTGGCTATACATTCTACTGGGTGGGGAACGCCGCCTCAGCACCACGTGAACATGGGGTCGGATTTGCAATATCCGATCGCCTGAATGGCCAGCTGGTGGGTGAACCAACGGGCATCAGCGCGCGACTGATGACTGTTCGCCTGCGACTCGGAAGAGGTAAGTTTGCTACTTTTATAAGCACGTACGGTCCGACCATGTGTTATCCTGATGACACGCGTGATCAGTTCTACACTGAGCTATCCTCCGTGATACGGTCTGTGCCGAGGAGCGACCGACTATTTCTGCTGGGTGATTTCAACGCGCGCGTTGGGCGTGATGCATCAGCGTGGACAGATGTTATCGGTGCGCATGGCATTGGTTCAGCGAATGCGAACGGTGACAGGCTGCTCTCACTGTGTGCCACTCACGGCCTGACGATCACGAACACTCGGTTTGCACTGAGTGCGAGTGATATAGCAACTTGGACGCACCCACGGAGTGGTCACGCTCACCTGCTCGACTATGTCATCGTACGTCAGCGTGATATGCGTGAAGTGCGCATGACACGTGTACTGCGTGGAGCTGAGTGTGGCACTGATCACAAATTGGTTCGGACCAAACTGTACATATATTTTCGTAAATCGATGTATTGCACTCCCGCCGTGAATCGGCGTAAATTTAACATTCTCTCCCTCGGCACTGTGGCGAAACGTGCTGAGCTGGAGAAGGCGATGGCTGCACGCCTGTGTGGTGATGTGGACTGTATAGCCACAGTGGGCGACCTGTGGCACCACATTCGCGACCAGGTGACAGCTGCTGCGGAGGAGACCATCGGGCGCGCAAACTGTAAGCGGCCTGATTGGTTTGATGACAACAATGTGACGATTGACGCATTGGTGTCAGAGAAGAATGCAGCATTTGCTGCACATGTTGCAGACCCCAGTGACTTGGGGAAGAAGAGTCAGTTTCGCAAACTTCGACGGCGACTGACCCGAGAGCTCCGTCGCATTAAAAATGCATGGTGGACGGAGAAGGCGAAGCAGATGGAATGCTACGCCGAACGCCGTCAACACAAGGAATTCTTTGACTCCTTGAAGGCGGTGTATGGACCGAGATTGGAGCCGCTGAGGACACTGATCGATGGTAGTTCAGGCGCTACCTGCACCCAGACTGCAGACATAATGCAGGTCTGGCGGAAACACTTTGACTGTCTCTTGAACAACCGTTCAGAGATCGACTGGCCTACATTGAATGGCCTGAAGCAGCACGATGTGAAGGCGGATCTGGCAGATACGCCGAGACTGGATGAGACGCAGAGAGCACTTGCTCAGCTGCGAAACGGCAAATGTGCCGGAGGTGACGGGATCCCACCTGAAGTATTGAAACACGGTGGACCCGCGTTGTTGACTGCGCTGCACCACTTGGTGCAACGCGTGTGGATTGAGGAGGAAGTGCCTTCTGAGCTGAAGGATGCCCTTGTGCTACCACTGTACAAGGGCAAAGGTAGCAAGCAATGTTGCACGAATTATCGTGGCATCAACTTGCTGAGTTGTGTGGGCAAGGTGATTGCCCGAATCCTGCTCAATCGCCTCGTGAGTCAGATTGTGGAACCTCACGTGGCGGAAGAGCAATGTGGATTCCGTTCGGGTCGCAGCACTATAGATATGGTGTTTGCGGCTCGTCAGTTGCAAGAGAAGTGCAGAGAACGACACCAGCCTTTGTACTCGCTTTTTGTTGATTTCACCAAGGCATTTGATACGGTGAACCGCGAGGCACTGTGGCTGGTGTTGGGTAAGTTTGGTTGCCCGCGTAAGTTTGTAAGTTTAATTGAATGTCTGCACAGTGGTATGCGAGCGAGGGTGCAGCTGAGTGGAGAGACCTCTGATGACTTTCCAGTTGTCTCTGGTGTGAAGCAAGGCTGTGTGTTAGCTCCTGCCCTGTTTAATATCTATCTTCATGCAATGTTGTCTTGTGCTTTTGATGCGGCTTGTGTTTACGGTGTTCGTGTGGAGCACCGTATTGATGGTGGGTTGCTGAACATCCGTCGTTTCGGTGCGAGAACTCTAGTCTGTGAGACAACTATCCGTATGTTGCTGTTTGCTGACGACTGTGCGTTGTTTTCACACAACGCGGATGAGTTGCAGCACATGACTAGTGCTCTGGCTTCGACAGCGGCCAAATTCGGGCTCACCATCAACACAAGCAAAACTGTCTGTCTGTTTCAGCCTTCACCGGAGGTGCAATCTTCAATATTGCCGCAAATCAGCATTGGTGCTGAAGTATTGGAAACCACCTCCCGCTTCTGCTACCTTGGGAGTGTGATGTCGACTGATCAGCAGCTACACATTGAGTTGCGTAATCGCGTGTCGAAGGCGGCAGCGGCATTCGGGAAGCTAGAGTACCGAGTGTGGAACAACCATCAGCTTAGCATTGGCACGAAGCTGATGGTGTACAAATCCATGGTACTGTCCGTTCTTCTATACGGCAGTGAAACGTGGACGATGTACCGTCGGGATGTGCGATATCTCGAGCGGTTCCATCAGCAGTGTGTGCGACGAATTCTGCGGATCGGCTGGGGCGCCAGAGTTGCAGACACGGAAGTGTTGCGCCGAAGTGGGATGTATGCAGTGGACTGCATACTTTTACTGCGACACCTGAGATGGCTCGGTCATGTGAGCCGTATGGATTCGACGCGAATACCGAAACAACTTTTATACGGTCAGCTGAGTATAGGGAAGCGGCATGCTGGGAAACCCAAGTTACGTTACCAGGACATGATTAAAGTGAGCCTCACACGTTCTAATCTTGATTGCAGATCATGGGAATCGAAGGCGGTTGATCGGCGTGCATGGCGCGATCTAATCACGAAGGCAGTTGCTGAGGTGCGGGAGAAAGCCCTCATGCATGCAGAGAAGAAGCGGCAAGTGCGGAAGCGGCAAGCACCGATGAATTGTACTCCATCGACATCGAGCGCATTGTGTTGTAGAACATGCGGTCGCGAGTGCCTTAGTCAGGCAGGCCTAGTGAGCCATGAGAGAGGTCACTCGGGACCATTGCCGAAGCGACGACGGGTCCCGCAGTGAACGTAGGCAGCACCGGCGCAGCGTTTGTAGGCACGCTGAATTCGATTTACTAACCGCATGCTTGCATGCTAAGTCTCTTTATTTCAGGTGGTGGGTTTTCGGTTCTCTCCTAATGCCTTTCTTTCTCATATAAATGTCTAGTGGGCCATGAGCTAGGTCCTTTGGGGCCACTACAGAAGCGACGATGGGTCCTGCAGAGAATTACGACGAGCCGGCGCAGCGTTTGTAGGCACGCTGATTTCGATTTACTAACCGCGTGCTTGCATGCTAAGTCTCTTTATTTCAGGTGGTGGGTTTACAGTTTTTACCTTAATGCTTTTCTTTCTTATATAAATATCTCCATGTACTCTATTCCATTAACTTGCACATATCGCTTTAGCCAGTTGTATTCGATTTCCATAAGATTTTTGTGTTCGTGGCATACCGTGAACTATACTTCCTGACTTCGTGCACTTAGCTGGGATGTGTTTGTAAACAACTTATTACGTATGCTATTTAATTAAGGTTTATGTCACCGTTTCCTTATGCATTAATCCAGTTTTTCTCTTTTTCTTTCTCTCTCTCTCAAGTGATTGGCTGTTGTTTGATATCCTTGGTGTGGCTGCGCTTGATGTGCATGTTGACAAGGTGCCTACCTGTCTATTACCCACTACCTCGTCCATACTGGCTCCAGGAGACAGTTGGTCGTTGCTGGAGGGGACGGGGTGCACGGTTCTTGTGGCCGTGTTAGGCTCGAAGAGTGGTTCCATGCACTCAGTATGGAGCGGACTACGGTCCAGCCACCGCCTTGTGTGCGGTTGATTCCCCAAATACAGCGTGCTTGTGTTTGCCTGTGAAGGAGTGTGGGCCGGCTCCGTTGATGAAACGTGGTTCCCATCCGCATGCCTCCCGGTCTTATTCCTTCGGGTTTACACTGGATATGGGGTATGTGGTTGGAGCTGTGGGTGGTGCAGCGCAAGCCATCCATGGTCCCTCTGTAGGCGCAGGCGTCCTGTGGCTTGCCACAGTGACAGGCAAATCCGAAACCGGATGCCGCCAACCATGTATGTATGTGTGCCCCATGCTGAGGCTGATGTTGCATTCTTGATGCTTCTTCACCGCAGTTGGGCTAAACCAACTTACACTTAAACTAGGTCTTTTTAAGCTGGCTAAATTTCATTCCGCTTTATTTGGTTTGTTCTGCCTCCCTGAATAATGTTCTATTAACTGGCCACGTTGCTTACACTAATTGCGCTTATCTTCGGTAATTTTGTTGCGTTTGTAGCATTTTAAGTAACTTGTGGACATTTCTTACTTATCACGGATTTGTTGCTAACCAACTTACTTCATATGGTAATTTAGCGAAGAGTTATGCCACCGTATCTGTATGCATTATTGGATTTATTTTATTTCAGCTTGTCGTTTAAAGTGAATGGCTGTTGTTTGATATCCCTGGTATGGTTGCGCTTGATGTGTATGTTGACAAGGTGCCTACCTGTCTATTACCCACTACATCGTTCATACTGGCTCCAGGAGACAGTTGGTCGTTGCTGGAGGGGACGGGGTGCACGGTTCTTGTGGCCGTGCTAGGCTCAAAGAGCGGTTCCATGCACTCAGTGTGGAGCGGACTACGGTCCAGCCACCGCCTTGTGTGCGGTTGATTCCCCAAATACAGCGTGCTTGTGTTTGCCTGTGAAGGAGTGTGGGCCGGCTCCGTTGATGAAACGTGGTTCCCATCCGCATGCCTCCCGGTCTTATTCCTTCGGGTTTACACTGGATATGGGGTATGTGGTTGGAGCTGTGGGTGGTGCAGCGCAAGCCATCCATGGTCCCTCTGTAGGCGCAGGCGTCCTGTGGCTTGCCACAGTGACAGGCAAATCCGAAACCGGATGCCGCCAACCATGACTATATCCCTATATATGTACATGTATGCATATGTATACGTATATAAATATGCCATATACGTATATACATATATATGTATATATAACATATATATGCATAGATATATCCATATAGATATCTAGGTATATGCACATATACATCCATATCTACATATATAGCTTTTTAAGACGGATGCATATATATATATTTCTATATGGATGTGTATATATATACACACCAATATCTATATATGCATATATATACACATATATTTTAGAATCAGCCATAAACCTACGCCCTTTTATATCCAGTTAACATTTGTATCTGGACATATGAAGACGTTCCAAATTATTATACTTTGCCTAGCACTTCGCAACAAACTAGGCCTACCAGCACAGCTTTTGCACTTGTAAATATTCCCGTTCACTAACACCAATAACAAATGCTATTCAGTGCATGCTCATTTCCAATTATGCATTTATATACACAGCAATACAGTAATAGAAAATGTCTGTTATTTGTAATTCCTTATCAACTTTGAACATCTTCCGTAGTTTTTCAACCATGCACATAATGATGACTTTGTCATAGCAGTTATACCTCTTGCATTTCTTCAGATTTACCAAATTACATTTACTCCCAGCTTACCATCACAACATAATCCGTAAGTTTCACCCTTCTTTATTACGTATATCCGTTCATTCGAAATACCCCAGGTATCTACGTTGCCTTAAAATGTTCCTTTTAATGTCTTCCGTGTAGATTATTTGCGCAAATAGCATGTTCTGTGGATTTCTTAACCTTTTACCTGCTGCATTGTTAAACGTAAATTCCGTTTAGATTAGACAGTCAGTTTAAGTCTCAATATATGCAACATTGCAAAGCATTCCCTAACCAAATAATGTTATATTTGTTGAACGCAATTTCCGCACATTCGCATCTGTTGATTTTCCGCCACCTTTTTGGCCTTCCTTATTTTACTCACTTTGCCTCAGTAAAATGTTTATACATCACATCCCATCTAACACACTTAAACGGTTCACAATAATTTATACTAGTCATCCATAGCACTCAGAAGGCAAATTATTTACGCCGTAAAACGGATGTACCAGTTGGCACCAAAGAAATATAAATTTAACCACTATAGTGCAATCAAACGGTCCCAGGTTTTGGATGGCTTCGTTTCCTAATGGCGCAATCGTGCTGTTTCACGTGATGAAGCTCAGCATTTAATTAAATAAATAAATAAATAAATAATGGTACCCGCTCGATTGCGCTGTAAGTTGATCCGGTTAAATTGCGGATTAAGATATGCATGAACTTTCATACTCATACACATAAAGCCTTGGTTCAATGAATCCGGAGGTTGAACTAAAATGAAACATCTATTTATGTATTTACAAGCGGCACTTTCTTTTCAGCGTCAGTATATAAATGCCTTTGGCCGGCTTGGATGTACACGTTCTAACTGGGACCAAGTTCATGGAGTCACACAGCTGCTCTCCTGCTCTCAAAATTGCTCATTGCCAACTACTCGAGCACCCGAAGATATTAATCCCGTCTATCTGCCAATTTTGTTTCAATCGAGAGTCCCAATTTCTGGTAGACTCATGAGCTGAAACAAAAAGCGTTGAGTCAGAAAAAACATAATCCATGTAATTACTAGTGAAAATAAAAAACACCACAACTGCTCAAAGTGGAAGAAATTTATGAAGCGGCGTAATTAGCGGGTAAATCCTATGCCCGCCAGTATGCGTCATGCTACCCGTTACCAGCTGACCTTAAACACCAAGCTAGACGTACGGACACCGACAAATCCAGCTACCCATAATATGACCAACTCTAAATAAAAGTACAGCAAAATGTTAAGGGAAACAATTTTCCGTAGATAAGCATGTACTGAGCAACCTAGCCGCAGGCTTTTGAAACGATGCCAGTTCAATAGCAATTGCGAACAAGCTCATATAGCCATTACTGTACGAACCGTACAGTCGTTTTGCAAGTAAAGTAATGAAAATAGAATAGAAAATGGTATAGTTGAACAAATTCTACTTAAGCTTAGTTAACTAAAATTGTATAGCATAGCTCAGAAGTCGCCGTAGACATTATATCTAATGTGGTAACCCGGAAGTCAGATTTTTGGCTAACGTAATAAAAACTGGCTACATGTGCGACGGAGAAAAGCAGCGGTTCTAAAAAAGCATGAGGAAAATCCTTCGTCGGTGCACCCGCAAGTCTAGGTAGACCCAGTAGGGAAAATTCACTTCCTATGTGCATGTTAGTGAGCCAATTGAAACCCAGTTATGAGCAAGATGTTATTGTCCGAATATGGCGCCTTAATAAAAGCTTTTCGTCAGTTTGCTCAGAGCCCGCAAAGAGCTTTTAGCATTTATAGCTAATAAACGCAACAACTGAAACATACCTTGTAAGCCGCCATCAAATTGGACTTGTGCAAAAGATTGCGCAGCATCGCACACATGTCCCACTTGATCAGTACCCTAACGCCAGAAGTAAAAGACACGGGACGCTGCGACTTTAAGAACACTTAGCGTGGAGGAACCGATGGACTTCTCAGGCGCCCCGGTGTGTAAAGTGTACATTACGTAATGCCTTTTTCGAGCTTACTCAGCATTAATTATGGCGGCTAGCAAGTAGAGAGAGGCCGGTGACTGCGTAACCCAATGACTTATTTTAAAAGCATAAACTGTATAAACTGCATAAAATGAGCTAAAATTGATAAATCGGGCGGGATTTGTCAAATGAATGGATAGTGTTTACCGGCTTATTCGAGTCAAATAAACATTGAGCTGTTTTGGCGTATCCATGTATGTTAGACCCATGTAGTTTCGGACCAACCTTCACACTCGCTTAAAGCTAAAGAATTTTGAAGATTTTACTTATACGGTGGTTCCTTTGCCCAACTAATATCTGAAAACTGCACACGGTCCTCTGACCACGGTCTAATTAAAAAGTCACTTCATTTCGTGCAGGCAAAACATTCTATATTGCCTTTCTATGGTGCCTTACGAGCGTTTCCCTGTATATTATTCCCATCAATGTTTATTACGTACGCTTGGAAAGTGCTTCACTGCCACTGCCTCGTACATCATAAGCAACTCTAGTTTCGGGCCATCTTGTACGTACCAAGATACACAGCTCTATTGAGATCCTGTAGCAACCATCCTTTTTTTATAATTTGCATTATTTTCATTGTTTTTGCTTGAAACGTTCTAGTCACTGGTAACAAGGTATATGGATACGAGGTTGGCGATAATTTTGCTCTTATCATGTACAGTGATCAAACCACGTTCTGACTATGATATTTAGCTTTTATTTTTAGCAACAGTTACGTTACAACACCGGCTTTAGTTTTGGTCTCGAATAAAGCCATTAGTGTTAGTCGTTCGAGGTTATCCGTTAATCAGATATATTTGTTATATTCTACGTTTATGATTTCTTGCCGATTACACTGAAGTGCCGTCCGCTTTTAGAAGAGATTTAATTCAAAGCATTTCATTTATTATTACTAGAAATCCTTATAAAAATCATTTTTGACATTTCCGATTCCATCGCTTCTATTTTCTAGTTCTCTTTTGTTGTCGATTGTAGTCACGGAAGCCGCGGACTTTGGCTTTCCCATGCTTGACTCTCCTTTTGCTTCGGAAATACTGTTATACGTGTTGGCTCTGCGTGAATTTTGCACCAACGCTTTGCTTTTGGTGTATTTCTCTATCTGTGTGAATTTTGTAGAGATTCTCCGACAACTGTCGGAGAGCTCACTGGTTGGCATAACTGACGTCTGTGTCCGCCAGGTTGGAGTTGCTCTATAACAAGCAAACAGGTGTCTGCCAGAACACTAGCTTAACCGGTGGCGTCTAGATTCAGCATACTAGTGCGGACTTTGCAACGAAAGTCTTCGGCGGATCTGACAGTCACAATGGTGTAGACAATGTGAACAACGTGCCTTTTGTAATAGAATGCAGAAAGTGCTGAAAATACTCCCCTTCTCGATGGGCTCGCTTTAGTCACAGCTTGATAAAAAATAGCTTAACAGTACGACTGATTCCCACTGGCTCTGCACTGTATGTACAACTATTCCACTCGTCAGCTTTATAACTGTGTTGGCACAGAAGTACGATGGGCTGACAATAATTGCAGGGCAAGCAGCAGTCGTATAAGCTGTCCCACACAACTTAACCAAATCAGTGTCCCTAGCTAGGTGTTCCACACTAAGCTCTAATTCAGCCCTAATTCACTGCACCCCGAACTGCTGTCAAAACATGTGAAAAACATGTGGCACAAACAGCATGAAATGCTGCCATCCAAACTACAGCCAAAGACAATAGACACAGGGCACACAGATAAACAATATAAAACTAAGCAAGCAATACAATTATGCCAACGTGTAGCTCAGAACGGAAGCAAGACTGAAAGACACAGAGAGCTGAAGGAGAACAGGATGGCTACCAAGATATCAACGGAAACTTATCAAGAATCCCACCTGGTCTGTGGGTCTACGACTGAATGAACCTGCAAAGGAAAAGTGAATCATATCAGGTCCACAATTCACTCACTCCCTTTCTGGTCTACTAACACTGGTCAATTGGATCTAAATGTCCTTATCCAGGGGATCGGATCAGCCATGGCCTGCTTGCAAAAAGGAATTCAGAATAATTGATTAATATAACTTACCTGAATCGAACCCTAACCACCTGCCTGAGGTCCTGCCTGTCAGGCGTCCAATCTCTCGCTTATGGTTTGTCACCAATGGCGGGCTGCTCAATGGACAACAAAAATATGCCGTCCCCGGGGTACCAACTGTTTAGCGTCAGTGCTCCAGTACATGGTAGATTTTCGCCTGGCAAGCGTTCTCCCCATAAGATGCCACTCATGTCTGTTTAACAGTACTGCGACGCGACGGATGTGACTCGCCACTAAGTCAAGCCCCATGATTACCAAACCAACCACACTTTTACCACGGACGTCACCCAACACTTCTCACACTATCCCCGTGCTCAATCGCAATTGCAGTGGCACATATTCATACTCGTATAACAGATGGACACATGCACTGCCACATACACATATGAACGCACAGCTCCAAGGTGCTTGGCAAAGTTGCGCCCACTTTTATATCTTCCCGATATTTAGTTGTACGTTTAACAAAAGCATGCCTACATAGACGTGTCTCGTGTTGCACGACCATAAAGAGTTTATTTATTTACTTATCTTGTTGTCGAGAAAAGCTGTATGCAGCATCATCATCGTTATCGATCCTGCAAAAATGAGACCGGCAGCCGACCGCAAACTGGTCGGTATAGAATCTCATCGCAAACCAACATTCACAAACACGCTCCTGACCACCTATGCCCACACCTGCTTGTATACCAATGCACAAGGGTTTCTTTGCAAGCTAACCAAACTTCGTATGCGTCCGGTCTCTACGCCTTGGGACCTAGTTATGGTCACCGAAACATGGCTAAACACGGAGATCAGGGATGTTGAGACTGCATTAACTGGCAGGACTTCCACACGAAACGATCGAGGAGGAGTGCTCCTGTATTATCGATTCGACCGGTATACCGTTGTAAGTGAGGACCCAGGAACGCAAGTCGTCGGCGCTCTTTGGCGTCATTTGCAACTAAGTCGTGTGATGCGCGTTTACTAGCAATAGTTTACCGCCTTTCAAGGTCCACCCTGGAAATGGATCAAGGCCTATCTTCGGCGCTGAAACGAGTCCTGGCACGACCGTAATTACACGTACTTCTCGGTGGTTGTGAAGGAGGGTAAGTATGTCGGGGGAAGTTACTTCATGATTTCCACTTGGGTAACCAATGGATGTCTGCCCGCAACCGTCAGCTGTCACCGCGGCAGGAGAAGGAGTTGCTGCGTTTGATGGACAGTTTTCATAGCAAGCCGGATTTGAGGCGCTTCAGCTCTCTGGGGCACGGCAAACGTGTAACCCGTATGGACCTGAGTAATCTGCGCATTCGTCATCGAAATAGAACGTCAGGTGAAGTGTCTGGGGTGGCAAGGATGTTGGTAGGTCACGGTGTTTGCCGATTGGTGTCTGAGGGTATCCAGCTTTGGTATGTCTTCTTCGCTCCATCTGTAGTCCGTGGCATTGGTTAAGCGTTATGGCGAGGTTTCATTTTGTGATGCGACACACCCGTTAAATTGTGATGGGTACATTTTGTGGCATTGCATGTTAGTGGACGTCATGGGTCTAGGGATTTCTTTCTTCTACGTCCTATTACCGAGTGAGACATCCTATAGCTACGGGCAAGCGGTGGAGGAGATGCGGGAGATGGTGCCTAGCAGCGGATGATGCCGCACGGTGGTGATGGATAAGTGCGCTGCTCAGTTGCGGGCATATCAACGTTTGTATCTTGACGCCAAAATAGTGTTTTGCCGGTACCATGGTAACGTGGAAATGGCAAGACGTTGCGGTCGCATACGTCGGATATCAGATGCTCGCCGAATCCAGTTACGCTCGTGGCTTCATAACCTAATATATACTCGTGTTGCGTCGGTATTTGAAAAATTATTGAAAGCAGTGCGACGTGGCAATCCAGGATGCTACCGGTAATTGTGCGCAAGGTGGCTCCAAGACGCAGATGCTTGGGCGGCTCACAGACAAAGAGATGTGGTTTTTGGATGCCATGCGACAAACAGGATAGAGAATGAGAACAAACATCTTATTGAGCATTTGTCGGAGAGGTCATCTTTGCTCACTCTGTTCACCTGCGTGGTTGATAGGGTAAGTATTATCGTGCACGAAAGAAACAGCATAATAGCTAGGCGGTGCATGAGCGTAATATCTGTTCCATCGGAGGTGTCCTCAGTGGCTGCGGTTATCGCCCAGCTCAAGGATTTCACAGAGAATGTCATCATAGCACATTTCGTGCATCCACCGTTCTGGGTTTTTGGTCAGATAGGCTTTATTGGTTAGTTCGTCCTCGTTCGAAAGTGCGTCGGGTATACATAACACGCGGCATTGAATACGATTGCGAGTTAAGTCGGCAGTGGTGGCTCCCGTGTGCTCACAAATGTTATGTCGCGGCGCTTCACGGACATTCCGCGGAGGACATACTACATGGACGTCGGTGGATTGCACCTCGGCGACCTCCCGCAGGCACCTCAGACTGTGTTCCTGGGAATGGTGGTGTGCAGATTCTAGATCGTCAGGTAGCGGATAGCGATGCGCTTGTCAAACGTGCCATAAAACTTCGCAGGACACAGGATGTTTTGTCAGACATCGGCACGCAATTGTGCATCTACGGATCGGAGAACTTCTCAGCGGCGTTGAACTTCTTGAAAATGGTTGCGTTGCTGATGTCCAGGGAAGACAGTTTTCAGTTGTATGGTCGAACGTTTAAGTACCCTGTTCCCCTTCTGCTGGATATGGAGGGTGACGTTTGGGTCTTATGTTGCTTACCAACGCCGGAAACGTCGCATGATGGCACAGCGGTCGCGGTAGCGAAGACGTCGGGAGGCGAGGTGCCGCACCCCGTGCATGCAACAGAACTGAATGACGTCGGCCCTGTCGTTTCAACGGCCACACCGGTTCCATCCATATCGGCAACATGGTCGAGGAAGCGTAAATCGTCATTTAAGTGCGCGTGATGGAGGTGAGCCCCAGTAAGAGTGCTCTAATAGGCAAAGACTTCCCGAAGGTTCACACCAGGACATCCTCCTCCTACAGGGTTCCCCTTAAACGGAAACAGGATACTCAGGGAGTCGGTTCCGAGGACGTCTGCGGAGTATGTCAGCAGGAGGATGATGTGCAAGGTGGCGGGGATGTGGTGCAGTGAGTTATGGGCGATGCGTGCTCCTAATGATACCATGCATCCGGTGCGTGCTATGTTGGTGACCAGGAATTCGTTTGCTTCTCTTGCTCATCGTAGTGTCTGTGCAACCTACGGAAACGGCGTTGCATGGCATGCGCCGTGGGTACGCCTAATTTTCACTCCCTTCCATTGCCCCATTGGTTGTTTTGGCAGACCACGTTAAAGTTTCCCGTTGATGGGAATACGTGTGCATGAGAAGTGAACAAAGTGCCGTGAGAGCCGCCGCTTCGCTGCACCATTATGCGCCGGTAAGTTTCCTATTTCCCCTAATGAACCATGATTTAGGTCCGCATCATCGGGCTCTCATTTCCACAGCCAAACTTCCCTGCCAGGGAAGGTGTTCCAATGTACTTCTGATGCAATGTGTTGGTTGCATTATAGGTAGGGTCATGTTGCGCTGCTTATCCGCCTTGACCTCCCTTTCAGCACCAGGACGACTTTCCTCGCAATTTGCCGTGATAACGCACCACGCAACAGAGTCTCCTCTCAGGTGATGCCTCCTCCATGTAACATCTCCTTGGCACATACTCGCAAGTGTCGATTTTCTATTTGAAACATAGCTACCCGTTCTGAGCCTCTGTGATATGCGGTATACATAGCCTCCCGACGTAACACCGCCAATCAGCCTCCTCCCAGGTATGGCCTCCGCCATCTCATGCACGCTGCATACGTATTCGCAGGCGCGGTATGTTTTCCATGATGACCTCTGTTTCAGAGACGCAGTGATGTGCGCGGAGCACCTCCTTGCAACGTACCACCGGCACTAAGGCACCTCCCACGAATCGCCTCCCCCCTTGGATACATCATTCATAAGTGGTCACAGGTACGGTTTTCTTTCAATGCTCACTTCTGTTTAACAGCGAGAGTGAAATGCGCCGCTGCCTTCCAACTTAGCACCGCCACTGAGCCACATTCCAGGTACCGCCTCCGCCATTTGATGCATCATTCATACGCAGTCACAGGTAACCTTCATTTTCCTGATCACTTCTGTTTAACAGGGAAAGTGAAATGCGACGCCAACGGCCTTCCAACAAAGCACCGCTACTGAGACACCTCCCACGAATCGCCTCCGCCATTGGATGCATCAATCATAAGTAGTCACAGCTAACGTTTCCTTTCCATGATCACTTCTGCTTAACAGGATAACACTGCACGTATTCCCACGTGTCGCCTCCGCCCGGCCGATGCATGGCATTGCAAGACTGCATCACCAGGTTCGCCATGACCGCAGGTAAGTACCTTTGCGGTAAGCGCCTTCCCTTCCATTGATATGGTACGTAGAGCCACATCCAAGCGTCGCACCACTTTAGCCACCGTCCGAATTGCCACCGCGACATTGCCAAGTGAGTTAACACTTCCATACTCCGATTCCACAGCTCAGGTTACCTCATTGAAGAAGAGCGTCCGGTTGCCGCCTCCTCGGGATAGCGAGTCGCCGTATCAAGCCCATTTCGTATTGCTGGTTGCTCCGTAACATCAAACTTTTCGTGAACCATTTCTCAGTGTTCTCCCTTCGTGGGTAACGAGCCAGTAGCCAGCTCACCCGCCAGGTCTGGTATGTTTATGAATGGTTTAAACATCATACGTCACTGGTGCCCCAGTTTTCCGTCGCGCAGCTTAATACACCATTGCATTGGACCGTTATGAAGGGTAACGGCACCGTGTTTCTATCATGCGGTGCACGCTCGCGGGACTACCATTCCCATTTACCAGGGAGAGGGCACGGACGTCAGGGTAACACCGCGCGATACCACAGGTTAGTAACCTATTGTGAACATGGCATTCGCGCTTGTCGCTTGAATTTGTTCCACTATGCACTGTTCCCCTTTAAGAACATTATACAATGGCAGCCATAACATAACCTCCACGGCTTCATTTCAGCGTACTTATCTCTATC
The DNA here is from genome assembly GCA_944474145.2 of Dicrocoelium dendriticum. NCBI lineage: Eukaryota > Metazoa > Platyhelminthes > Trematoda > Plagiorchiida > Dicrocoeliidae > Dicrocoelium > Dicrocoelium dendriticum. The sequence goes on along the minus strand of OX104067.1, from coordinate 70,121,664 downwards.
TATTGGAAGTCTGCTTCCGTTCATGAATGATGTTTTCAGGTCCTGCTCATCCTTTGGAATCACAATGATGGGGTGATGCAGTGCACTGCACTGCTGACATTTCACCTCAAGGTGAGATGGCTTGCTTCCTCGCAATCACTCATCATGCATGGTAATAGAAAATCGCAGCCCACGGGTTTGCCGTAAGCCCTCACTCTGCCGAAGCTACGGCCATATAATGATCGGATAATATTCACATATTTCTCAGAGACACCTTTCCTGAGTACGCAGTACCGAAGTGCATGTCTATCCACCGAATCAAATGCACCTTTGATACCGAGGAAGAGGAAAACGGTAAGCCGCCAATATAACTCGCCATGCACCAACGACGGACGCAAGTTGATTATGCGGTCAATCCATCCACGATCTCGACGAAATCAACCTTGATCTTCACGAATCCGGCTTTTACGGGCGCCAGTCAGTCTGTGAAGGATGGCAGAGACAAGCAGTTTAGAGGCGATGGAGATCAGGCTGATTCCTCTATGGCTGCGGCATTACGATCGCGAGCCTCCTTTGCAAATTGAGTCTGGGACGGAGCGGCTGCAATCGGTTAGGACAGTTTTCTGCTCAAACAGTTTGACTAGTAACTCGTGTAAAAACCATCCACAGCAGCAGGTCCCCGGTTTTGAAGAGGGCTGGAGGAAGCTCATCAGGTTCCGCGGCTAAATTGAAGTTCCGCAGTTTCATTTCAATTTGGACTTCTGAGCTAGAGGGTGGATCCAAAAGGACAACCCACGAAGCAGGGCGATCAGTGGCCGGCGAGAAATGTAACCATTCCGACCGAATCAACTGCCTTTTAAAGTGATCAGCCGAACGCTCCCAGCGTTTGCATAAGTTGTGGATTGGCTGTCCACGCTCGTCACGTATAGTTTTACCAACACCGGGTCTCCCAGTTGCCGTACGGCACCTTCAAGTTTGCTAAGTGACAGCACGCGCAGTAGCCAAAGGTTGATGGTGAGTGCTGCAATACATCCTCCGCTTACCCGTTCTTCAAAATCTTAGGATTGGCGCTTTCGCATTACATCACTTAGGGTCCTTCTTCCTTACTTGCCTGCTTCCTTACTGCACCATGGCACTTAGTCTCCCCCACGTACATCAGCGGCCATGTGATGCATCATTGATACCTAACCGCAGGTAACATGGGTTTTCTATGATAACTTCTCTTTCAGAGCCACAATTATATGCGCCGCCCATTGACTTCCCACCCAACGGCGCAACTTAGCCACCTCCAAGGTATTGCCTCCGCCTTACCATGCCGTGCCATGCCATCAGATGCTTTACGAAGTCCTTTTACCTTCGTTGCGTACGTCATGCATTTATCCGCATGCATCGTTTGTTTCACTTACCCTGCTAACCTTCCTCACATTGGGCGGCTGCAGCACCTCACTGAGACACGGAAGGTTTCGGTGTACAAATTCCCCCAAACGTACCCAGTAAAATGCATCCGCAAGCGGTTAACCGTACGTTGCATCAACCCCGCACTGTCAGTTACCCTACTCCAAAAAGGTAAATAAATAAATAAATAAAGCTTTTATTCTCGACAAGGCGAGGCACGCCTTTACAGGCATGATCATTATGACAAACAATGCATGGTCTAGAATGTGCAAGAATACGTTATGTTTGCCGTACCAGTGTATGTTTATGTAGGGGGTATGCAACTATGTAACTGTGTGTGTGAGTGAGTGTGTCACTGTGAGGTTCCTGTTTGTAACTGTGCTGCTCTAACTTTGACTCTCATATCGTCGGCAATGCTCGAGTAGAAGATGGATGTCCGTGCGTTGGAAAGGATTATTCGGATACCCACGGGGCAGTGACTATTTTGTGGCGAGTCACAACCGCCACGTCACAGTGTTGTTAAGCAGACATTTGTGGCTTTTTATAGGGCGAACGCTTGCCAGGCGAAAACCCACCACGTCCTGGAACACTGCCGCCGAACTATTTGCGGGAACGGGTCAAACCCGAACCACCCAGCTGGCGCCACGAGGAGGTTGTTTGAAGTGTCCACAAACCATTTCTCCGTGTTCTTGCTTCCCGTGTAACCATCCTTCGAGCAGCTCACCCGAGAGCTGGGGCATATTTTTGATTGGTTCCAACATCATATGTCACCGGAGCAGCAACCTGTCGCGCTGCATTCATGGAGCTCTTTCAGTTTCCAGCTATGAAGAACAACGTCAACATTTATGTTTGACGCAATGACGCTTGCGGCACACGCCTGCCGGAGAACCGTTCCCACTCACCAGAGTTGAAGCATCAACATCCATGAAACGGGTTGCAATAGCACGAGTCAGCAACCTCTTATGCACGTCACACTAGTACTCGCCGAGTGCATTTTCCTCTCATACGCTGTTCCACTCTACCACAACTATACACTGACGGACATAAGGTTCACTACACGAACTCATTTCAGGTTCCATATCTATGTATTGTACGTCACCTTTCCCGTACATGTTTGCGTACCGGTTACATTAACCATCTCTATGTGAGTATCCTTGCAATAGCCATGACGCCATGCACGTCAGCCGTATGCCATTGCTAAAACTATGGCGGTAACCAGCATGCCCACCTACCATAACCATGTACCCTTCCTAAGTGTCCCTTCTTACTGCGTTCCAGGGTCTTCACAAGTTCACTCCATCGGCGTGCACATGTCGTGTTCCCTATGCATGCTCCTTTTATATGCCTTGCCGTTCATCGCACGCTTGCCTACCTGTTAGGGAACTTCGTATTTCGTACACCGATATATGGTTCCTGCTTGAAGGGAAGGGTTGCACGGGCAAGATGTCCCTATCACCCTCCACCATTGCTTCCGTGCCATAGGCCTGGAGCGCAGCACCGCTCAGCATGCGCAGTCCGTGTGTTTCCATCAACGTGAGACAAATCACTCTTTTTTCCCTCTGAAGCACTGTGGGCCGGCTCCATTGATGAAACCTGTACCCCTCCACATGCCTTCGGGACAGATTCATTTGGGTTTGCGTTGTATACATGGTGTCGTTGTGCCTGCTGGTGGTGATGCTTCGAAGGTAAGCTGTGCGTGAATGTAATTTGCTTAAGCTAATAAAGTGCAAAAGGAGTAACTGCGATGACAAAGGCATCCCTATGTGCATCGTTGATAACATACAGAATAACATGTCCAAAGCTGACAACGAATTACCAATAGCTGACATTTTCTATTACCGTAACGATGTGCTCATAAATGGCTAATTGGAAATGAGCATGCACTGATTAGCATTTATTATTGGTGTTAGTGAAGGGGAATATTTACTCGTGTAACAGCTGTGCTGATAGGTCGATTTTGTTACGAAGTGGTAAGCGAAAAGTAATAAGTTAGAAGGTCTTCATACGCCCAGAAAAAGATGTCAACTACATATAAACAGGCATAAGCTGTTGCTGGGTGCTACAATATATATATATATCCATATATCCATATATTTATATATAGGTGCCTATCATTCTATGCAGTATCATGTTCCGTTTTGAAATGTACGTACGTAGGTATGCATGATTATGTACATATGTGTTCATGTACGCATACTTATACGCATATACATGCCATTTATAAATACTGTGATATAAATATGTATATATATACTTATAAACATACTTATAAATATATATACAACCATATCCACATACGTTGAACCTTAAGCCAGAGACTTTCCAATTTATATACGTACAAATATGTGTGTATTTACACACATATACATGTCAGAATTAGCCATACCACACCTTTCCCTAGCTAGCTATCTTCCGGTGCCCTATTTTTAGCGCTAGATAGCGTTTCGCTCCACTTAGTAAAATTTTTCCTAGCGTTACCTTTGGTGTTCTTCACTCATCGGAGGTTGGCCTTACATTCGCGTATTGGTTCTAAAGCCCACCGATCCTGCTACACGCTTTACCTTCGTCATCCCAGTTACTTCTTTCGCAATTATTCCGATTTACCCATCACATTTACTTGCAGGTTACCTTCAAGGCTCCATCCGTAAGTTTCACAACCATTAATTACGGACTTCCGTTCATTAGGAATAAACAAGGTACAAGTGTTGCCTTAGAAGGTTGCAGTTCATGTCCTCCGTAAACATTATTTGTGCAATTAAGATTCCGTGTAGCTTTCTCAACCTGATACCTTCTCCATTGTAAAAATGATGTCCGGTTACAATAGACGGTAAGTTGAAGTTTCAATAGATGCAATGTTTCAAAGCGTTACCTTATCAGAAATAACGCCATATTTGTTGAACGCAATTTCCGCACGTTCGCATTTGTTGATTTTCCGCCATCATTTCGGCCTTCTTTATTTTACTAACTCCACCTCAGTAAACTGTTTATACGTCATATTCCATGTAATTAAACGCTTTATAATAATTTATGCGAGCCATCGATAGTACTAAAAAGGCAAATTATTAACGCCGTTAGGACTGCTGTACCAGTTGACACCAAAGTAATTTAATTTTAACCGCCATAGTGGGTGCCACGTAGTGGCAACCATTGTACTGCAAGAAATGTGGGCAATAGAAAAATAAGTTGCATCCATTTACGGCATAAAATACGACCATGTCTGGTATTTTCCAAATAAACGGCTGATATCTCTGCACCTGAGGTTAGCTGCTACTTTAAGTGAGGTCTAATGAAAGAGGTCGTATTTGGCTGTTATTTCAATTTGCAACCATGGAGGCTGACTTCAGGAGCACTTTTGTTGGGCACTCGTTTCATAGCTTTGATGAATTCTGTTGGCTGTTTACCTCATTTACGCATCGGAACAACCTCAATTTTGTTTGCTGTAGCAGCAAAAGAAGCAAGTATCATAACGTGAGGTATGATCGCATCGTTTATAAATGCGTACGCTGTAGGCGCCGCAAAACAAAGAGCAAAGGAACAAGGCGAGTCTAGTATGTGGTTTTTATGTTTTAACCGTCCAATTTAGTTCTCGAGACACCGATTGCAGTGCTTGTGCCAATGTTTCTCGGGACGGCCGCAAGCTAAAGGTGCTAACTTTCCAGCTCTCCCACAACCATCCATGCAACCGGCTTCTTTGTGAAAGGCACCATCTAAACCGGCGACTTACTGAGGAGGAATGCAATCAAGCTGCTGACTTATTTCGATACAACACTCTTACGTGTGACCTAAAGCAGTACATCGATTATGCATTCGGGAAACACGTCACAAGCGACGACGTCCGGAATGTTCGCCGCAGGTTGCGTTCGCCCGTGTCATGTAGGTGAAATGTCACGTTCTTATTGCTAGTCAATCTGAGGCAAGCCATGCAGAGCATGGAACAGGATGGTTTCGTGGAAACCATTTTTGAAAATGGCTCACTTACGCATGTGTGCTTTGCTTGTAACCAGCAAGTGCGAATGCTTCGGCGATTTCCACACGCTGTATGCGTGGATGCAACGGATGGTACAAACCGCCTTGGGTACGTATGACATTCGTCGTTAAATTTCGCTACAGTTTCAAGCTGTACCAGTTCTTGGCAACAGACGGCATGGGTTACGGACGACCAGTTTTTTATGGGTTTGTGCGTAAGGAAACGTTCACGGCGCTAGTGAAATTATTTGGTTTATTTCGTGATGCAATGGGCCATGACTTCTCCGTAGGAACTTTTGTTATGGATAAAATGGCTGCACAAATGCGTGCAGCACAAGCAGTATTCCAGTGTGACATTCTGCTGCGCTACTTTCATATCCGCGATGCCGTTCGGAAGCACGTGAGTTAAGCGAACTGTTTTATTCCGATCCTTTCGCTCACGTTATTTATTTCACCGGATGGCTACAATTGATACCGAGACCGAGTATGCTACTTTTCTGACATTTACGCTGGTCTAGGTTCTAGCAGGATCTTAGCCTAATGCAGAGGACGGCTCCTCAGTTTGTACGGTATCTAACCTCCCACTGGATGTTCCTCAAGCGGTCGTGGGCGAACTACACTCAGACAGGATTGGTGCATTTTGGGAACATCACGAGCAACCGTGTCGAGAATGCCAATCTTAGACTTAAGAAAATAATCCATGCTTTCGACCGCCTTGCTGTGGCTGTGAGTAAAGTGTGGAAGCTGTCTGAGGTTCTGCTGAAAGAATTTCAGGTGCAGTGTACATACTTCTGTGACAGACACCAGGTGTTTGAAGATGAAGGTAACGCCAACGTGCAGATGCTGATAGGCCGTCTAACAACGTACGCTGGTACCCTGGTTATGCGTCATCTAGCAACACCGAAGTTAGGTGCGGTGTACTCAGACAGGAGCGGGACTGGTATGCCCACTTGTATGTTTCTACTTTTACAGTTTGTTGTTCAAGACCAACACCATCGATATGACATCGACTGCGCAAATGGAACATGCACTTGCGCATTTTACGGGCACAGGTGGCTAACGTGCGTCCATTTAAATAAATAAATAAATAAATTGTGTATTCTCGACTAAGCGAGGCACGCCTGCGCAGGCATGATCATGTTAAGAGCACAAAATGTGATCAGTTAATGTACAATGGAACAATGGGATTGTTGCATATGTTTATATATGAATGTATGTAAATTTGCATGAAGGCGCGTTTAGCTTTGTTTATGGGATTGGTAAATGTCTCCTGTCATTTTGCTTGAATGTGTTTGAAGGTGTCGCCAGTACTTGCTATCTGTGGACTTGAAGAGATTGTTCGGATAAGCAATGGGTGACTTTAGTTAGTGGCGAGTCACAACCGCCACGTCACAGTGTTGTTAAACGGACATATGTGGCTTTTTATAGGGAGAACGCTTGCCAGGCGAAAACCCACCACGTCCTGGAACACTGCCGCCGAACTATTTGCTGAAGGGGGGTAAACCCGAATCACCCAGCTGGCACCACGAGGAGGTTGTTCGGAGAATCAATATCCGGCGGGTAAAACGGCGATTATGTTTTATTCCCTTTTTAGAAAACATACCTATCCGTAGTCGGTGGTTAGCGAATCGCAACATGCCGGAGGATTCCATGTTTCTTCGGACTCTGAAGGCAGCCCAATTCCAACGTAGCAAAACTGCTTGCTCCGCTGAAGTGCCTGGAAGACGTGAACCCCAGTGCATTTTCCGGGTTCATCGATAGCCACATTCAACAAACTGATGAGTTTATAGAAATAGCACCAGGTGTGCCCGTCGTAAGTGATAAGCCACACTGCCAACCATCGCGTAAGCAACCGCGGTGGCACAAAGCCGGTACGTTGACTACATTTTGCTTCGCTTGCGGTGAACCGGTTGCAGGTACGGGCGGCCACTGCTTACACCACCGCCTACTTTACCACCGTTAATGCTTGGTAGAAAACAAAACCCACGGTTGCAAAGTTTGCTCAAGTGACATAGCAGCAGTTCCATTTCCCAAAAAGCCGTCACATAGCAGTAACATGCGTGAGTTGGAATCAAGTTGTTTAATTTTAGCTTCGTGCCGTACACCATCTCCGAATATCAGGATATCATCCACCCCATCTACTTCCCCGGCTTACGAAGGCAAGCGCTTTTAAATAGCTTTTCACCTCCGCTCAGACACTTCGGATGGTTGCGACGCGGTACCCTGTTGCAGCTATGCATATGTGTCACATAGTAAGTACAACGCACCCGCTATGCCTATGCGCTTACAAAATGCGACGAACACATCGGGGGAGCTGCAGCCTATCTGCAAACCTGCGTTCGAGTATGTCATAATATATTGTAACCTGCATCCTCCTCAATGTAGATCTGGATTCCACTGCGAATGAACGATTTGCTGGAAAGAAAACCGTTTTAAGAAGCACTTTCATGATATGCTTTCCAGACAGTAAGTTCTGTGCTATTGTCCTTAACACACTGCAGCCGGTGATTACGACTTTGCCTAACTGCTTAAAGGCCAGCCTGTGAGAACGCAAACTTGGCCCTTTTTAGGGCCACCTCCTGTTTCGTTTCCGTGTGCTTCCCCCTTGCCAACCGGACGCAACTGCTCGGTTGACGGCATTGATTGGAACATTCGGTAAATGAATCGGACGGTGGCTCTGTATTCCTCGCAGGAATGGCCCAATTGCTGTTTAACTGGGCCTTTAAGCTCAAGCATTCCTTGTTCACCATGCTTTCCTTTAGGTACGTTACATTTACCCCACTCCTTAGTGATCCGCTGTGTTGACGTGACGCATATAACGTGTCCGGCACGTTTGCGTGAGCACTTTGAATGGGTCTGAACGACAACGTTCCCGGAAATGTTATCTGTGCCCATACGTTTCTTGACAATTCGGTTATCATTTGCATGTAACCATATCCGCATAGTCCCAGTGCTATTAAAGAGCTAGCTATTAATATCTCCTGATGGGCATTTTGGTGCGATTGCAATGATCTTTTGGCCCCTTGTCTTGACGGGTAAACGAAGACATATGTAGGCTACCATATCACAAGTGCACCAGGTACGTGCCGATAAGTATAGAGGCTTCGAGACCTACGCCATTGCTGATAGTGCTACCAGACCTATCTAGGCTATGGTATCACCAGCGCAACAGGTCTGTGCTGATATGTATTGAGTCTCCAAGATTTACGCTATTGCTGCTAGGGTTAAGAGAGCTATTTGGGCTATTTTAGCACCAGTGCAACAGGCCTGTAGTGATATGTATTGAGGCTCCAATACCTACCTTCTTGGTGATAGTGCTAACAGACCTACGTAGGCTACTGTATCACCATCGCACCAGGTCTGTGCTGATATGTATAGAGGCTCTGCGATCTACGCCATTGCTGCTAGTGCTAAGAGCCCCATGTAGGCTATTTTATCACCAGTGCAATTGGCCTGTAATGATATGTATTGAGGCTCCAAGACTTACCTTCTTGGTGATAGTGCTAACAGACCTACGTAGGCTACTGTATCACCATTGCACCAGGTCTGTGCTGGTATGTATGGAGGCCCCGCGACCTACCCCATTGCTGTTAGTGCTAACAGACCTACCTAGGTTAGTGTATCACCGGTTCAACAGGTCCGTGCTGATATGTATTGATGCTCTAAAATCTACGCCATTGCTGCTAGTGCAAAGAGAGCTATTTGGGCTATTTTAGCACCAGTGCAACAGGCCTGTAGTGATATGTATTGAGGCTCTAAAACCTACATTCTTGGCGATAGTGCTACGAGACCTACGTAGGCTACCGTATCACCAATGCAACTGGTCTGTGCTGATATGTATAGAGGCTCCGAGAATTACATTCTTGGTTATAGCGCTGAAACCTATGTAACTTGTGAAGCCGTAGTGCTCTCAAGCTTCCGACTTTCTGTTTACATCCTGGCAACTGGCTCATCACCTAATCTCAAATGCCCTCCACTAGGCTTGTGATGCTCAGTGACCCATTTTCATCTAACTTGCAAACACCTTCATTCCTTCATCACATGCTTGAAGTGACTGTGGATTTGCATTGTTATCATTAAACTCATCCTGTGGGCATAGGTCTGCTTTGCAAAAATAGTGGGGCCCTGTGGACTGCGGTGTGCGCTTCCTCTACTCAGTTTAGTTGTTTTGGCATATGGAGTATAATCTTACTGTGGCTGGCAATAAGTGTCCATTTAATACCTGGTGCCGTTACTCTACATGAAGTCAGCTACGCTGGTCACATTAATATACGTAGCACACGGGCGCATCCTCCTTGGATAGATCGTACCGGTAAATACCTGCTCACGAAGCGCTCTAAGTGCTGCCGAATTTACTGGACGGCTTCATCAAACAAAACCTACAGAAACTGCCAAGCGGTTAGAAATAAATGTGAGCTACATATCAGAACGGCTCGCCTTTAATTACGGTGGAAATCGTAGGGGATATCTGTATCATAGCAATCCACTCGATGCCGGTGCTTAATACTGTGGTACTGTGTTGCATCCATTAGCATAATTCAATGAAAGTTGTTTACCAGACCTACTTCGCCCACATTGTATATCTATTTCATTAGCAACCACCTCAAGTTCAAGTGGGCTTGGAACGATAGGATGAATCCCGTAAGTGTTCCTTCTTGAGCGGGTCGTCGATCCATTTACTTACATCCCGTACAGGCTCAAATACATTTACATTTACAGATGGCTCGATGTATTCCGCTCACGGCGACGGTTATTTTCCTAACTGTTAGTGCAATTAATCCTTGAGTTCACTGAGTAGTAGAGAGCAGAAAAGAAGCCCCGTAAAAGCTTCTTCTCTTCGTCGTGCACCGATATAACTATTCGTGTCTAGACAGCTGGTGTGTTACTTTTCTTACTTAACATTTCGCTGTAACCTGATAACTTCTATAACCCTTTTATGTATCATAATACGACCACAAAGCTTTCCAGAATATGGATCGGAACCTTCTCCATGCGAACTGGATCCCACCAGTGCAACAATCTTTTTGACTGTCGATAAGCTACTCACAGCTGCCAGAGATATACCCGCTTATTGTTTCCTTTTCCAAAGAAGGAACAATGATATTGTGGGATTTTTACCTACCAGATAGTAACTCATCGTCCTTCTCATTTATTGACATCGTTCATTTTTGTGTCAACGGTTACCAATAATAATCGTCATATTGGCACATTCAAACACTTATTTTCAGCGTAAGCTGACTAGAAAATTCACATCTCCACACAATTCTAATCACGTCCATGCAGGCATTCGGATAGCACCGCCATCTTGAATTCACACCGTTTGCCTTGCCACTAGTGGCCAGCGCCATATTGCAATCAAACGGTCCCGTCGACGGCCATGACAGCGACCGAGTACGCCAACGCACTTTACGCGGACCGGGAACCTCACGTCTGAAATTTGCCTAGCGGCGGGTTCGGTTCCGTAGGTATGCTAGGCCAACTGGAGAGGTTGCCATTAAGTGGGGTTTGCATATATATATAGCATACACACGTTAACCTGGTGTATGTTTTGTATTGATGACGGTTAATGTGGTTCTCATAGTTAGTTGTTGTGATAGACTACAGGAGTATTGGAAATCACTTGGCGCCACATTTATAACTGTCATCATGGTGGATGAAGCTGAAAGTTTCTGCCTTTATGTGCGTACTATTATCGGAAACTTGATGAGGTTGAGTCCGATGTAAAGAAATTTGAAACTGCCATAGCTTTTTGCAAGCATACGGCTGTGATTCCACAGCATTATGAACGGCAAAAGTGGAAAAGGTTGCCAAATGAGTACTCGTACCGGTACGTGCAGTACCCGTGTTCATGACAGGCGTAGCAACGTTCCTGGAAAACTGTAAGTTGCTATTTTATGGTATAAAAAGTGCTACACCGTTACAGGACGCTGGTTTCTGAACCCATTTCTCTTTCAAATTGAATAATGAATTTTACGAATGAGGGGAATTGCATTTGTGTCATTGTCATGGTTTCCATTTTGGAGAGCCTTGGCTTTATCCACAGAACAGGCGGTTGACGGAGACACGGGAGAAAGAGGGGTTTCACTGATGTCCGTGTTCAACTTGCCAGAAGACACGGGCAAGTTGTCAGAGCCTGCATCTATTTTTTACTGTCGAATGTCAGTTTACCTGTTAGTAACGAACCCTCAGACAGCGTGTTTGATTAGGCTGTTAGCGAAGGAGAGCAGCAGTACTCTGCCCTTGTCAAAAGAAGGCGAAAGAGGGTTAAAAAAGCGGCAAAACACAAGGCTGACTTGACAGATCCGTCGGGCGCTTTTTCCCCTTAAGTTCTACTACTACGGAATCGTTGCAACTGGAAATATCTACGACATTAGAGTCTATAAAACCGGGCACTAAACTGAAACCACCGACGTCCAGTGGATCGTTTGGTAAATAGGCCGCGTCGCTGAGACTCGTATACCGACTGCAGTGTTATTCTCAGAAACGATACTGAGTCTTTTGCTGTTCTCTCAAGACCGTATGCTAGATGACCTTTAGTGGTTTGGAATATGCGTTAGCGAAATCCTGCCTCCCGGCTTCTCCGGCGTGACTGTGCGCAAACTAACCAGACTCGGTAACTTGCTAGCTGACAAGTCTTGCACTCGGTTTTTGTGAATTATTCTGTGCACTCCGGAGGAGCGCCAAGCACTTCTGCGTTTCGCATTTTAAGCTCAAGGGCACTGTTGTCATTGTGCACACAGACCTTCTTTTGGCGGATAGGCATAACCTGCGGGAAGCGGTGAAGGATCTTAAGGCCCGTCGTGCATCAGAACAAAAAGGCCTTTGCTTGGTGGGATTTCGGGTGGATCGCCGGCGGTCCACTTACGCCCTAGCAGAGCCGGTTTTGGTGGCGCGCGATCCCGGACTCACAATGTCAAATCCCTTCAGGGGATCTTAAACATTGTGCGTAGCCTGCCATACAAGCCGTGCGAAGTCGGCTGCTTTGTGGACGACTACCGTCCAGACGTTCACGCATTCACTGTAAAGTGGTTGTCCACTTGAAGTGTGCTTGCCAGGCTACGCACTGCTGAGAGGTGACCACACCTCTGATCGGCGCGGAGGTGGTGTTGTTTTGTACGTTAACTCCGAACTTACTGTCTGTAAGACGTATAGTTTCAGATAACCACATGGTGATGTTGAGACACTTGCAGTTAACTTGTGTATTGCCTCCGCGGGATTTAAAGTTGTGCTGGTCCATAGAAGCCCCGAAGGGTTGCTAAGGGGCTAGCTGATTTCATCCGCGAGCATTCGGCAAATAGGTGTTTAGTGATGGGCGACTTCCATCATCCCGACGTTGACTGGCAGAATTTTTCTGCGACGTTGTTGCAAGGTGTTTGGCTACCGAGCTGCTCGAGCTGGCCTTGCATGCTTCCCTGCACCAATTTGTCGATCGGCCCACTAGATTCATGATAGGTCCAAATCCGTCCCGCTTAGATTTGATATTCTCTAAATTCATTGATTTTGTCGCGGATATTGTATACAAATCACCTCTCGGTGCTACGGACCACGCATGTCTCTCATTTAAGTGGGCCCTTAGTCGTCAGACTACTGATCATTCCGACCGAGTTCCAAGTATATGGCGCGCGGACTGTCAGACAATGAAAACCAAAGCCGCAAAGTCGCCTTGTGTCATTTTGGAAAGTGACGACATTCAAACGGCCTGGGACAGATTTAAATCATGCTTCAGTGAGCTTGCTTTTCCCCATATACCACTATCTGGCAGGAATAAAACTAGGGCAAAGCCACCCTGGTTTGATTCTGCTGTACACAAACAACTCAACAGACGTGCCAGATGTTGGTGGACCTACTTATCTGCTCCTTCATTATGCACCTGCAAGTCATATCGTGAGGTTCGAAATGCCTGCAGACAGTATCTACGAGGTGCTCGTCTAAAGCATAAAGTAGAGCTTGCTCGTATAGCCTCATAAAACCCGAAACGCTTCTTCACTTATGTCAAAAGGCGAAGCGACATGGATTCGTGCATCCCAGTGTTGTTTGGCCCGGGCGGCACTGCTGTTGTCACGGATCACGAAAAAGCTTGTTTGCCCGGAGAACAGTATGCCGGGGTTTATGTTCCAGAGTCACAGACGCCGCATATCAGTCTCCAGGCAAAAGTTGCTGTGGGCTCCCACTTGGAGGAGGTTTCTAGAACCGAGGCTCAAGTGCTCCGGCTTCTGAGGCATTTAAATCCCAGTAAAGCTGCCGGTGGGAATGATATTCATCCCAAACTGTTGTAAGAGTTAGCTGACGAACTTTTCTGTCCGATTACGTAACTTATTGTGAAGTCGCTACGACGCTGCTCTCTACCCAAGGACTGGAGGGAGGCTATTGTTTGTCCCATTTTTAAGAAACATGATTAGCATCTCCCTGATAACTATAGAACGGTCAGTTTAACCAGCGTGCTGGTCGAATTATTGGAAAAGCCTATGATGGGCACTCTGGAAGGACACTTGAAAGCGTTTGAGTTGCTTAATTCTTCACAGCACGGTTTCCTAAGGGCTATTCTTGCCTTACTATCTTGTTAACCGTTCGTGCAAACTGGTCCCAATCTGTTGATTGCGGGAAGGCAGTGGACGTGCTGTTTATTGACTTATCCAAATCTTTTGACACCGTTACACATTCGCGCCTTCTGTACAAGCTGAATTCCTGTGATATTTCCGGACCAGTCTTACGACTGATTTGGATATGGATATGTTTTCCATGTATTACAGGCGGCTTCGGGTGCGACTTGCTCCTCACATATTGTATACTGATGGGTCAGTTTGATCCCGGTTTGACTGGACTGTTTCGCCCAACACGACTGCCAACACTCCGTGGCCATCCATTACAGTTGCACGAACCCTGATCTGACCGGGTTGGGGCAGCTTTTCGGTTATCGCGTAGGGTTACAGCTTATTGGAACGCATTGCCTGCAGAAGCCGTGATGGCACCGACGGTGAAAGCGTTCAAGCGTTGGCTTACTGCTCTCAGTCTGCAGGTTAAAGTCTTCCCCTACATGTCTTCAACTTTCCTTCGTTTACTACGGCCTACGCTTATTAACTCAGTTTAACTTACATCTTAATACTGCCTGTTATATTCCATAAGGTTGTCCACTCTCTTTCCTTTACTGGTACAACTGTTTGGTTTTATTTTTCACGTGGCCGGCACAGCGGGGACTGCTAGTGCAGGGCAACTGGGTATTGTTTGGTCGACCATGTGGTGCGTGTGCGTTGATTTAGCTCTCCTTTGGCATATCAAGGCATCGGTTTCCTGTTGGATCAAAGACGTTTTCCAAGGTGGAACAATCGCGGCATTTTCCTACTGTTCCGGTCCCACTTGAACTTGAAATTCATCGTGTATTAAAGATCATTGACACTCGGGTTCGACAGTCGGTTCCGGTCATTAATAACTCGAATAGAGAGCGTAACATCTGAGCGGACTTTGAACCTCCTCGGTTTAAACAGCTTTTAGCTGTGAGCTCGAGACCAGCTGCCAAGTCTTAGCTGAAAAACGGCCTTAGTTCGTTTCCTAGAAGATAAGTGTAAATAAGTGCGGCGTCCTTTTAGAGAATGATATCCTTATGAAGCCCAACATGTTGTCCGCCACAGCATTTCTCTTTAACGTCTGCAGCCTGCGGCCACTGGTCTGGTGTATCCCATCCGCCTGTTTGCAAACCACAGCATTACTGTGGTTCCGATGTGACAGTTATGGTCACTATGCTATTTCCAAAATCAACTTCTAAACAAGGTAGATGACAATGGCAGACCAAAGATTTATCAATGGTGCAATTTGTACCTTCCATGGGTCAGTCGCCCGTATGCACCCTCTTCTCCAATTGATGGGTGGCACCGCAATGAAAAATTATCAAACGTTTATCACCGAACTACGTTGGCTTCCATTTCCTGGTAATTTTGTCTAAGACATTGATGACGTGAACCATACATTTCACTATCGGAAGGTGTGCTACATCGCTTCCATGTGTTTGAGTGAGTTAACCCCGCGTTACATCTATGCATATTACTTTCATGTGGGTCTTCGGAATAAATTTCCATTTACCATTCCTCAGTGTTCGCACGTTGTGGGTCAAGAGCGTCTCACGCGCTCCCCATGATGACGTGAATATTCGGAATCGGTACAGTCGTCAGCGCACCATTTGTGTCTCTTTTTCGTTACCATTTCCGTATTAGCACGATTACTCAGCATAATGCATTCAACGCAGTTGCATGCAATGACGGAAACAAATTAAAAGCCATGTGACTCCCAGTTATATCAGTAGCGTTGACAAAGCCCAGTACTTACGTTCTTTTTGTCCCAATGCCTAAGGTTACCACTGTGGCTTCCCTCCTGGTAACAATTATGCCCTCTATGCGACGTATATGGGCTTGCAGATGCATTCTGTTTTCATTCGTTAGCAGTGCTTACTATACCGCCGCTGCTGGACCAGTATAGTATTAGTACCCGCCCGTATTTATGGATAATCGTTCCAACGACGGCGATTATGCTGCGTTCGATAACGACACCAATGCTCTGCGACCAATGTAGCGCTACTAATCAGTAGCCGTCAAGACATGTGCAGCAAGTATATGAGGCCTACCTAGAGCCCATATGGCTGCAAATATCATGGAACCCAATTAGCATAAGTGAAGGCCGTTCATGTAGCATCCTGGCGCCGATAACATAACTGTCGCTGTAGGTCAAAATTAGGCTTCTCTGTAGAACATACATAGGCTTACTAAGCGCCGTTCCCTTACCGCAGTGAAGTCAAAAATATCTACCTGTATACTGATCTTTATGACACCGCTGCTATAGAACACATGATACTTTTCCATGCATCGCTCGTGCCCCCAATCGCGGCCAACACTGGAGGGTGGTTCAGTGAACAAACAAATGCCACCCGTGAGGCAATCATATGGCCTTACTGCGTACCCGTCACGTTTGCAGGAACATAAACCTACCTACAGTCTTGCGTATATATGTGGGCTACTTGTATGAAAACATCGCAAAACGTTCCTTGATTTTTCCTTCTTCGTTTTGCAATCCTATTATTCCCCATGCTTCCTATAACTTCCGCGTATACTAAGTGTGATAAATTTTCTTTGTATTAATCAAAAAACGGCATTAGCTTATTAATGAAATGCGTAACCTACTTACTTTACTCCTGACACCTTGATATGCACCTTTAGACATACCGGTTAAACTCAATGAAAACTGAGAGCCACGTACTTAATTAGTTAATCATTTACGTACGGATAAGGTCACTTTTATCTCTGTAATGAAAAAAAGGTATACGTTGGTCCACTGACGTCCAGTTGCAGGGATTTGCATTAGGCAATCATAGTGGGGACTAATAACGTACCGTCCCCTTAAATATCATAGAACTGATGATCAGTGTTACCGTAACACGCATGCAAATGTATTTCTACATAAAGATATAAGCATAGTTATATGGTAGGAGCAATACCATTTCTACTCACGTTGAAGTTGCAAAATTAGGAATGCATATATTTTTAATTAAATATATGCATTACTTTTCAGACAGCATTCCGTATACCAAAATGTACGCCTTATTAACCTATATCCATATATATATATATATATATATATATATATATATATATGGGATTGAGGTTAATAATGCGTACATTTATGCATACATAATGCAGTCTGAAAGTGAATGCATATATTTAATTACAAATATATGCATTCTAATTTTGCAACGTTATATATATATATATATATATATATATATATATATATATATAAAGGTTTCATCAACCATTTATGTACCCTATGAAAGCTCATTCCGCCGTTATACGCATTTATCCACCACATATTGACTAGGGACCGACATGCTTCTTCATTTCTCCTTCACTTTAGCTCACTTAACTAACTGCTCCTCAGGCATTCGTATACGCAACCGACGCTTTCGCTTTACTTTTCCTTTATAAATACGCATTTAGTAACAAGTCCCATATGTAAATAGGTATGCGCATATCGCATGGTTATTTGCCTATTCGCGCCCCATCCGTTTACCCCGTTATGTACATATTATACTCACAGTCATTTCCGTTCATTTCCACCTATTTCTCGAAGTACGCCAACCATTGTGCCCAGTCGTTCCTCCAAAAAAGTAATCACATAGGAGCATGTAAGGTAAGAAAAATATTTATTTCCACATCAATTTAAGTGTATCACTCTTTAGATACTACCCTAAATTGGCTATTTTGCATTTTCTGACTAGCTGAGTGCACTATTTAGTGATCCAATAACCTAGTTCCAATTTAGACCCACTTATAAAATTTGAAAATTCGGGCACCTGGTACCAAGGTTACGTTAAACTATACTGTTATAAAAGCTACAGGACCCCGATTAATTTATACATCCGCTACTGGTGTATTTACAAGGTTTACAAATTATTTAAACACATATCAGTATCCTACGCTACCATTAGACTCCCGGCTGTGTCATGTAAAGCTCCAGCATGTATTCCCATTAAACACAATGTTCCAATGTTCCAATGTGCCTGCAAACCCGTTCCCGCCAGATGTGAGAGTCCTGGTCCCCGCTTGGGGGAAAGTCTGAAAGGAGGTCGGCAGAAAAGTTTGAACTTTTTGGTGGGTACCGGTACATCTATTAGTGGGCTGAAAAAAATTGCGTTCAGAGTACTAAGAATGGGTAACATAAAATAAGATAAATCGTTTAATAGTACTGAATGACTTATGATGTGTTTACATTATACTGAGGCAAAGTGCTTAAAAGAAGTAAGGTCGTGATGGTGGCGGAAAATCAACCGATAGGAGTGGGCTAAAATAACGTTTAGTAAAGGTGGCAATATTTTTCCGTCGGAAATCGTTCGAAATGTTACGTACTTATATACGGAAACTGTCTGTAGATGGGAAACAGAAAAGACTTATAACAATGCATCAAGTGAAAGGTTGCGAAAACCACACGGAATGCTAATTGGAGGACTGATGTACATGGGCGACATGAAATGGAACATCTGTAGGCAATTCAATGATATTACGTAATGGTAATGAACGAAGTTGCTTAAATAGTAAGTGCGTAACTTACGGATGATGCTTTGAAGATAACGTGCAATGAGACGTAATTTTGTGAATCTGCAGAAATAAGAAATAGGGAACTATGATGAGAAAGGCATCACTGTGTGCATGTTTAATGACATACGGAACGACGTGCAGCAAGGAGATAAGGAATAATAGCTTCCTAACATTTGTTGCTGTGATATTGCGTTCATACGTTGTTACTATGAAAATGGGATGCACGGAAAGGGGTTTATTTGTTTGGGTCAATGAGGATGAATACTCGCAAATGTTAAATTTCTTTACGTATGTAAACGTGTTTCCCAAGCTTAATGCAAATATGACTACGTTTGCATTTGCTAAGTTGTCAGCGTACATGTAGAATGGGTAAAATGAGAAGTCGTTTACGTATATATATTCATATATACATATATATATGTATATGTATATATATATAAGCCTTCTCATTTTACCCCTTCTACATGTACGCCGACAACTTAGCAAATGCAAAGATATTCTTATTTGCATTCATCTTGGGAGACACGTAAACATACGTAAAAAATTTAACAATTGTGATTATTCATCCTCATTGACCCAAAGAAATGAACCCCAGATATATATATATATATATATATATATATATATATATATATATATATATATATATATATACATATGCATAAGGCACACGTATAACGCTCTATCTCTCTTTATATATATATATGTAGATATATATATATGCATAATTATACATAGACATTGTTTTAAATCTACGCCTGATATTACCCCTTCTACATATTTATATATGCATATATATATTCAGAAATATATGTTTACATATATATATGTAATTGAAGGGAGACTAGCATGTAAATCTGCGTATATGTATGCGTACATGCAGTTATATATGTTTACATATTTATGTATGTATATATAAATATGTAATTGCATATATATACGTATATATGCACATATGTACACATATATGCATATCCAGAAGTCTCAATAAGTTACGTATTTCAATATCGCGGTGTAAATATACATATATATATGCATCTATAAATGGTTGGCGGCATCCGGTTTCGGATTTGCCTGTCACTGTGGCAAGCCACAGGACGCCTGCGCCTACAGAGGGACCATGGATGGCTTGCGCTGCACCACCCACAGCTCCAACCACACACCCCATATCCAGTGTAAACCCGAAGGAATAAGACCGGGAGGCATGCGGATGGGAACCACGTTTCATCAACGGAGCCGGCCCACATTCCTTCACAGGCAAACACAAGCACGCTGTATTTGGGGAATCAAGTGCACAAAAGGCTGTGGCTGGACCGTAGTCCGCTCCACACTGAGTGCATGGAACCACTCTTCGAGTCTAACACGGCCACAAGAACCGTGCACCCCGTCCCCTCCAGCAACGATCAACTGTCTCCTGGAGCCAGTATGGACGAGGTAGTGGGTAATAGACAGGTAGGCACCTTGTCAACATGCACATCAAGCGCAGCCACACCGGGGATATCAAGCAACAGCCAATCACTTGAGAGAGAGAGAGAGAGAATGAAATACATCTATATATATGCCTGTTTCTATGTTGTCAGCATATGTTTATATATATATATATACACACACATATATATATATATTAGTGTATATATATATATTATGTACATGTATAATCATTGGTTGAATAAACATGCATACCTGCGCAGACGTATACGCAATTTGTACACCCATAAAATGATGTACGCATGCAACGAATTGGTACGCATGAAATTGCATAGGAAAAGGAATATATGCATACATGTGTAAATATATATATATACGTATCTATATATATAATATATGTATACATATATGTACTACGTATATATACATATATATATACATATATATATACATATATATATATATATATATATATATATATATATATATATATTGCAGTCTACTGCGACATCTGATGCCTTATGATATGCAGTTAAAATATTTACGTGGTCATATAAAGGGCTTCCAAAGTAATGCTGTTTGCTTAGCACTTCGCATCGAAATCGAACTAGCAGCACTGCGTTTACATAAGTGAATAATCCCCTTTAGTAACAAATGCAATGCTCCATGAATGGCATGTTAAAAGAAATAGTGAAATTTGATCGTCATGGTGTGCACAACAGATGATTAGCCTCTGCTATTGCGTGTCACTGTGCATACCACTACGACTCTGCTGGATAAGTAATGATATCAAACCAAGGGTACCTGTGACAATGTGTTACTGATTAATCAAATGGCCGCTGCTGCACGCGTGGGGAGAGGCTCCGGCATGGTTAATTGTGCAAGTGGGCGAGAATCGCCACGGTGGTTTTTGGCGAGGCGTTAATCCTATGATTTGCTACGACAGGTAATAGGTGTATGCAGTGCATCAGTCACCGTCTACCGTGGGCTATCCCGCTGGCTGTGTATTATTGAACTTCAGTATGTGTCACGGCAACTTGGAGAACACCGGGCGCCTCTTCATGAAGTACCTAACAAACAGGTGCACTTCGTTCTGTATTACCATGCATCATGGTTGATTCCAAGAAACAAGCCATCTACGAAGCGTTTGAAAAGTATGCAGTGCATTGGACTGCATTACTCCGTCCTTGTTATTATAATTGCCCGAGCAGACCGGGGGCATCATTCCTGAACGGCGGGGCACGTACAATGCGGAGAGATGAGTACGGGGAAATTAGTTGTTGGAAATAAACTTAAGCGTGACATAGTGTTGCGGTGATAAACGGTGACGGTGGATGATAGATTGTCAGCACGCCACAGGTAGTAATGCGATGCTCACAGAAGCTCACTAACCTTTTGTGTTGCGAACAGTTTTGTTGACTTCCGTGTATGACCTGTGTCACGAAGGGTATTGGCCACACTGCAGGCATATGATGTTTAAACCACTCACAAATAATCCCGACCTCGTGGGTGATCTGCTTCATGGCTGGTTATCCACGATTCCAGAACACTGAGAAATGGTTTGTGGATCCTCGGAACAAGTGGGGGACCATGACTGCGGAACTGCGTCAACAGTTACCTGCAATGGAAAGACGCATTAAGTGTAATGGCTGGTTGATGTGGATGACTAGCCACAGAACACTGGTGATGACAGCCATTGCGCTCATGCACCGCCTACCTAGTATGCTGTTCCTTTGGTGCACCATAGTGTTGACTCTATCAACCAAGCAACGGAACAGAGTGAGTAGCGATGACCTCTCCGACAAGTACTCCTTCAGATGCTTCTTCTCATTCCCCATTCTGGTCGTCGTGTGGCAGCCAAAAAGAACAGTATCCCTCAGTCTGTGCGCCGCCCAAGAGTCCGCGTGTGGAATACACGTTGCGCACCAATAACGGTGCAAATCAGTATTCGCACTCCCCACCGCGTTCAATATCCCTTCAAATAGGGACGCGTCACGAGTATATATAAGGTAATGCAGCCAACCTCGTAATTGCATTCTACGAGCAGCAGACATCCCGCGTAAGCGGCCGCAATGTCGAGCCATGTCCCCTTTAACATGGTAACCACAAAAAACCAGCTTCGCGTTGGGATAAAAACGACTGATAGCCAGGATGTGAGCAGCGCACTTACCCACCACCACTGTGTGGCAACGCACGGTGCTAGGCACCATCTCCCGCATCGCATCAACCACTTGCCCATACCTGTAGGAAGTCTCATCGGGTAATAGGGCGTAGAAAAAGGAACTCCCCAGACCTGTGACATTTACCAGCATGCAATGCCACAAAATGTAGCCACCATAATTGAGCTGCTGCGTCACATCGCATAACAGCACCTCACCCTAACGATTCACAATGCCGCGGACTAACGATGGGGCGAAAAACACATAACGTATGTCAACGCCCTCCGACACCAATGGGCACATACGGTGCCCTTCCAACATCGTTGCCACGTCCGACACCTAACAAGCGGTTGCATCCCGATGACGAATGCGCAAATTGTACAGGTCCAAACCATGGTTACTCGTTTGCCGTACTCCTGGTACATACAACGACGCAAACCTGTTGTGCTACGGAAACTGTCCATCAAACGCAAAACCTCCTCCATTTGCACCGGAGAAATACGACGGTTCCGTGCATACAACCATGCGTTACCCAAGTGAAAATAATGACTATGCGTCATTACGTAACTTTGCACGGCATACTTACGTTCCTTGAAAAATACGGAGAAGTGAGCCTTGCAATCGTAGCATTTGTATCTACATGCGTTAGTGGCCTTGCGACAAAATAGGACCAACTTACCGCTTGCAACGTGATCCTGAACGTTTACCATGAACGCAACGGTACATGATGTCACGGTAGCATTCCACCTCGGGCACTGGCTTCCTCCTTCCACGATGGTATGTGGCAGCAGACTTGGAGGATGCACGGGATAAACCAGTCGCCGTTTCAATCTGAAAACGTTCCAACCGCTTCTCAAGGTCCTCAACACGTTCATACTTCCCAATAACCAAAGACCCGAACAGCTCACTGTCATCGACAACCATAGCGATAGCAGGAAAAACCAGTATGGCCACCGAAAAAACAAAACAAACACTCGCACATGCACCAATACAGGTTATCATTTCTTCGGCATCGTAACTCACATACAATGTTATTTCCAAAGCCATCTTAAACCTAGTTTACAAGTTTCACACATTCAGCCACCTTGGCAATGTCGCTACGCAACCGTTGCTATGTACAATTTGTACCACGGAACGTACGGAAACCACACAAGTTTTTCCGACCTCCGATCACACAGTCTCCCCGCTTGGGACCAGGACTCAAACTATCATCATACTCACATCAACCTAGATCGGCGTTGCAACTTATGGCATTTTTCTCCACATTACCAGCTCTTAGAACACAATGTCATCTTCGCTTTTCCTCCACCAAGTGAAACTTGCTTCTTGTCCGCTACGGCAACCTCCCAATCGCCTGCTGATCACCGAGGTGAAGCACGGTGGTGCATGGTCTCGTGCTTTCTTTTTGATGTTTTACTTTCAAAGGACAGTTCCGGAACGGTGTTTAAAAGTGTCGTGCAAAGAATTTGACTTTGTCAAATTTCGCTTGATCCAAAGAATTTGGACCATCGTTTTCCCCGGATTACGTCATTGGAACATTGTATTTAGTGGGAACAAATGCTCAAGCTTTACATGACCCATAGGGTAAAAAAAAGTTTGGTAGGGTCTAATGAAATGCCAAGGATTCTTATAGCAGGTTCGACTCGCATGTTAGCCGTATCTTCATCGGGCTTATGCGGCATTTAAACAGAATGCACGCCGGCTCAAAGCGTGACATCCCACCACGCCCTTTGGAAAGGAAGTAGGTAGAAGAAAAAAGAAAAGAAATTCTATCCGTAGAAGGTAGTTATATTTGGGAATATCGCAGTGTAAATCGGCCAGATGACAGTTCAGGCAGGTCTTAAAGTCCGACATAGTGGGTGCCAAGACTAAATGGGTAGGCAGATAATTCTTCGGTCGGCAGAGTCGCAAAGCGAAGTAGTGTCGTCTGCAATTCAGCCGACTGTGCTGATATGTGAGCCTCAGTGGGTGGCCCCTGAGGACTAGCTAATACTAGTCCGAGACGATGCGCGCAATTAAGCGCGGATATCAGAAGGCAATTGGAGTCGGACACAGCGGACTGTATTCGATGGGCTACAATAAGAAGCGGACGGATGAAGCGAGGCAAGAGCGTACACGTGAGCGCAGGAACTTACAAGGCAGTTGTGTGTCGAGCCGATTGTAAGGAAGATTAAAACAAGAAGGAATAATGTACAATCGGTCAACACTTAAATTGCACATGAAAGATAACAGTTATCTTTTTGAGCGCACGATTGGTGCAGTGTGAGTAGGTGGCGACAGGAATGTCCCGGGTTGGATAAGATCATGAAAACAAAGATCAGGTCACTCCGTAGATGTCGGTACTTAAGCGAGTAGAGGCCCAGGCAGTGAAGTCATTGTGGATAACATAAGTGCTTGAGACCTCGGACCAGTTTGGTTGTTCGACGTGGGGCTTCGAGTATGCGTTGGTCCTTCAACAACCAAGGGCTCCAAGCTTGAATAGCGAACTCCAAGTGGTGTCGAAGAAAAGCGTTGAGGAGGAGGCGGAAATTGCTGGGGTCAACTGGACCGAAAGCTCGTTTCAGCAATCCCATCATGCGGTTAGCATCATCAGCAGCAGATGCTTTCCGGCAGGAAGCGGATACGGAAAGACTGGTCTGGGTAATGATACCCAAGTCTCTTTCTGCTGAAAAGATCTGGAGGATAGCCGCTCCCAGTTAATATGTAGGAGAAAAAGCGGAAGGGCGGGTAGAAAAGACGCGACATTTCGAAGCGTTAACTGGAATGTTGTTTTCTTTGGACCACTGATGTAGACGGTCGAGGTCCGTCTGATGTGCGTGGGCATCGTGCGGAAGGTTAATTGTGCGCCACAGCTTCGCGTCATCCGCGGATAGCAGCAGCGAAGACTCCACTTGCGGTGTGACGTCAATGAAGGCTTTTTCTCCTGTATATTACCTGGGAGCGTCTATCCTCCAGATCTCTTCAGCCGAAAGAGACTTGGGTATCATTACCCAGACCAGTCTTTCCGTATCCGCTTCCTGCCGGAAAGCAGCTGCTTCTGCTAACCGCATGGTGGGATTGCTGAAACGAGCCTTCGGTCAAATTGACCCCAGCAATTTCCGCCTCCTCCTTAACGCTTTTCTCCGACCCCATTTGGAGTTCGGTATTCAGGCTTGGAGCCCTTGGTTGTTGAAGGACCAACGCATACTCGAAGCCCCACAACGTCGAGCAACCAAACTGGTCCGAGGTCTCAAGCACCTAGATTATCCACAACGACTTCAGTGCCTG
This sequence comes from Dicrocoelium dendriticum, assembly GCA_944474145.2. Classification (NCBI taxonomy): domain Eukaryota; kingdom Metazoa; phylum Platyhelminthes; class Trematoda; order Plagiorchiida; family Dicrocoeliidae; genus Dicrocoelium; species Dicrocoelium dendriticum. Next base: position 70,096,394 of record OX104067.1, on the reverse strand, counting down.
GGCCTCTACTCGCTTAAGTACCGACGTCTACTGGGCGACCTGATCCGTGTATTCATGATCTTATCCAACCCTGGACATCCCTGTTGCCACCTACTCACACTGCACCAATCGGGCTCCCACCTACGTGGCCACCCACAGGCTCACACAGCACAGTCGGCTGAACTGCAGACGACACTACTTCTCTTTGCGAATCTGCCGACCGTGGAATGCTCTGCCGGCCGATTTAGTCTTGGCACCCACTGTGGCGGACTTTAAGGCCCGCTTGGACTGTCATCTGGGCGAGTTACACCGCGATATTCCCTAATTTAACTACATTCTACTGGATAGAATTTCTTTCTTTTTTTTTCTTACGTACTTCCTTTCCAAAGCCGTTTCGGAGGGCGTGGTTTGATGTCTCGCTTTGAGCCGGCGTGCATTCTGTTTAAATGCCACATAAGCCCGATGAAGATACGGCTAACACGCGAGTCCAACCCGCTGTAAGGTTGCTTGGCCTTTCATTAAACCCGACCCATACTCTTTTTACCCTATGGGTCATGTAAAGCTCCAACTTTTATTCCCATTAAATACAATGTTCCAATGAAGAGGTGCGGTCCGAGAACAGACCCCCGTGGAACTCCACTTGTGTCAAGGATGAGGGGAGACAATGCTCCGTCGACGCGTACTTGGAAGGTACGGTTTTGAAGGTAGTTCCGGATCCAGTCCATTAAGTCCCCTGAAACGCCGTAAGACAACAGTTTCTGTAGTAGAATCTTGTGATCGACGTTGTCGAAGGCTTCGGCGAAATCCAGGAATATAACATGCGTTTCTAGGCCAGAGTCGGCAGCAGTCGTCCAGCTGTCCCTGGCAAGTAGCAGATTACTCAGGCATGACCGTTGACGCCGGAAACCGTGCTGGCAATCAGAGCGCAGTTTCTGGGCCTCCATGTAGTCCATTAAAGCGTCTGCGACGATCGATTCCATCACTTTGGAGATCATAGATAGTGGAGTTATCGGTCGGTAATTGGCCGAATCTTTGCGAGTGCCGCCTTTGTAAATTGGTGTAATAGTCCCACATTTCCAATCACTGGGAACTTTGCCTTGCGAGAAGAAGTGGGTGAACAGCTCCGCTAGGGGTAAAGCTAGAGCTGCAGCGCACGCTCGCAAGAGCCGTGGGTGGAAACCATCAGCTCCAGGAGAGGCCGTTATCCGCAGGGATTTGAGTTTCGCCAAGACCTTCTCCGGAGTGAAACGAACAGTCATCAGGGAAGTTGAGGGTGAGACCGAAGAAGGTACTATCGTTGTGTGCATTGATGGAACGGAGAATGTGGATGCATACTGCTGGCACAGAACTTCTGCTGCCTCGTTAGCTGATTTCGTGGGGGTCGTCAATGCGATGACACCGTGCTTGACTTGTCGAAGGCGACGTGACTATACAAGGTTTTGGGATTGGATGAACATTTACGCATAAGCTGACGCTGATGCTCACTCTTATCTTCTCGTACAAGATGGACGCATTGGTTACGGATGGATCGGTAATATTCCCACTGAGTGGCCGTTGGATGGGATCAATAGTTTCTCCATGCCGTGTTCCTAGAGGCAATCCATTTCCGTGTACGACTTCGGATGAGTGCTGGGCGTCTCTTCCCTATTGAAACTGCACGTCGTCGAGTGGAGCAGAGTTCACATAGGGTAAGGAAAAAGCTTGACCACACGCTGCCGGCACTCGATTGGGGCTCAGGTGACCAGTTGTTAGCGGAAATGAGAAGGTCCAACTTTCCGTACTCAGTCCAGCGTTTGGTATAACTTGGCGTGCTGACGAGTTTTTCGGCGAAGCCTATAAAATCGAAACGGAGGTCGCAGTGGTCGCTAAGCCCCAAAGCTATCATACTCAACGTGCTCAACCATCAGTTCTCCGTTAGTGAGGACATCTAGCAGGTATGCTTAGCTGTTGGATCGGAATCTGGTCGGCTGACACGTGTACCCGTTTTCGCATACTTACCAACGTCGTCCATCTTTTTCGGGTTCAGCCTCTGGCTATTTTCCGGTATTTTTGTGTTTTGTAATCCGTTTTGCACCTTGTTTTAACCCACAACTGTTTCTGTTGACTGCCCTGCAGGTAACAACTTGTCGGTTTTACTTTTTGATGCTTGTTTCACACTCTTTGAAAACGTCACATCGGATTCACTGAATACCGGTGCTAATGTGTCTTCGGCTGCATTGATCAGCGAATCAAATGCTGTATGCGGCAGCGGGAGCTACTCAAAGCCCGTGACGGACGAGTCTGGTGTCAAGTAGTGCTATGTATGCAACTGCTGGTACCATGAGACCTGTACTGATTTGAGCCCTTATCAGTACGCATTGCTTTCGACTAGCGACAGCATCCTGTTCAATTGTCTTCTATGCCGTCGCCGTCTATCAATACTTCTTGAGGTCATTGAGGAGACATCGAGCAACGTCGGGCTGGGTAACCAGCAGTTATGGTCCTTCCTCACATCTCTTGATCGGAAAGTGGAGTTACTGGTGAGGAATATGGGAGTCTCTATTGATGTCGGCTCATTGGAGGAAGACACGCAGCTAATCTCAATTGCTTTCGATGAAAATCCGACTGAGGTGGTGGCTACCGTGTCATGTGCCCCAGCGGCCCAGAATGCATCTAAAGGGGCGTCTGATGTCCTACTGGAAGCTGTTGAAAGCGAGACCGAACTTATGGCCCCTGGGCCCAATAAAAGCAAGAGGAAGAGGGCTAAGAAAGTCCGTAAGGCTGCCTCAAAGCCTGTAGGTACTGAAAGCATTAAGGTATTGGAGGTGGAACACAAAGCGCCAACTCCAATCACCCCAGTTCCATTGGCAATGCAACGCGCCGTTTCGACTTCGACCACATCCGCAAAGTCTGAAAAGACTAGACAGGTGAGGGAGTTGGAGGCAGAACATAAAGCCTCAACCTCAATTACTCCAGCTCCCTTGGCGAAGAGACGCGCCGTGTCATCTGCCAAACCGGTCGAAACTGGACTCGCGTCGAAGGTGATTCTTTTATTGATAGTGGCGTTATCTTTCGTAACGTTGCTGAATCCGCGGCAGCTCTTCCAAAGGAACGCATGCTGGATGACCTCCAGTGGTTCAAGCTCTGTATCAACAAGATGCTTCCACCTGGTTTCCCCGATATCACTATCAGGAAACTAACCAGATTGGGGAAAGTTCCTGTAGACACGCCAAATCCGCGACCCCGACTACTTCGTGTAGCCATCTCAACCCCGGAGTAACGCAAAGCGTTACTGCGCTTTGCATTTTAACTCAAGGGTAGTAATGTCAGCGTTCAGCCGGATCTGCTACTGGCAGATCGACTGAATTTAAAGGAAGCCATCAAAAGCCTCAAGAGCAGGCGGGCGGCTGGTGAGCAAGGCCTTCGTCTTGTGGGTTTTCAGGTGGTCAGCCGGAAGTCAAATTTTGCCCTACCGGAACTGAGAACTGGTGCGAAGCAGCGAGTAGAGATTGCTCTGTGTAGCTGCATCATTCGTCGTTTTCGGACATGAACTTTTTATTCATCGTTTCGATCTCTGTACTTTGCCTCTGCAAATTGTTGGTCTAGTAGCATCTTAAATTTAGACACTGTGTTCGCTTCTACTATATGCTGAGGCAGATCGTTCCAGACATTGACCACTCTGCGTTCGAAACCTAGTTGATGGGCGACCCGCTTCAAATTCGGGACGATAAGTTTATACCGGTGCCCTCGCGTGCATGTTGGTATGCGCAGATGAAGTAGTTGTCTCAACATTGGGTAATCACCCAGATGTAATATCCGGTGCGTCGTGATGAGGTCAACCCTCAGCCGACGATAAGATAGGGTGTATAACCCTAGTTTCTTACATCGGTCTTCGTATGGCATACCTCGTAAGTTGGGAATCAGCCTGGTGGCTACATGCTGCACCCGCTCGAGCTTTGCTACTTCGCCCCGGGTGATGGGACAGTATGCGGGAGTGCCGTACTCTAGCATTGGTCGTATTATCGAGACGTAGAGGCGAGAAGCAATCTCTTCGGACCAAGTGCTAAAGCTGCGCCTGAGAGCCCAAAGCATACGAAGGCTGTTTTGGTACAGCCTATTCGTGTTGTCAATGGACTTTAGGTCGCAGCGTGAGAGTACACCGAGGTCGCGCACGAAAGGAGCGGGATGCAACGGTTGTCCAGCCACTGTGTACGTTCGGCTGTGCTCACACTTACCCAACCTCATGAATTGCGACTTGGCAGAGTTGATCGGAAGGTTAACCTCTGCAGACCATGTTGAGAGGCGGTCGAGATCCTGCTGAAGTAAATCGCAATCATTGAGTGTGCGGATTACTCTCCACACTTTCAAGTCATCTGCGAACAAAGCACAATGTGATTGTAGTAGCTGAGGCACATCGTTTATATGCATTAGAAACAATATCGGTCCCAGTACAGTGCCCCTCCTTGTAGCGTACGACCCAGGGTTGGTCTTGCCGAGTTCCTTCAGGTAATGCTTAGTAACGTGCGTAGCCTAAGGAGCAAGGTACACGAGGTGGGTCTACTTGTAAACCAATCTCGTCCCGACATACTTGCTATCACCAAAACGTGGCTGTCCCCGGATATCACAGACGGTGAAGTATGTTTGCCTGGCTACGCACTGCTTAGATGCGATCGCTCCGTTGGCCGCCAAGGTGGGGGCGTCGCTCTTTATGTGAGTTGTAAACTTGATGTGTTGAGGAGCTGTGTGTTCCAGTCGCCGGATCAAACTGTTGAAGCCCTCTCGACTATTGTGTGCACTTCCTCTGCTCGCAACGAGACTGGACCTTAACGTGGTGCGACGGTTTGCGTACCTCATTGACCCATTGAGCTATACTGGGTGATGCCTCCGGGTACCTTGAGAGCTACTCCTACCAGGTTGGTCAGTGGTGAGAGATCAGACAAACTCAGTCTCCTGGTCCTCCAGGTTGGGGGTTTGAAATGGGATGGCGTCCATTTCTGTAAAACTAAATCATTGCCACCTCCCCGCTGCCTTGCGGATAGGCTTTTGCACCAAAGGCTTTGGATGAGGACCCTAATCGTCCTCCTGTCTATGTCTGGGCGCCCTGGCAGTATCTCAGCCCACATACAACCATGACATTTTCTTCAAAAATAAACTTCATCCTGCATCGGCCGTCGCGCAGATTATCAAGGGTCGCCTTATCTGCTGCATACATCAGAGCGGATAAGCGAAAACATGCTACTGCTGGCGCCTCCCTTCTTTCTTCTCCACCTTTTTCTCTTACTCCCATCCCGACCCCCATTACTAACCATCCTTCTATAATTCCCAGCTTAATTAACAGCAACCGAAATGCCACTGGAGTATAACCATCTGCAGCCACCATCTCACAGCACCTATCGGACGCCTATCGGCAAAAGTCCCTTATAAGGCCACGCTGTCCCGTTTCCATGGCGACATTCAACGTTCGCACTCTAAGACAAACAGGTCAGCAGGCTGCACCCGCACGCACCTTGGACACGCAGGGTATTGATGTGTGTTGTGTGTCCGAAACTAGGATCAATGACCCTAACAGGGTTATTGAATTAACTGCACCCAGCTTATCCTCTCGTTATTGGTTGCACGCATCCGGAGACGCCGATGCAGCACTCACAGGTCAAGCTGGTATAGGTATCATTCTAAGCTCCAAGACTGAGTCATCGTTTGTTGATTGGATTCCGGTGAACAGCCGATTATGTGCAACGCGTTTGACTACATCAGCTAAGGTTCATTCACGAAGTAGTACAAAACGATGTTTGTTCGTGATTTCCACTTATGCTCCCACCGACTGCAGTTCAAACGCTGTCAAGGACACATTCTATCACGAACTGAATGCGCTATTACGCAGTGCTATTAGTTCAGATATTATAGTACTTGCAGGGGATATGAACGCACAATGAGCTCTTCAGAAGCTCAGCTAGGTGGTAATTATGGGCTTAACTCCGAACGGACTGACAACGACGAGCGTCTGCTGCAACTGTGTGCGGAGCACCAGTTGTTTCTTAGTAGCACTGCTTTTAGACACAGTGGGCGCCGAAGTGCCACTTGGCGTCCTCCTGTAGCTGGCCAGCGATGGACCCAAATTGATCACATTGCCAAAAGTTACAGATGGCGTGGTTCCATCCTGGATTGCCGCTCGTACTGGAGTACCTGTGTCGACTCTGATCATGCCTTGGTACGTTGTCGTTTCTTCATGAACTTTACCGGGAGGCGCACCAAGCGTCCCCTACGATTGGCAACTGAGAAATTGTCTCAGTCCTCGGTCAGGCAAGCCTATCAAGACGCACTGCATACTGAACTTCCGCTGTCTTGTCCTAATGATACTGAGCTTCAGTGGAATAGGATCTCGGCCGTCGTGCACGACGCAGGAGTATCTGCTTGTAGCACTACCAATCGTCACCGCACCAGTTACTGGATATCCGAGAGGTCAGTGAACCTGTTGGATGCTAGAAGACATTTCCCGGCTGGTTCTGAACACAGTGTGACCAGACAGGCTATAAGGCGTGAACTAAAGCAGAGCCTGCGTGCTGACAAGGAAGCCTGATGGACCAGTAGGGCTCAAGAAATGGAGGAGGCAGGAGCAGTAGGCAATTACCGGAAGCTCTTCCAGCTAATCCGCACCACTGGTCCCAGAAAACCAGGCGTCAGTGAGACAGAGACAGCGCGGGTGCGCAGATACACAATAAGGAACGCCGTATGGCTCGTTGGACGGAACACTTTCAAGATCCTTTCAGCTGGCCTCCTGCTTCCGGACCTCTTCCTACTCAGGTGATACAGGACGAGCCATGGACGGTTAGTTTAGAGCCTCCGCCGGAGGCCGAGGTCCGAAACGCGATCACAGCCCCCAATCGTTTTCGTGCCGCTGGTCCGGATTCCCTCCCACCTGCACTATTTAAGGATGGAGGTGAGGTCCTCTGCAAAGCACTGATCTTATTCGAATGTGTCTGGAAAGAAGAGAGCGTCCCGTCTAATTGGAGCGAATCGATTATAGTGGCAATATACAAGAAAGGCAATCGCACAGACTGTTCTAACCACAGGGGTATTAGTCTAACGTCAATTGTGACAAAATTATTGGCCTCGATTATCGTTCGTCGCCTCACTGCGGAACCGGAATCTCGGATTATGGAAGAGCAGGCTGGTTTCCGTCCAGGACGTGGCTGTATAGACCATATATTCACTTTGCGGCAGATGCTAGAGCAGCGCCACGCATACCGCAGACAGACAATAGCTGTGTTCCTTTATCTCAAGAGTGCGTTCCATTCAGTCGATCGATCGATTCTGTTCGAAATACTTGCGCGTAAAGGTGTTCCCACGAAATATGCGAACATCCTTCGTGCTCTATATTCGAACACTACAGGACGCGTCAGGGTTTACGGTGTCCTATCGGATAGCTTTCCGACCACAAGTGGCGTTCGTCAGGGTTGTCCGATTTCCCCGTTTTTGTTCAATTTCGTCGTGGATTCTATCATGGAGTGTTCTCACGATATATGCGTTGAAGTGCTGCCTGGTGATATGTTAGTTGATCTACATTATGCCGACGATATCCCCTTGCTTTTCGACGATGTTGGGGCGGCCCAATCAACCCTGAATAACCTGTCCAGAGTGGTCCCATTATTTAGTATGCACTTCGCACCTTCAAAGTGCAAAGTGTTGCTGCAGGATCACCAGCCACTTGATGACCCCTTGACGCTTGCTAACGAGGAACTCGAGGTGGTTGTTCATTTCAGTTATCTTGGCAGCTGTGTCAGCAATGATGGGCGCATAGAAACTGACGTCAGCTCACGCATTGCAAAGGCCAGAGCTGCCTTCTTGAACCTGCGTCATCTTTGGCGACAGAATGGAGTTTCCCTTCGTCTGAAAGGCCGGGTATACAAGGCCACAGTGAGGGCCGTTCTGCTCTATGGTAGTGAGACTTGGCCCCTTCGGTCTGAAGAGCTGAGGCGCCTTCAAGTCTTTGATCATCGTTGTTTGTGAAGCATTGCTGGTGTCGGATGGCACCAGCGTCCGCAACGATGATGTGCGTAGGCGAGTACTAGGTGGTGATGATCATGCTAGCTCCCTAGAACAACAGATAGCACTGAATAAGTTGCGTTGGCTCGGGCACGTGCTACGTATGCCTGGTCACCGCTTACCTAGGATGGCCTTGTTTAGTCTGCCAGGTGTAGGGTGGCGCAAGGCTCGCGGTGGACAGAAGTTGACTTGGCAACGGGAAATGAAGACACTGACGACCAAACTGGGTACCGTTGACCCGTCTCGCCTTCCGGGCTGGAGTCCACGTGACTCGCCTTGTGCTGGGCTCGAGACTTTACAGGGCATGGCTCGCAGTAGACACCAGTGGCGCGTCTGCTGCCGTCTCCTAATCGGATTGCCTGTTTCAGGTGTGTGCTGCTGAGTTATCTGCAGGGTGATGGCTGATTGTGACCCGTGACAGTGAAAGCCGCAAGGAAGCTGTCTCACCGATGCCGCCTTATCTTTGCACGATAGCCAGCTGTTTATGACGGTATGTTGTCTACACAAGGTATAGGCGCCTTGACCCTGAGTGTTTTCTTAGGGCATTAAGGTTTTCAGGTAAGTCCCCCTTCTCCCCCTCTTCTTATTCTTTATTTCATAGTTCCTCATGGTTGTATGGCAGCGAAGCATCAGTTCAAATGGCTGATGTACTGCTGCTGCTGCTGATGATGATGTTGCTCAGTTTACAGTTGTAGTGGTATATCGAAGTCCTGGAAGTATCTCCAGGGAGGTTATTGAATTTATTCGTACTCAGGCTGCGTATAGGTGTCTAATACTGGGTGACTTCAACCTCCCTGAAGTCTGCTGGGCTGATCCATCTTGCATTTCGGTGGTGGACACTTTCGGTTCGGATCTCCTTGAGCTGACATTGCAACTGCCTTCGCATCAGTTCGTGGACCTGCGACTAAATATATGCGCAACCCAATTCCGTCTACCTTGGGTCTCCTTTTTGCGAAGTCACGATTTCGTAAGTGATATTATCTACCACTGTCCTCTAGGAGCCAGTGCCCATTTTTGCATATCCTTTCGGTGTGCTCTAACTAAGTGTCATCACGCTACCGCTGAGGCATGTCCAAATATTTGGCCGACAGACTTTAACGCAATGCGAGACAACGCTTCAGTTCTGCGTTGTGCGATCACCGTGGCTGGCACCGTTGAGACAGCGGGGAAGAAATTTAAGGCATACCTCGCCGAGATCTCTGCTCCCCACATCCCACTCATTAAGAGACGGGTGACACGGGCGCAGCCACCTTGGATAGATCGTACAGGTAAATAACTGTTCAGGAAGCGCTCTAAGTGCTGGCGAACTTACCAAGCAGCTTCGTCAACCAGCACCTACGAAAGCTATCGATCGGTTAGAAATAAATGTAAGCATCATCTTAGAACTCTTCGTCTTCAGTACGAGGAGGATTTGACTAACGCAGCCGTAATAAATTCAAAGTTTTATGCTTACGTAAAGAGACGTAGCGGTACAAATTCGTCTATACCGGCTTTACTACGAGCGGACGGGACCCATGGGCATACCGACTATGATAATGCTTGTATACTTAGCGAACAGTATACTGGTGTTTTTTCTCATGAGGCCTCTCTACCTCAGGTTGAGCTGGTCACAAAAGTTCCAGTGGATTCTTGCCTAACTGAAATCAGCATAACGGAGACACAAGTCTTCGGGCTATTGCAACGGCTAAATCCTTCCAAAGCTTCTGGCCTATTCAGTTCATCCGAAGCTGAGACATGAATTGGCCGCTGAGCTAAGTGGTCCTCTGACATGCATGTTTACAATATCACTGGACAGTTGTGCCTTATCTTCGGAATGGAAGAAGGCAATCATCTGTCCGATTTTTAAGGGCGGGACAGTTCTACCCGCGAACTACCGGCCTGCCAGCTTAACAAGCGTAGTAGTTAAATTTGAAAAATTGGCGAGGGATTCGGTGAAGAATCACCTGCTTAAGTTTAACCTCAGTGCGGCCCAGCACGGATTCCGTAAGGGATTTTCATGTCTGACAAATTTACTTGTAGCTCATGAAAGCTGGACTGAGGCAGTAGACAACGGTCACACCATCGACGTGCTTTTCGTTGACTTCTCGAAAGCCTTTAATACTCCCACATCAACGACTCTCATTGAAGTTGAGATCGTATGGGATATCTGGGGCCGCCCTTAAATGGGTTTCTGCTTTCCTAGACGGGAGAGAACAGTGTGTACGCGTGGGGCGTAGCCTTTCGCTTAGACAAGCTGTTCTTAGTGGCATTCCGCAGGGCTCGGTTCTAGGGCCGTTGCTTCTCGCAATTTATGTCAATGACAAACCCCAGGAGCTTGGAGTACCGTTGCTATTGTTTGCTGATGACCTCAAGCTCTGGAATATTGTGGTTATCTCTGGTGGCTCTGAGGCACTTCAGAGTGCCTTGGATAAGCTCTGGGATTGGTCAACCTTATGGTTGATGACCATAAATCAGGCGAAATGTTCTGTCCTCCGCATTGGAGGTACTAGTCCTCCCACGCGCTATGTAGTTGGTGGAAGTGAACTCCATGTTGTCATTCAGCAGGTTGATCTAGGTATCACCCACACCTCATTGCTTCACTCTGGAGACAATTGGAGGAAGGCTTATTGTAGAGAGTTCCGTATGATGTGGTATATTCGCCCCTCCTTCGGTGTCCTAACGGCCAATATTTTTGTGCGACCTCACTTAGAGTACTGTATCCAGGCTTGCCCACCTTGTCTTGTAAGGGACAAAATGGAACTGGGGAGGGTTTTGCTAGTGGGTACAAGTTTAGTGCAAGGATTACGGGGGCAAACGTATCCCGAACATTTGCTTAGCTTGGGTATGTATTCAATGCATTACCGCAGAATAAGAGGAGACTTGATCCTCACTTACCGTATCTTTACGAGTAAGATTGGTCCAGACTTGTCCTGACTATTTAGTCCCGCCAAGCTGCCTAGTCTCCGAGGTCACCCGTTGAAGCTGCACAAACGGCGTTCTAACCGGGTAAGGACGGAAACTCGCTTGTCGCGTCAAATTATTGAACGTTGGAACTCGCTTCCTGCGCACGTGGTTAGGGAGTCTACGGTAGAGGGTTTCGAGCGTCAGTTAGATGCTCTTGGGTGGCAGTACCAAACCTTCCCGTTCTCCTACCCGACTTGTATCTTCAACTTTCCTTTCTTTCTTTAATTTTCTCACCTTGATATTATCATTATTTAGCTGACATTCCTCCTCTTGTTTTCTTAGGTCACCCTTCACTATTTCACATAAACCGGCCTGGCAGGGAGAATGTGGGCAGTAATTGGTTGGACAGGGTGTGATGCGGTCTTTGTTTTAGGCTTTTCAACATCTCAAGCAGACCTGTCAATTCCCGATCCGACGATACGCAAAAGAAGGAACATTCACGGGATTATCCTATCGTCCCGGTCCCAACTGAACTTGAACTAGAACTTGAAATTTCTGCATGAGTTGGCGGTGGAACTAAGTGGCCCGCTGACGACGGTGTTTCAGAAGTCACTTGACAGCTGTATATTACCTTCTGAATGGAAGGAGGCTGTCATCTGTCCTATCTTCAAAAATAGCGACAGGAGTTTTTCAGCCAGTTATCGGCCAGTCAGTCTGACTAGCGTCGTGGTCGAACTGCTTGGAAAGCTGGTGAGAGATTCGTTGGAAGGTCACTTGAATAGATTTAATCTTCTCAGTAGTGTTCAGGTTCAACTTCTAGCGGGACTGGAACGATAGGATTATTTCGTGAGTGTTCCTTCTTCGACGGGTCGTTGAACCAGGAGTTGGCGAACTTTGAAATACTGATGGACCTAAAACAAAGACCGCATCACACCCTGTCCAACCAATTAATGCTCATGTATCCTGCCCTAGCAGTCCCTGCTGGGCCGGTTACGTGAAGTAATAAAGAGAGAAAAGTAAACTCAGAAGGCAAAAGAGAAAGTGGAAAGAGTTAGGCAAGTGGAATACCAAGATATTTGAGTCATTAAAAAAGAACTGAAATGTGAAGGTGAGTCAGCTAGAAAAAAGAAAAGTTTGTTGTTGCCACCTAAGAGCATCGAGCTAGCGCGCAAAACCCTTAATCGTAGGTTCCCTAATCACGGGCTCTGGAAGCGCATTCCAGCGATCTCTAACTCTGCGCGACAGACGAGTTTCCCTCCTAATCCTATCAAACCGTGGTTTATGCAGTTTCAGTGGGTGACCGCGGAGATAAGGTAACGTAGCGGAACTAAATAGCCCTGACAATTCCGGGCCAATCGTAGCCGTTAGAATACGATAAGTGAGAATCAGGTCCCCTCTTATCCTTCGGTAGTGCATTGAGTACATCTCCAAACTGAGCAAGCGTTCAGGATACGTCTGTCCCCGTAGACCCTGCACTAGCCGAGTGCCCACTCGTAACACCCTCTCCAAGTCCATTTTGTCTCGGTTAAGACATGGTGGACAAGCCTGAATACAATATTCCAGGTGGGGTCGGACGAATGCCGAAAATAACTTCACAAACAAATTGGTCGTTAGGATTCCGAAAGAGCGGCGTATAAACCGCATCATACGAAACACTCGACAAGCAACCTCCTTCCAGTTGTCTCCAGAATGAAGTGCTGATGCGTGTACGACTCCTAAATCAACCTACTGAGTGACAACAGGGAGTTCACCGCCGACAACATATCGGGTGGGAGGATCAGCAGCTCCGAGTCGGAGAACGGATCACTTGGCCCTATTTATGTGTATCAACCAAAAGGTAGACCATTCCCAATGCTTATCCAAGGCATGCTGAATTGCCTCAGGACCCCCCGGGATATCCACTATTCCAGAGCTTAAGGTCGTCAGCAAACATGAGTGACGACACCCGTAGCTCTCCCGGCAAGTCATTTACATAGATCGCGAACAACAATGGCCCCAATACCGAGCCCTGCGGAACGCCACTAAGGACAGCTTGCCTAAGCGAAAGGCTACGCCCCACCCGTACGCACTGTTCCCTACCCTCAAGGAAGGCAGACACCCATTGAAGGGCGCGACCAGATATCCCGTAAGATGTCAACTTTAGTGAGAGCCGAAGATGTGGAACAGTGTCAAATCTTCCGTGTACAACACGGATTCCGGAAGGGATTTTCGTGTCTGACGAATTTGTTGGTTGCTCATGAAATTTGGGCCGAGGCAATGAACAATAGCCACGTAGTGGATGTGCTTTTCGTAGACTTCTCGAATGCATACGATAAGGTACCCCACTTGAGGTTATCACAAAAGCTGAGCTCCTACGGCGTATTTGGCCGCGCCCTTCACTGGATATCTGCGTTCTTGCAGGGAAGTGAGCAGTGTGTACGTGCGCGTCGCAGCTTATCATTTAGGTGAGCGGTGCTTAGCGTTGTCCCACGGGGCTCGGTCCTTGGACCGATGCTGTTCTCCATCTACGTAAACGATCTCTCTGGACAGCGTGGGGTATCATCCCTATTGTTTGCTCATGACTTTAAGCTATGGAATGTTGTAAATGTTCCTGGGGGTTCTGAGGCCTTACAGCGTGCCATGGACAGACTCTGAGACTGGTCCACTTTGTGGCTACTGCTCGTTAATCAGGCTGTGTTCCCTCCTTCGCATTGGAGCAAGTTTCCCGCCTTCGAGCTACGTACTCGGTGGGGTCGAGCTCCCCCTTGTCTCCAACCAGGTAGACCTAGGCGTCGTCCATTCTTCGTCTTTGCATTCTGGTGGCAACTGGAAGAAGGCCGCAAGTACGGGTTTCAGAATGTTGTGGTCAATACTCCGTTCTTTCGGGGTCTTAACTGCGGACCTATTTGTGAAGCTGTTCTCAGCTTTCGTCCGGCCCCGTCTGGAATACTGCGTCCAGGCTTGCGCGCCCTGCCTTGTTGGGGACAAAATAGAGCATGAGAGGGTTTTGAGAGTAGGTACCAAATTGGTCGTGGGGTTATGGAGGCAATCGTACCCTGAGCGTCTGCTTAGCTTGGGTATGTATTCCACGCACTACCGACGGCTTCGAGGAGACCTAATCCTTACCGCATTTTCACAGGGAAGGTTGGACCGGACTTGAGCTGACTATTTAGCCCGGCTAGGTTGACTTGTCTTTGCGGTCATCCCATGAAGCTACACAAGCCGCGTTCTGACCGGATCAGGGCGGAAACTCGGTTATCGCGTAGAGTTATCGAGCGCTGAAACTCGCTTCCAGAAAGTGTAGTCAGTGGGCCTACGGTTAAGGGTTTCGAGCGTCAGTTAGATGCTCTTGGGTGGCAATACGAAACCTTTCCCTTCTACTGACCATATCCATCTTCCAACTTTAATTCATACTCTGTCATTCTCTTCACTCTGGTTTTATCCTTCATTTAAATGACTTTCATCCCCTTTATCTTCCATTTTCTTTCCACTTCTTTCTTATTTCACGTGACCTACACAGTGGGGACCGTTAGCGCTGGGAATGTGGGCAGTAATTGTTTGACCAGGATGTTTCGGGTGTTTCGTTATAGATCTATCAAGACCTCCTAGCACCTTATCATTTCCTGGCTCAAAGATCCGCTCGGGAAGGAACACTATCGTTCCAGTCCATCTGAATCTGAACATTTAAACTACTTGCGCTTGTTTACCCTAACTCTACCAGGCGTCCGTCACGGGCAACGCTTTGATCGTTTATCGTTAGGAGATCGCTCCGTGAAGCAGATGCTGAGCGATTGAGATGGCAGAGAGTTTAGGGCCACCATTTGCCAGGTTGCATGGAATATGTTCCATGATCCTAGTTGATAACCTTATCTCGGGTCGGCCAATATACATGCTATCGCAAGCACAGTGAATTGGTAATCCCTGAGAGTGAGACATATCCAAGTTGGATTCATGGAACAGCTTCTTAGTTTGATCTAACAACACGAGCTCAGCTGCGTAGTAGCACCTTTTTATGGCTTGGCGTAATCGCTAGCACAGTCGGCTGTCGTTCTGTTCCCCTTTGTATGGTAGCGTGATGAAAACCTTTTTCTTTGGGACATCCATTCGTTTTTCTTTCTTAGCAACCTCATTTCCATACCTGGCACTTAATTTATTCGGATAGTTGTTATGGCGTAGGTTAGACTCGATGTATCGTAACCCAGCCTCGATTGACTCTTCAGAGCATATCCGATGTGCTCTAACAAAACAAGTTCGAGCTAGGGATCGTTTATAGTTCATTGGTCAGTAACTGTTGTAATGTAGGTATTGTCCGGTCCAGCTCGGTTTCCGGTAAAACGATCTTATGAGTGAACCACCTGCTCTTCCTTTAAATGCAACATCAAGGAAATGAAACGAATCCTCTGATTCACTTTCCATAGTGAACTTGATATTAGGATGGCATTTGTTTAACGTTTCCAAAAGGACTTTCGCTTGCTGGGCGGTGTCAACTACAACAGAAGTATCGTTGATATACCTCTTGTAAAGTGTGTTGCTCCAATGACATCGCGTAATAAGTTACCCTCCAGATGACCCATAAAGATGTCGGCTAGCATCGGTCCGAGAAATGTGAATAATAAATGTGTCAGCTTATACGCCGTAACGGCGCTTCGCTGCCGCGCGACCACCACCAGTCGCGCGCGGGCTGAGTATACCGCGAGGACGCCCACCCCTACGCATCGGTCCGAGAGGGCTACCCATCACAACGCCTTCAATTTGACGATACATATCCCCATCAAAGCAAAATTGGACGTCTTTCGTACAAATGCTGAGTAAGGTCCTCAATCGATGTGCAGACAGGCCAACTTTGTCCACCTACATACTAATTATCTTCAATGTCTCATCCAAAGGAACGTTCGTGAAAAGGGAACAGACATCAAATGATACCATGTGCCTATCTTGAATATTCAAGTGTCGAACTTTTCAACGAATTTAGAAGTGTCTTGTAGACTGTGCAGCGCTAACTCAACACGTACAGGCTCGCGACACTGCCAACCATCGTGCCAATTTATGATGCGGCGCCGCAACCATTGAAAGAATATGACTCAGTGGAACCCCTTCTTTGTGTATTTTTGGCAATCCATGCATACGAGGAAGTCTTGAGCCGGGGGCGGAGTTCCGTCAAAGTTTTTGCGTCGATTAGTCCCTCTGTGTAGTGTTTGTGGCTCACGTGCTATCAACTTTTGCTTTTTCCCTTCTGTCTTTCCCTGTCAGACCTCTAACGAATCTACCCTCATTCTTGAGCACTGATTGCATCTCTTGAAGATAATCATGTTTACTCATGTGGACAACTCCAGAGCCCTTACCAAGTCTCAGTAACACATTCTCATTTCGGCGTAGCTGTTGCAATGAATCAAAATGTTCCTTCGTGAGAAAACTTGATTTTTCAGCTTCTGTGATGCAAACTTGGTTAGCCAAGTCCACTGGGTTGGCTTTAAACCAAGTACTCTCGTCTGCAGTTAGCGGAGTTAAACCGGAAAGCTGTTCTTGCAGGTGTTCAAACTGTGCTTTAACCACTATGCGGTCACATTTACCAGGGGAACAGAGAAGTTGAAACCCAGTGATAACGCTTCAATTTAGAGGCGACTAAGCGGTATGTTGGACAATTCCACCACATATTTCTGCGGGTTAATTGGAAGTTGGACATACAAACGCTCAGCAGAGTCCGAAATTTGCTGTTTGTATGACCAACTTCCACTTAAGCCGCAGAAATATCTGGTGAACTTGTCCAGCGGACCGAATGTGCGCAGTCTCAGAAATAAGCTAGATGAGATTCCACTCTTCATCAATGAACGGCAACCGGACCTAATGGCGTTCATCGAAACCTGGCTGTCATCTGATATCTCTGACTCGGAGGTTCATGTTTCAGGATATCAGCTACTTCGATGCGATCGCTTTGGTGGGAGGTCTGGAGGTGGAGTAATCCTCTACACAAGGAACTGCCTCAAAGCCCACATTGTGACAAGGATGATATGTCAGATGCTCTGTTGTCGAATTCATGACGGATATCAATCGCTGATGGTCGGAGTGGTCTAGAGAGATTTTAAGTCAGGAGACAGCAAGACTCCTAGATCAGTTTGGAGTTGCATCCGCGGCACTTCGTTTCTACCAAGCAGCTAACTCCTCGGTGGGTCATTTGGTCCTACGCGTATGACTGGACATTTCGCGAGATACAAGGATAACTTCCACTAGAGGGACCAGTCCCAAGATCTATTCCGAGCTCTTTGTAGGGTCCATGGACTAATCGGATCGTTTACTGTGAACCCGAATTTTAGGTCATCCGCAAATCTTAGCGCTCCCAGCTTATCAGGTAAGTCGTTAACGTACAAACGAAGGAGAAGGGGGTTAAGGACTAAACTTTGCGGGACCCTACTAAGAACACATTGCCGGAAAGACAGACCGGAACCCGCAATGACACTCATCTCCCGACTAGGAAAGCTGCAATCCATCGTAAGACAAGTCCATAAATTCCGTAGGATTGTAACTTGTACAAAAGACGCGAATGCGGAACGGAGTCAAAAGCTTTGGAAAAGTCAATGAACATCACGTCCACTACCTTCCCTCGCTTGGCTGCTTTGGCCCAATATTTTTGAGCCACCAACAAGCTAGTAAGGCATGAATAGCCCTTACGAAAGCCGTGTTAAGAAGGGGTTGAGCAATCCAGTAGCTCTTAAATGTCCTTCGAGAGTGTCTCACAAGTTTTTCCATCAGCTTGGCCAACATGCTCGTCAAACTGCCCGGTCTATAGTTTTCAGAGAGGTGTTTGTCACTTTAAAAGACGACATGATAGCCTCTCAGTCGGTGGGTAGAGAGCAGCTGTGTAGAGCCTTCTCAAACCGATGGGCAATCGGATGGTAAAGTTCGTCAGCCAACTTGTACAACAGTTTGGGATGAATTGCATTCACCCGAGCAGCTTTATTGGGATTTAATAGCCGAAGAAGCCGCAGTTATTGAGCCTCCGTTATGGAAACCTCCAGGAAAGAGCCTCAGGAATTATTGCCTGCAGACTGATATGCGGCATCTGAGACTCTCGAACATACACACCTACATACTGCTCACCGAGTAAACAGGCTTTGTCGTAATCTGTGACAGCAGCAGTAGCACATTATTTGTTCTGCTACATGTGTTAAGTGGCGTTAATCGCTCCAGTTTACGGTTAAAATGTTGCGGAATATGTCTTCAACATCGCATGATGACCTCCCTCGAATACAGCCTTTCTGAGGAACTGATTTGCCTATCTGTTATGCACTTTATCGTGCGGTTATCAGTAAGCTGTGTGCATATGTAATACTTCCATTCACAGGTTCCTTTTCGCGCTACAGTTATGCTGGATGCAAGGAGTCTGGCAATGGATCCTACTAGCGAATGCGCTATGGCAGTACGCAAAAGAGAGAAATTACTGTCTTATCTGTAAATATATAACATACTCTATGTTAAAGACATCTATTTTATGCGCAACTGAGTACAGTAAATCGCCAAGCGTGTCGGCATTTAGCGGGACAGAGGGAACGGTGGTGCATTAACGTAGGGAGCAATTTGGGAAAACGCATAAAAGTGAGCGGAGTTATGCTGCCAATTTTTTTCCTGAGAGACCGGTTGGTTGCCGAAAATTGTCCCGCGCGGAGCATTTTCGGTCACTTATCGGTCACTCGTGCTAAGTGGGGTCTTTGTACCTTCTCTAAGAAGCGACATCCTTTCGAACGTAAGGTGCCAAAACCTGAACACAATACTCTAATTGCGGCCGAACCACTGCTTTGTACAATGGGAGAAAGACCCTAGGTCTAGTACTACACACTACTCTCCTGAGGCGAAAAAGTTCCTGTCGCGCTCTGTTAACAGCATATTGACACTGCTTCGAAGGCCTGAAGCTATCTACCATAACGATGTCCAAGTCTCTCGCATTATCTACACACTGCAATGTCAGAGACCCTGTGGACGTATGCACTAATCCCAACGTTACTGGATGATAACAGCTAACATTTATTTGCGTTGAATTGCAAGTCCCATGATTCAGACCACTTTGCCACAGTGCCCAGATTTTTAGACAACGTAACCCTATCTCCCCTACTGACAAGCTTTACGTCATCCGCAAAAACATAACAGAGGTTCTTCAGAAGTGGAGCTAGATCACTTGTAAACATAAGCAACGACGGTCCTAGCACTGAATCCTGGGGGACTCCGCTATGAGCGGTGCGCATGCTAGATCTGACCGCACCAATTCCGACACTGAATTTTCTGCCACAGAGGAAATCCGATAACCAACTCATCAGCTGGGGTTGCAACCCAAACCCAAGTCAGTTTCTACAATAAAAACCGGTGATTAACCTAGTCAAATGCTATACTGAACTCTAGGTAGCATGCATCCACTGGAATCCCGATATCGAGGCATCGAGTTATGTCGTCCAAGAAACACAACAGATTCATCTTTCTAACGAAGACATACTGTTCCGCTCCAATCAAGTTGTTAACAACTGAGTGCTCACAGATTCGGTGCCTAATGAGCTTTTCCAGACACTTAAGTAGAATACTTGTCAGACTGATGGACCTATAGTTGGGTGGCGCAGACTTGGAGCCCCCTTATGAATTGTCCCAACGGTTGCCTCTTTCCAGTCATGTGGTAGTCTACCTTCCCGAAGAGAACAGTTGAATTAGTCCAAAACAGGATACTGAAAAATATCGGCGAACGGAATAACAATCGCTGGATGAACTTTGTCAGGGCCTGCTGGTTTGTAGGGTTTAAGCCAGCCAGCACCTCAAGGACCTCTGATGCGGTTATTACAACGTCATGCATTTCAACGGCACATGAGACGTGCGATTACGAGGGCATTGCACAGCCACGGTCCACACGGTGCAAGTGCTGAAAGACGCAATAACAACTCCGCTTTAACTACATCTTTCGCAACCTCACTACCATCCTCCTTAGTTAAGCTACCAATCCCCTCCCCCAAAGAAGCATTTGATTGGATTTCTTTTTGCATTCTAAACTAATCTGAGCTCATATCGATATTTAGCCCGCCTCTACAATTTGCTTGCTCTATTCCGAGAACACGCAGCATTAGAACAAAGATGGGGCATGCTTAAGTCTGAACTCGTGCAATTGCTAGATGAGGCCGGAATAAGCCCTGCTGGTGGCGACGTGAAATGCTCCGAATGCTTCGGAGACGTAATACTTGTTGGGAAATCTTCCAGGAATCTGGAGGCTTCAGGCAATTGCTACACTATAACGATGTTTACGCTTGTTTCCTCCTATTTCGCCCCCCCCCCCTATTCCCCTGGACAACACGCACGCACCGGACCAATCCTTACAGAACGGAAAACAATCGCTGAAGCGCGAATAATACAAAAGGTAAAAGATATCGCTGGTAATGCACTGATCGACGCATTAGGAAACCTCGAATTACCATTTTCCGGAGCGAAAAGCCATATACGCGCCACACTGTTGGCTTTCAACGTATCTGTGCTAGCAACGCAGTAATACAGACGCTTTTTGCGGTGTCGCAAAAACGCAATTGATTTATAACAGGTGTAAATAATAATAATAATAATAATAATCAGTATTATCCAATTCCGATGCGCAGTTTTGCTGCCCGCTATCTCCTTTAGTCCTACCAGCAGCATGCTGTAATCCTCGCTTGATTTTGTGATTCATGACACTTTCCCTAGCTCCGCGGAAGGACTTGCGGAGTATAGCATCTGTATAGGTTATTGTGAAGCTTGTTTCATGTGTTTACCCACAACGGCGTGAGCAAACGGCGTTTCTGACTGGCAGGTTTTGTTGTGTACGCCACGCCAATTAACCTGACGGGTCAGTCTGTTTCTCGTAGTGGAAACCATAATGTTTACTGTTGCATGACTTAGGTTATGACCCCCAATTTGTGCCAAACAGTTCTCCTGGAACGATGCAAGTGTTTGAAAATGACTGGTACCATTTTCGTCATGACGTCAGTCTCGCTGAGTTGCCTGTTCAGACCTAATAACGATTCCACTGAATCCATTGTAAGCGTCACCAGACAAATCTCATCCGTATCCTTTGCCTTTAACCCGTAGCGCAACACGTCTAGTGTTGGCTTTCTGTCAACATAAGCTTCCCCAAAGCGGGTAAGTTCCCGTGTATTGCTCCGTAATTCGGCTATATCGGTACATCATATTTAATAAGCATAATGATTACCTCGCATCGCGCCGACAGCATCTTTAATCTTCCACAAAAGGACTGAATCTGGAGTTAAAGTTTCTTTTGTTTGTATGGGGCTAAGACATGAAATGGATTGTGAAACTACCTGGAAACCAGGAGAGGTGGTTGGAGCCATCTTTTCTTTGTTTGGTGAGGAAAATGGATCATCCTCGAGGTCAAGCGGTGGTGTTGGAGGGGAGTACTATCTATCTAAGGCGTATTTACGGTTCGGTCCTCGTGCCTTACTCGGAGGAGATGCGCACTGCGGTATAAACCTGAGTCGTCTATAGAATGTTGTTTTATAAACATAGCACTTACTTTTTCCGCCGAACCGCGGCCACCGATCTTCAACAATTTCTATGGCACGTCCCAATGGTTGTAAACTGTGGCAAACTGTAGAAAAGTTAGTTACCATTGCTAGTAGGGAGCACACCGATTCCCGCATGGTGCGTTTGCGCGCCGGGGATGTGGATAGAAGAGTAGGATCATTGAGTCATTGGATGGTAGAGAGTAGAACGAAGATCCTTTGTCAGCTCTTTCACTTCCTGATCATTGCGGTGATGGCGTGGGTCATTGCGGAACAAGATTCCGCAGGGAACCACTGTAGCTGCATTGGAGGCAACAGAATCCCAGGGCACTCACGTGAAAATCTAACAGTTATTTGAAACGTTCCTCTGTATCAGCACTAAGAATAGGCTCCGGCAACTGGTTCCAATCATTCCCTACGCGAGTTGATAAGACCAGATTGAGCCGCACACGGAGATTCATCGGTTTGAACAGTTTCAAGCGGTGACCTCGTGTCGAACTCTTAGCGTTTTGTTGAAAGAAGTCCTATAACTTGCATCCCAGTTCTCAGGATACCTCGAATGCATATCAAATCTCCGCGGTGACGGCTGTAACCTAGAAAACAAGTTCAGTCCGTTGGGTCAGAGTGGATAAGATAGGTCTCGCAACTCAGGGACGGATTTGGATCCACGCCGTTGAAGCCTCTCTATCATATCACCTTCGGATTTGGTGATAGGATAGGCAGTGGGTAGCCCGTATTCGAGAATCAGGCGTACATGCGAGCCAAACAGAAGTCGGAAGAGACCCGGGGTCAGGGGAGAAAATCCTCTACATATAGTGTGAAACATCCTGTAGACCTCGGCGACCTTCTTCTGGTTGTCTTGGATAAACTTGAGGTCTGATGACACTATCACTACAAGATCCCTCTTTTGGGTTGAGCTTCTGAGCAAGGAGCCACCAATCTGGTAAGTTCTAATCGGGTTAGATGCGCCAACTGGGAGAACAGAGCGTTTATCACGATTTACGGTCAATTGCCACTTAATCGACCAATCATAGAGTAGATCGAGCGTAGATTATAATTTGTCTGTTAAGGCTGGATACTTCTATCTACAGCTTTAGGTCCTCGGCGTAGATTAGGCAATCCGTCTTAAGAGTGGACGGTAAGTCGTTGATGAAGATGTTACAATGTCCGAGACCGAGGACAGAGCCATGTGGGACCCCACTCGTCATGAGAACGGGAGCAGAAAATGTTATTTACCTTCACTTGCATGGTGCGGTCGTTTAGGAAGTCGGAGATGCAAGACAGGAGGTTCCCATAACTACCTATTCCTTGGAGTTTACACAGAAGCCGTTCATGCGGAACTTTGTCATAAGCTTTGTTGAAGTACACCAGCACAACGTCCAAGCGTTTGCCGCAGTCTAACGACCTTGCCTATGTCTCCTTAGCAACGAGCCATTTCGAGGTACAGGAGCATGATTTTCAGAACCCATGCTGGGTATAAGAGATGACGTTCTGTCCCCAAGATGAAGCTTAATAGCCTATTTTGGGATCCCTTCCACAACTCCATACACTATCGACGTCAAACAGATTGGGCGATAATTGTCTGGATCATGTCGACTTCCTTATTTGTAGAGGTGTTTGACGATATCCACTTTCCAAACTGATGGAAGACGGCCAGCTTCTAGTGAGCGACGAAAAACTGGACATAGGTAAAGCTATGTAATCCTCCACACTCCTGAGGAACAACGGTTGCAATCCATCAGGGTCGGGTGAGCTGTACGGATCTAAATCATGAAGAAGTTTCATCACAGAATTAGTGTTACTATCTACTTGAGCCGAAGAATATTGAAAGGTGGATACCCTGTCACTAAATGGTGTTTCGCGTAAACTGAAGCATATTGCCTAGCTAATTGACTAGCTTTCTCAGCGTGAAGTAATGCTTGCTGATTACAGAAACAAAGCAAGAATGCCATTACTGGCTCTAGTGCTTCTCTTTAGAACAGAGAATAGCATTTTAGACGCTGTTCTTGTGTGTTGTGCGAATGATAGTTCGCATTGTCGGCATTTCTTAACCTTCATCGCGACACGACATTTTTCACAGTCTTGTAATGAGGGAACTCAGGTTCTAATTAAGATTGGCTAAAGCGGTCCCATAATTTGCGTTTTCTATTCATAGGTGATCTAAATTCTCCATCCATCCAAGGTGGACCTCTAGTGAAGGGCTTTCGATGGGAGGTGAGAACGACCTACTCAATTAGCGACGTCATTTTGGTAAGCACAAGATTGCCATCCTCGTCGAAGTGAATGTGTTCACTGATACCCCAATCCGTAGCGCTTGCGACCGTTTTCAAACGGAGTGGGTCGGCCCGCCAAACTCCGACGGTGACCATCGTGGCTATGGATCGTGAGATGACGAGCTCAGTGGAATGAAACAACCCAATGATCGCTCTTGCCTCTGGCTTGATGAACGGTTAGGTTCCTGACATCCGACTGTGCCGGCGTGAGCAGGAGATGTTGGATGTGCTGGGCTTGGTCTAGGAAAATACGAGTAGGCGTCAAGACATGTTGAATGAGTTTCTTTGTCCCTTCCCCTCACTTAACCTTTCGCTCCAACCACGATCTCATTTCCTCTACATAATATGACTTTGCGGCACAATATCCGGCTGGTATCTCTGGAACCTTGCCGATCCGTTACTGGTGGCTCAGCTGGCGTGCCTCTGTGGTATGTTTAATCTTCATATTTTATGCATTGCGGTACAATGGCTGAGGTGTTTTGCACCTCTAGTTAACGTGTATACTGATGAAGATGAAGAAGAGGGTTCAGCAGTAAACCCGTATTCAGCACTTGAGGTACGCTTCCGCGCGACGACCATCGATCATACGTGGACTCAGGATACTGTGAGGTTCGCCTAATCCCTACGCAGGCTCGCACCGGCGCTCTCAGATTACAAGGCAGGTTTGTGATCCTTAAGGCTACTGGCTAGAAGAAGCGTCAGTCCAGTTGGCTGATGTAATGATGATGTTGATGAACTGGACTACATTGCCATCATTTACACTAGCTTAAAACTGCTGTCCAATTTAAAGTCCCTTTCTGGAATTGATAGCGCAAATGAAGTCACTGACGACTAAACTTAGTGCCATCGGTCCGTTTCCCTTTCCAGGTTAAAGTCTACGTGGCCCACCTTGTACTTGGCTCGAGACTTTACAGGGTATTGCTCGCAGTGGCGCATGTGCTGCTGTCTCCTACTCGGACTGCCTGTTTAACTTGTGTTGGTGCTGAGTTATCTGCGGAGTGATGGCTGATTATGACGTTTGGCAGTGAAAACCGCAAGGAAGCTGTCTCGCTGCTGCCGCCTTATCTTTCCACGATAGCCAGCTGTTTGTGATGGTGTTGTTGACAGACTGTAGGCGCCTTGATCCTGTATTTATGTATGCATGTATTCTCAGTGCCCCATGCTGAGGCTGATGTTGCATTCTTGATGCTTCTTCACCGCAGTTGGGCTAAACCAACTTACACTTAAAGTAGGCCTTTTTAAGCTGGTTAAATTTTATTCCGCTTTATTTGGTTTGTTCTGCCTCCCTGAATAATGTTCTATTAACTGGCCACGTTGCTTAAAGTAGTTGCGCTTATCTTCGGTAATATTGTTGCGTTTGTAGCATTTTTGAGTAACTTGTGGACATTTCTTACTTATCACGGATTTGTTGCTAACCAAATTACTTCATATGGTAATTTAGCGAAGAGTTATGCCACCGTATCTGTATGCATTATTGGATTTATTTTATTTCAGTTTGTCGTTTAAAGTGAATGGCTGTTGTTTGATATCCCTGGTATGGTTGCGCTTGATGTGTATGTTGACAAGGTGCCTACCTGTCTATTACCCACTATCTCGTCCATACT
Source organism: Dicrocoelium dendriticum (assembly GCA_944474145.2). Lineage (NCBI taxonomy): Eukaryota > Metazoa > Platyhelminthes > Trematoda > Plagiorchiida > Dicrocoeliidae > Dicrocoelium > Dicrocoelium dendriticum. Next base: position 70,071,140 of record OX104067.1, on the reverse strand, counting down.
GGCTCCAGGAGACAGTTGGTCGTTGCTGGAGGGGACGGGGGTGCACGGTTCTTGTGGCCGTGCTAGTCTCAAAGAGCGGTTCCATGCACTCAGTGTGGAGCGGACTACGGTCCAGCCACCGCCTTGTGTGCGCTTGATTCCCCAAATACAGCGTGCTTGTGTTTGCCTTTGAAGGAGTGTGGGCCGGCTCCGTTGATGAAACGTGGTTCCCATCCGCATGCCTCCAGGTCTTATTCCTTCTGGTTTACACTGGATATGGGGCATGTGGTTGGAGCTGTGGGTGGTGCAGCGCAAGCCACCCATGGTCCGTCTGTAGGCGCAGGCGTCCTGGGTCTGGCCACAGTGACAGGCAAATCCGAAATCGGATGCCGCCAAACATGGAATGAAATTTAGTCAGCTTAAAAAGACCTAGTTTAAGGGCTAAACCAACTTACACTTAAACTAGGTCTTTTTAAGCTGACTAAATTTCATTCCACTTTATTTGGTTTGTTCTGCCTACCTGAATACTCTTCTCTTAACTGGCCACGTTGCTTACATTAATTGCGTTTATCTTCGGTAACTCTGTTGCGTTTTGTAGCATTTTTAACTAACTTGTGGACATTTTTTCTTTATCTCGGATTTGTTGCTAACCAAATTACTTCATATGCTTATTTAGCTGAGAGTTATGCCACCGTATCTGTATGCATTATTGTATTTGTTTTATTTCATCTCGTCGTTCCAGGTGATTGGCTGTTGCTTGATATCCCCGGTGTGGCTGCGCTTGATGTGCATGTTGACAAGGTGCCTACCTGTCTATTACCCACTACCTCGTCCATACTGGCTCCAGGAGACAGTTGGTCATTGCTGAAGGGGACGGGGTGCAAGGTCCTTGTGGCCGTGCTAGTCTCAAAGACTGGTTCCATGCACTCAGTGTGGAGCGGACTACGGTCCAGCCACCGCCTTGTGTGCGCTTGATTCCCCAAATACAGCGTGCTTGTGTTTGCCTGTGAAGGAGTGTGGGTCGGCTCCGTTGATGAAACGTGGTTCCCATCCACATGCCTCCTGGTCTTATTCCTTCGGGTTTACACTGGATATGGGGCATGTGGTTGGAGCTGTTTGTGGTGCAGCGCAAGTCACCCATGGTCCGTCTGTAGGCGCAGGCGTCCTGTGGCTTGCTACAGTGACAGGCAAATCCGAAACCGGATGCCGCCAACGATGTATTCTTAACAGTCTATTAACTAGACACAGAGCTAGTATAAAACCATGGAGATCAACAGATAAGCAAGATTCAACGCGTAAATATCATCGTGGCATGCTAGTTGAAGGTGAGCAACACACTTCAACTAATATGCCGGAGGAAGAATGGAACATTTCGGTAAAAAGTAGAACAAAACATTTTTAGTTGGTTTTTCACACGCCGCTTTTGTTCTTTTATGTCATTTTAATGTTTTTAGTATTAATTATGTGATTCAATACAATACTGTACACAAGTCTTCCACTGACTCCGGTTGCGGGCCATATCTTTAAGAGTACTAAGCCATTGGCACTCCTCATCTTCGGGTCCCCATCTTGGAAGACGTAAAGGTCCAACAGCCGCTAGACACGACGTCAGCGATTTCATGTGCTGCCGCCAAGTGGAAGGCTGACCACCACGCGATCGCCTCCAGATAGGTCCTTGACGAGCGAATAGAGCGCGACGTGGTAGACGCTCAGGTGCCATGCGAAGGACGTGACGGAGCCATCTTAACTGGCGCAACAAAACCAGTTTGTTGTAGGGAATACTTGCATTCCCCAAGATGCGACGTCGGACGTCATTGCTATTTACTCGATGTTGCCACCGAACACGAGCGAACCTTCTTAAGCAACCGTTATCGAACGCAGAAAGACGACGCATGTCTTCCACGCGAATCGGCCAGGACTCGTACCCATACAACAATATTGAACGAATTGATGCGCTGTAGACGCGGACCTTTGGTGAGAATGAGATGTCGCGACGACGCCACAAGTGCCTCAAATTGGTAACTGCTGATCGGGCTTTAGTGATACGAAGAGAAACTTCTTTGTTGATAGTGCCGTCAGCAGCAACACAGCTCCCAAGCTAGACGAAACTATCTACCTGTTCAAGTTGTACACCTTCGAGAGTGAGTACGGGAGCAGGTGTAGGCCAATCCTTGAGCGGTATTTTACACTTCGATGGAGCGAAGCTCATGCCATACTTAGATGCTTCAACCGCCAAACGATCCAGAATGAGTTGCATACTCTGAGGATCGTCACCAAATAAGGCGATATTATCAGCATACTCTAAGTCGGTCGCGCGCTCACCCGGTAGAAGCTCTAAGCCAAAATGTTGGAAACCTTCTAGAGCATTCGACAGAACGTCTTCGATTGCGAAGTTGAAGAGGAATGGGGACATAGGGCAACCCTGTCGCACACCGCTATTGACAGTGAATTGCGAGGAAAGCTTGCCATAGACCCTCACTCTGCCGTATGTGTGAATGTTTGCTTGAGGCATTAAGATTCTCCGGTAAATCGCCCTTCTCTCCCTCTTATTATTTTTCGTTCCGTACTTCGTTATGGTTATATGGCAGCGAAGCATCAGTTCATATGGCTGATGTAGTTCTCTTGATGATGATTTAGCCAACGATTACTCGGAGTGTTTCTCCTAGGTGAACTCTATACTTCGGCTTGTACAGCCGGGTAGCATCACGCTCACTGACAAAATCATTGCTCGTCCATTTGCTATGCCGCCTTCAACTGCTCTTGCTTCTACTATTCATGCACATTTGCACGCCACTTTTTCTTTTGTGGCTCATTCTTGTTATTCCTTACAAGTCGACTGCCTATTCCATTATTTTGTCCCCGACGGTTTCCTTGACGCCCACGGAGCTCTCCAGTGATTTTGCGTCCTCGATCCTCGTTCCGTCTTGCGCGTTATAATTTTCGTACACCCATGCAGATCAGATAATAGTCCGGTCTAGTGCCATAGTTGTTTTCTGTCTTTCCGAAGCCCGATTGCAAGTTCTCAGTTCTTTGTTGACATTCCGCACTGCCCAGGGGGCCTTATTTTCCTGCGTCTATCTGGTGACACGGAATCAGCTAAAAATGGTTTGGATGGCGTTAGTGAAACAATAAGTAGCGGAGCTAAGACCCTGCTGCTGGACTGGCTTCTGACTAACATCCAGCTATGTGCATTTCGGCTTCCTGACTTTTGCAGGATCAACGGACATCGCGAGGAGTGATGCAGTTTGATTATGGTCTCAACTTAACTTCCAACTAAACGCTTCCTTTTTCAACAACGATGTCACACTTTATTGATGACATAATGCTTGTTAGGAGCGCTGCCTCAAAACAAAATTATTACCTTTGTTAACACTTATGTTCATTAACTACAACTACATTTCCCTCCATTTCGGCTCATCACTGATCCTCTCCTGGACTGTGACGCTCTTTCCTTTCCATTGTACGACGTTCAATCTCTTTGGACTTTCCCACCCGGCGATATTCCTTCCATCAGTGCTTTTTCGTCTTCTCACCTTCCGTGTGTTGACATTGTGGTTGACTGAAGAACACCAAGAACATTACACTGGCGATCGAATTCTGAAATAGATCCAATTACGTCATTTACAACTGAAGATTTGAAAGCAATCCTCCAGCAACAACAAACGCGATTCGAACAATCTCAATTGCGACTCATTCAAACTCTTGTTCAGTCCCTCTCTTTTCAACCAACAGTTTCATCAACAAGTAACAACTCGGTATCCTCACCCGATGCCACTGCAGCTTCTATCTTAGAGTTTCACTACGAGCCTACATCCTGTCTCACTTTCGATTCATGGTACGAGTGCTTAAGGATACGTATGAGAATGCGTTTACGGATAAAGATCACTCTTGGGAATCCCGACTCCTAATCCGAAAGGTTGATACCGTCGAGTATGATCGTTTCATTAATTTCCTTCTTCCCAAGCAACCCAATGATCTTTATTTTATATACACCGTGAAACGACTACACAAGATTTTCAGCGATCAGCTGTCGATCTTCAACGTCCGATATAGTTGTCTTAAGTTGGCAAAACGTAATGCAGACGGTTACGTCACTTATGCTGGCATCGTAAAACCGTGAGTGCGAAAAGTTTCAATTGTACACACTCACCAAAAATCATTTTAAATTTCTGGTTTTTGTTTCTGGTCTGCCTTCGCCCCAGAGTCGGATGTCCGCACTCGACTGCTTTCGAAACTTGTACACCAACCGGATATCACCGAATCTGCTCTCTTCAGCACGATACCTCCATGTTACAAGAATCGCAGCACCAGCTTCAAGCAACGTCTATGCATTGATACGAACAACTGCCCAGCCCAACAAAAACCACCAACTCCTTGTTAGTCATGTGGCGAATGGCATTACACTCGCTTTTGTGCTTTCAAGAAACAACAGCAGTGACAACAGTTGGGCCACAAAGAAGGTTATTGTCGTTCCATAGATGTCAGGAAATCAACCATGCAAAAGAGTGTCCACAGTTCAGCCAGAGAAATGTCCAAAAGGCAACCATACAGAAAACCACCTCAGTCGAATTCGGTGTTTGCAACCTTCAAAGTCAATTTCAAATCTAGAAGCAAGTTTTTATCAGTTATCGTCAATGATATCCCAGTCCGTCACCAGCTTAACATAGCTTCGGATATTACGCTGATCTCACGTTCCACCTAGGAGTTAATCGGAAAAATGGCATTGTCAATCATCAATCATCATGCACGGAATGCATCCAGTAGTACTTTACTGTGGACTGGAGAACTAATCTGTGATGGCTTTTCCACGATTTACTGTTTTCAGTAACATGCTATATCACCGACTGTCCTCATCTAAACTTGCTTGTTTGAATTGAAAAGCTTGGACTCCTCGATGTCCCGCTATCACCCCTATGCAAAAGTACGCAGTTGCCTTCAACTCTAGATCGCAGAGCAATTTACAAATGAACTCAAAGCGGATGGGGCTAAACTGGAATTTATCAAAACCTTGCCGAGTTACATGTTAAAGTCAAATGGATACCCAGCAGCGGAAACTTTGATGAACCGAAAGCTACGCTTACCTCTCCAGCCTCACATCTGCTGATTGCTCGAAACATCCGCATGATGAACCATTTCAACCGTCATCACGGTGCCCTGAATCGCACTTCTCACGCTGGTCAATCTGTGTTCGCTGAAGATTATCGTGATGGTGAGGAAAAATGAACGCAGAATCTGACTGTACGTCGCACCAGGCAGGTTACCTATGAAGTGGAGGTACACTCTTCACTATGGGTCCGCCATGCTAACCAGTTGCGTTCGCCCCCTTGCCAAACAACAATGCATCACTATCTTGCTTTTCTTATTGTCATTCTCCCGGATATTTTTGAGCCCTTACCGAGGCCCAAGCCTCCGGATGAGGTCACCTGACCAGTCCATTCAGTCGATTACACACCGAGATAGATAGGTCAAATCAGACGGTTGCGTGTGCCTATACAGCTGGATCCACA
>OX104067.1:69902509-70065594 GCA_944474145.2 Dicrocoelium dendriticum | reverse complement strand
TCCAAAATACAGCGTGCTTGTGTTTGCCTATAATGTAGTGTGGGCTGGCTCCGTTGATGAAACGTGGCTCCCATCCACATGCCTCCCGGTCTTATTCCTTCGGGTTTACACTGGATATGGGGTGCGTGTGTGGTGCAGCGCAAGCCTATATATATATATATATATATATATATATATATATATATATATATATATATATATATATATATAATCACACTGTTGTTTAGTTTTGGTGCCATCGGATTCATGTTGAAATAAGGAAACAGAATCGAAATAAGCGAAAAAGAACAGACATTTTTGCTAGTCTTCCACGCACAGTTTTAAGATTTTTATGTAGCGTATTTGCCATGTGACCAAGTATTTGCAAACAAGAACCACAAAACGATTTCTTCGACATTTTTCAAAGAAATTGGGGTTACGGTGACGTAAGCTGGCAAGACAGAATTCTGATAACAGAATTCCGAGATCTACGTGAAGTGACCTCACGAAATTTGATCCAGAAATGCAGTATGGAAGGTGAAACTGAATAGGACCAAAGTTTCCACGAAATATCCCTTATGTACCGATAAATTAACCAAGAGCCAATACTAACAACATACGCACTGGATAAGCCACCGGACGCTTTAGTTCTACTCCTGTACATTTGTAACATTAACATTCGTACTTCTACCCTAGTGATTGTCGTTTACACTTTTACTTTTGCTTAGATACCACGAGATATTGTTTATTGTGGATACCTGCCAGGCTGCATCTATGGGACAACTTGTCTACTCTCCCAACATTGTGACAGTTGGTAGTAGTGCCGTTGGCGAAGACTCCCTGTCTGTAAGTCCCATGCGCTCTTTCTACCCACTCTTGACCCTGCTCCAAAATGTGTGACTTTTGCATCCTGCTCTGCGTCTTCTATCACGATTCGGGCGTCGATGTTCAGTGCTTTCATTTACCTTATGTTATCCCATAGTAAGAACACCCAGAACTGTCTGCAATTCGGCCCCTTTATGTTGTATAGCAATGTTTACCTTACTTTCCCATAAAAGCTAAGCCAATTGTGTACCGATTCACCCGACCTTAAGAAGCTCTTGCGTCAAGGGCGAAACATTGCCATAATAAAACCCTACAAATACAGATTTGTTTTCCAAACCTTCTGAAATCATGAGATCTCAGTCAATTTCTAGCATATTCCGAGATATTGTATAGCGGTTCCCTGATGAAACCGCACACGAAAATTGCGGACAACAAAAGCGCACGCTGAATTTCGTACTTCTCTATCTATTACTCTTCGTGCTATCACAACACTGTTTTTGTCGGTCATCTATTGTCGCGCATTTTGAACTCCGAAAACTCCATTTTCCAGCTTCTTACTAGAGTACAAAATCACTGGGAAACCTATATTCTTGACGCTTTGTTTTGACTACTGACGCTCGGTGTTTTCCTCATTTGGGGATTGTGATGGAAGATGGGTCACTCTGCTCTTGTTGTGACTATTATCAGACTACGTACGAAGTCACAATGCCTCGTGTGCTGGTCGTACCTTCGTGCACTCGTGGTTTCCTCGCAGTTACTCTGCCGCATACATTTAAACCGGTGATTCACTTATCCTTTACTTTTAATTTTGATCCAACCATCCTGCGGTGCTTGTCAAGCACCCGCTTTTTTACTCGTGATGAATCCATTTCCATTGTGCATTACCCACAGCTGCTGCGTCCTTTCGGCCTACCTTTCCACTCACTTGGTCTCCAGTTTGTTCTTCGCCTACGGACACCGTATTTTCCTTCCTTTTAGCTTCATGTGGATCAAGGCATTGGTGTGTTTACATCCGATCGGTATTCTTACCACGCCGCGGAATTTCTGCGTTCCATTACACCAGATAGTGGACAGACAATGGACCAGTTTGTAAGCTTATTCATCTTTTTTGTTACCGTTATGCCTTATTCTCATCTCATATTATCTGGCTACCTCTTCGCAACGTCCACTTGCTTTCCTACCCGCCAGAAGGAATTTTCGCAGCGACTTTACCTTATTGCATTTAAATGTTGTACCACCAGGCATGGAATGTCTGCCGAAATACCCAGCCGGATTTTATACTGTCCACCACTCAGTTCACTTACGCATTCGTTTCTCATTGACCGATATCTTTAACTTCTTTCTCCTAACCCAGCATTATCATTATGCACATTAGGTAGAGGTAGGAGCACCACAGCCATGGTGTCACAATACAAGAGAACAAAAAAAACGCAACCCAGTGGTGTCAGCGGAGCCACCAGTAACGGATGAACATTGTTCCGGAGAGCTAGCGGCCGGCTGCTGTTCCGCTAAAAAGCTATATTATGCTCCAGGAATGAGGTCGTCGTTGGAAAGAGATTCTAAACGGGAGTGGAGGGATAGAGAAACTCACAACACACACGCCACTGAGGTCGGCTCTTAGTCATGGTCGGAGTTTCCTTGGTTTCATCCAAATTGCTGCGTGGCCGTTTGATCTTTTCAAGAATCTTTAACCTCTTTTATTCTATCTGCCAAATGTATGGCTAAAATCCGCGACCCTAATCTCACGGAGTAGTGCTTAAGGCCATCGTAGTTTAGGAAACTACGGGAAGTGAGACACTATGCTACAGCTAGAAATTTGGTTACGTTGTTTTTTGCCGTCCACCGTGGCTCAGTGGCCTTAGTCGTATGAGTAAAGTCACAATTTTTACTCCCTCAGGCGGCAAATGCAACATACACGGCGGACGATTCTCGAAAGGTTAAAGTGATCGTCTAACACTTTTCAAGGTACTTGTTAGCTGTCTGACTGAGTCTAATTATGATGATTTCAAGTTCTTCCATCCAAATCTCCTGATATTCCATTGTAACCAATACTCTGCCAGCCTACTTCCAATACTGCTGTAAGGTGATTGGCGACTTAAGCTGGGGAAGCCAGCCGTAGCTCGGAAGTGTCTTCTGCGCAGCTACACCTCACAGGTTAGTGATGGGTGCGCTATGCTTCATCACCCCCTAGTAACTCGGACATTTCAGTCGTCGTCCATTCTCAACTGGTCTTGACCACGGACTCTTAAAAGCGTGGTCGCTGATTCCAGCCTCGTATCCGGCAGATGAAACGCGCATTGTTTAAGATTCCTGGCTAATGTAACATTTTTCACAGTAGTACATGGAGTGCAAACTGGTTTCTGTTAGATCAGTTGTTCTCAACTTCGGGGTAATTACGCCCAAAGATTTCCGATGGAATTTTGCCTTGTAAGAGCATAAGTATAAGGTTTGAGTAATAAATCTGTTGCCAAACGAAATTAATAACAAAGGCAGCTGTGTCAAAACGTGTAACTAACTCCCTAATCACTATTAGCTAGCCATTAGTAACTAATCATTAGTGCGTGGTCTTTGAATTGGACCATTTCTGGTAATAAATTTTACAACCTTAAATACGAATACAAGCTTGCAAAACAGTGCAGCTAGATGGCGCCTCTATCAGTTCGCTGGTCGATCCTTGTTCGTTTGAGTCAGGTACTCGTTTGCTATGTCTCATTACAGAGCTAAGTGAACACTGAGATGGGAGTACACGTCAGCCGACCGGGTAGCGAGCGAATGTTTACAAGATTAAAGGGATACAACAGACGACTAATGTTCAGGAGGTATCGATATAGATTGGTGGGGGAAAGTTGTCATCCAGGAAGAACTTGGAAGACATAATTGGAATAAAAGAATCCAGTGACATTTCCTCCTGTTTGCCTAGAGGTATCCACACCAAAACAAAGAATCGAACAAACTGGGAGCACGGCTTACGATGTACATTGGTTGAAATCGCACCAATTACACCGGAAATTGTTGGAGCTAACCAACATCAACCGTCTCGTTAACGTACCTCACTAACTGATTTAATTAAAATTACCCAACTATAGGTATTTTCTTTATTTGATCAATAAAAAGTGATTAAAAATAGCGTTCATTTTCCGCAATTCAAGCGAAATTTTTCTGTGGGTAATTGTTTATAGTGAACCCGCTTTGTGGGTAACAGCCACAAAAAGGTTGAGAACCACTGCATTATATCTTCCCACCTTGTTTTGATCCCGAATTAAACCACTTAACTCATCCGCAAGACTTCCAGTCCGACCGATTTAAAGTTCAAAAGTCAAACGAGCTTGACATATGAACTGGTTAACCATCGCCAAATACTTGTACGATGGAGATGGACCTTGGCCATATTTACAGGTCACCCGATGGCGTTCGACTTCTAGGATAGAAAGGCCAGCTAGTAAAGTTAGCAGTGTCATTCCGACCCAGCCACTCTACAGGAGTTTGTGCGTCACTTGCAACCTTGGAATATGCCAAAATGTTCGAAATCAATGCAGTAATCGCCAGCCATCGCATAATTGCTGAAGTAACAGTTCTCCGGGAAATTCATACGTTCTCCCGGACATCTTTCCTGAGACGGCGGCCGCGTTGTATTATGAAAATCTGAGATTGACTCGCAGCTTACTGGACGACGTTCTGTGTCTGTCGGTCCATCGCCTCGGCTGAAATGCTCAAGAAGCTGGTCCTGGGATTCCTTCCTCGACTGACAATAGTCCTCCTTGGCTCCTTTGGTGATTTAAAGCCCTCTGCCCACATACCAAACGGGAGATCAACAGACCTTGCTTCTTCTGGCTAGCGAACTGCTGACCGTAGCTGGTTTGCATGGCGAACCTGGATCTTCGTCCCCACGACCACGTCATAAATGACATTCTCACGCCTTCTTTTTGGTCTTACCTGTCGTCCATTGTACGTGGCCTTCCCGGTAGTCACGTACTAATACTGACTGCCCCGGTTTTACTAATCATTTCTTCTCTCCGCGTTGCCGGTTATAGTCCTGTTCCATCGTGTGGTTTCCTTCTCCACTTGAGGGCTCTTAACGCGGTCGAATAACATCGAAGGACATACGCAGGTTTCTGTTCAACATAGCCTATGCTGCCAAATTCCCATCCGATGCTTGTGACTTCGGTGTGGATCGGTATAGGAAGAGAAACCAGTCTATTGCATCCTCTATACGCCCCTCTCTCCTTGCTTATAATGCGTTTGGATGTATCCACAACCCTCTTCGCCTGACCGTTCGATTGCGGATGGAATGGTGTAGATCAGACGTCTCTGGTGGCACAGCATATGCAGGACGCCGAGAACGCGGCCGAAGTAAATTGTGTTCCCTTGTATCACTAGTGTTTCCTGGGAGCCCAACCCGCTGAAGACTCCTCGCAACTTTAGGACCGCTGCGTTGGTTCTTGTGCTGTTCGTGAGAAACACTTCATGCTATTTGATTTAGGCGTCGACAACAATGAGAAGCCTTGGTCATTAATGTGACCTTTGAAGTTGGCGTGCACATGACACCATGGTTTCCTTGCTTTCTGCGTGAATGGAGCTTCTACTTCAATGGTGCAATTTCGGTTGTAGCACGGTTGCTGGAACGTTTTACCAGTTATTCCAACTGCTTGTCCATAAACGGCCAATACATATGATTTCTGGCAAGCTTGTTCATCCGGTTGATCCCATGATGCCCGGCATGAAAGTGCCGAAGTACGCGCTCTTGTGGTGTCTTTGGGACGACAACCTTTTCCGAAAAGTGCATGCCATTGTCTGCTGTGTAGGGTAAGTCTCTTCTCTGGTAGCACTACTGCAATTTGATTGAGGACCATAAACATGGCCAACTGATTCTGTGCAACTGTTTCACCTTCTTGGGTATTGGGTCACGAAGTATTTCGGTTCATGCAGTTTCTGTGGTAGGTCAGGTTAGGTGTCACTAACAAGGAATTTGGCCTCAAATTCCTGCTCAATTGTGGCCATGATCATGTTTTGTTCATCTTACTGATGAGATGTGACAGCACTTCCGCTTTGCCCATGGAAACCACTATTTGGGACCCAATCACAAAATCTTAGTTCAACAGAGGAATTGCCCAACGTTGGAAACGATTGCTGTATAGGCAAGGATGCCATTCTTCAAGCTAACAACGATTTGTGATCCGTCAATAGTCTGAAGCGTCGGCCACGTAGTATCTTGTGGAATTATGATTATGTTTATGATTATGCCCATTGCTTTTGTTAACCTCTTGGTTGCGTGAGCGATCGTTTTCTGGGATACATCTGGGTACATATGTGGGATGACTGCACCGATCCCATGGCTTCATGCATCTGTTGCGAGAATGAGTTCCTGAATTTGGTCGCCATGACAGGACAGGACAGGATCCAGGGACGAAATAAACTTTCGCTTAACCGTTTCATGTGCCAGTAAGCGAGAAGAGCTCCCAGCGTGATAATAAGATTCTTACGTTTACGGCAAGAAGTAAGAGCAAAAAAGTCACTGCATTTTCATGTATTTGCATAGGCTATTTTCATGTGGCTAGAGACTGAAATGGGTATTCACAAGAATTCGGGGAACAGGTCCAACCACATTTTATCCAGGCCTCATTTGTAGTTCTCTACCGTTTTACCTTCCAATAATAAGTTTGTTCCAACTAGGCACTACACGATTTGAGAAGAATTTAGCTCCAATATCGAGCCTAGATCTCTGCTGTTTCAACTTTAGACTATGACATCGCAAGTGGTCCGACCTAGCTGGTTCAAAGAGATCGGTTGACCTGAGGCCGCTGAGATCCTTCATGATCTTGAATGTCTCTATTAAATCCCCTCTCAATCTGCGTCTCCAACAGGTCTGAGGCCAACATTGACTTGACTCGTTCGAACGCAGTCTGGCACTGTTGAGTCCAGTTCCAGGCGTGGTGTTTGGTCAGCAGCTTGTTTAGCTGGGCACGTAGGTGCTGCATCTCAGGCAAAATGCGCTGTAGTGACTGTTTAAACTACGAATGGAGCGTAATGTTTGTAGCTCGGATGACAGAGCAATTTTCTTTATGGTTTCTATGTTCGCTGGATCTGGTCGACTCATCTTTTTCAAGGATAAAACAGAAGTTTTTGTTGACCGACGTGGGCAACGTATATTTGTCTTCCGGATCAGGAATTCGTACAACTTGATTCGACCAAGCACGTCATCCAACCGGTTGCAGAACTCTTCCTTCACTTTGATGTCCGTCAGATACGCAGTGGCTCCATAAACTCCCGAAGGCATGTTGTCCATCAATTGTTGGAAAACGGCCGTGCCGTTTTCACACCAACAGGCAAGCAGTTGTACTGAAACGAGTGTTGATCGTCAGAAACTCCCTTCGGCAATATCTACCTAGAGTAAGGCGTCGGACATGTCAAACTTGGCAATGCACTTGCTGCCATTCAATTTTGCGAGATGTCTTTCTGCATTTGTAATAGGTACTTGTGGTAATCAAGCACAGCGTTCAGACTAAGTGGAGTAATCGGCACAGACAGGTACGTTGCCATTCGCTTTCTTCACATCGACAATGGGTGCAACCCACGAGTAGTTCATTGTTCCTCACAGTTGTATCTAGTCAATGTCAAGAAAGTTAACCTTCGGTCGGTCCGTCAGGCGGCATGTCCCACTCTTTTCCGCTTCACTGCATGTGATTTTACAGTTTATTCCTCTGACCAGCTTTGTGATCCACTTTGTCAGAAACTGTAGTCTTCGGTCTCTTGAAATGATTGCATGTGCTCTTGGAAACGACTGTTCTACACCGCGTCATACTACAGCTTTAGGAATGATAACAAACATATGCGAGCTTTTAATTCACCATTTTAGGCGGCAGCAACTGCGCGGAATCTGCTACGGTACCTTTGACATTTTTCTCCTCAGAGCGGAACGGTTTGACGTTCAGTGGTCTAAACTGCTTGCAGTGTTCTACCTTAATGGTCTCATTTATGACACTTGGTAGATGTGCTTCTTTAATGGGCAACTCAGCAAAGATACGACTAATCGTATGACCGATAGGCAGTAGACGCTCTTTTTTGTAAGTTCTGTGCGGAATTATCAGGCGTATTTCGTTTGGAATTTGTCATTGCATGAACATTTCACTGTTGTGCGGATGAATCTTTCTCGACCATGCCAATGTCGTGTTACACAGTTAACAGTCGCCTACATTTTACCGTAAAGGACTTCAGCATTGTGTCTGCGTCTTGATCCAGCTTTGAGATTAGTACGAATCTCGGCGTCCTGCGAGGACTATGACACCGATAAATATGAGACACTTAAATTGGTCATCTGTCAAAGAGTGCAACTTGAAGCGTTCGCGCCGTGCCTAATTCATTTCGTTGTGTTGAGTGAAGCTACTAGGCCGCGTTTATTCTCTTCATTACATTGTGCATTACAGTTTTTCAGCAATTCTGCATTTTTTATTGTGTATAAGTGCCCGAACCACATAATTTATTACGATTTTTAAATTGTGTTCCGGTCGTTCTATTGATTCACTTTTTGCCGTCATATCTGCGAAGTCGTTCGTAATGACGAAGCAGATTCCCTGTGGCACTTGCTGCAACAATGTTGGACATAGAGCCAATACTGTCGCATGCTCGACTTCCCACGTGAATTTTAACATCTCGTGCTTTGGTTTGCCCATCGACCAGTTTAAACCTCTGCGTGTTTACAGGATGACTTTGTCCGAATATTGTGTAAGAAGTTGCAGACTAAAGTGCAGTCAACCAGGAAAAAGGGTTTAACGTTCCGTAGCGAGGAGCTCCGTTGGTTCGTCCCAACAATCAGAAACCCATCCACCCCTATGTTCCAACGAGCCCATCTGCTCGCCGACTGTTATCCCTCCGGAACGATTTCCATCCGTTACTGGAGGTTTATCTGGTGTATCTCTGCCGGTGGTATGTCATAAGAGCACTAACGCCACGCTGTGACAGCGTAAGCGATGAAGGCCAGTGGAAAATGCAACTAAGGAAGAAAGGGAGAGCAACCACCAGCGGCGTTTCAACCTCATCTTCATCATACAGGTTAGCTGCAGGTGGAAAACACCTCAGCTATTGTGCCGTATGAGGTTTTTAACCTCATACGCCTAAGTCAATTGATGCAAATACTCAAGCTCACTATAACCAGGACGTCCAGTTGCCGCAGAGTTTGACCGACAGACTCCTTGATATTGGTGAACAGGGGTTAACGGTGAATCAAATCACCCGTCTTGGAAAGAGAGACAACTTGGCCTTCGAGTGCCACTTTCCTTGATGAAGCCAGTTCGAGACTGACACTATCTCGACTCGGTAGGCTGAGGTCATAAGATCTATATTCGCCCAGATATTCATCCCCAAAACCGGGAGGAACTCAACTCCGTCATTGTTGTGCCGAAGCGGCGTACTGATACTAGGTAAACTGATTTCTGCATTGTTACACCCAAGCGAAGTCAGAATAACGCTACTGTAGTAGGAAAACCTTAGTAGCAAATGTGAAGCGGTACACTCTAATCAGCACATGTGAGCACGTAACAAAATGTTTGCCACGAGAGTCACATGAACGCGAGAACGAGTTCTAGCTCAAAGCGAATCAATGGCGGACATTGATTGGCTGACACACAAAGATGTACGCACACAGGTACAGGCGCTCCTACGCAGCTCTTTCCGGCTGAATGGCAGTGGATAGATTTGGCAAGACCAATGACCGTAACATTCCTCCCCCCTTTGTTCGAGCTAACCGGCCTTGAAGCGCTCGACTGGTCGCCGTTGACGATTAGAACGACGTAACAAAGGTTCAGTTACTGGTTTTGCGTCAGTCGTCTGCATATCAGTCGGTGATTGGAATGACAGATCTGGTTCAGCACTTGTATCTCGATTCGACAGTCTTGGCCGCACATGGTCCAAATGGCGCCACTTAGACCTATATTGGACATGTGCAACTCACCTTACCACCCAACAGCCAAGTGGCTAGCCAAGCTTTTAGAACCAGTGAGAAAAGTTTTATCCGTGTATAGTCTCCATGATACATTCAGCTTTTTAGACAGTATAAAACATCTTAACCTAACCGGAAGAAAGATGTTTTCGTTAGACGTTGTGTCGCTCTTCACGAATGTTCCTTTGGAAGAAACAATAGACTATTTGTGCGACACCATTCGAGCACAACAGTTGAACGTCGACCTGTCGAACAATCGGTCGAAACAGCTACTCATGCTGTGTACTAGCAACATACAATTCCAGTTTAATGGAGTAATATACAGACAAAAAGACAGAGTAACAATGGGCTCACCGCTAGGACCGCTGCTGGCAGATGTATTCATGAGCAAATTAGAAAAGAACTACCTGAGCGGAGTCATTAGCGTATTACCCTATTATGGCCGATATGTGGATGATATATTTTGTGTAACAGACAGTCATTGCTGCACAGAGCAAATTCTCTCCTTTTTTAATTCAGCGCACGACAACACTAAGTTTATCTTGGAATCTGAACGTCATGGCACGATGTCTTTCCTAGGCGTCCAAATTAGCAGAAGATCAGATGGGTCGATCCAACGCAGGGTGTGCAGAAAAGCCACGTGGAATGAACAATACATACATTTTGCCAGCTTCGTTCCACTAAGTCAGAAACGCAACTTGATTAGATGTTTAAGCGAAAGGGCAAGAAGGATATGTAGTGAGGACACGCTCTCGGACGAGCTGAATTTTTAGCTGGCCTTTTTGAGAGAAACGAATATCCTGAAAAGTTTGTTCGGCGAAATATGGAGTGCCGAGAATCGAGGGCTAAAACCGATTCGGTTGAAAAGAAGTTGGTTTATCTGTCGTTGCCGTTCAAAGGGGATGGAATAGCGCAGGCAACGTCTAGAAGGCTATCCAACGCCATAAACCGTACGTACTACGCGGCAAACCTACAACTAAGATTTACTACAATACCAATCGTAAAGCTTCAACTCAAGGACAGACTTCCTCGGTCAAGTACTTCTTTCTGTGTATACTCATTTACTTGTTCATGTCGAGCAAGTTATATCTGAAGAACAGCCAGGAAACTGTCTGAGAGAATCCGTGAGCATTGCCCTAGTTGGCTATCTACTGGTGGAACTAACACAGTGAAAAGCGCCGTGTTAGCACATCTAGTTGATTTTAACCATCGGATGGATATGCTCCAAAGTTTTCAGCCAATTTACCGCGTATCTGGATGCTTCACACGAGCGGTAAGATGTCGCCTATTAGCAATAGCCGAAGCGATCGCCATCCGCCTCCAGAACCCAGACCTATGTGCACAAAAAGAATTCATCCAGTTCCTGCTTCTACGATCTGTCCGTTGGTTGCTTTTACAACGGCTGGCTCCCATCCGGACGTAAATTGGCTCTGACTCTGTCACAATACTCTCCCTGCTGCAATTATCAAAATGTTCTGTCGCCCTTTGTTGCCTTTCAGTAACTTGTGACTTAGTGGTCCCATGCAGTAAACCGAACCGTGTACGCAAACGTCGACCGAACAGTAACTCTGCCGGGCTTCTATCGCTTGTGTCGTTTGGCATGTTCCGGTTTACGAATAGGGAACGATCCAATCGCACACGCAGTAGAGCATTTGGTTGTTTTGTTATCAGATTTTTCACTGTCTATACTGACCTCTCTACCAACCCGTTGGAGGATAGATGATAAGGTAGAAAACTCGGCGTTGGAAAACGATGCTCAGTTGTGTTTCGGGGAGACCAAACGTCGCGAACGTTGTGCGCAGTTTAGTCATGGTGCAAGCTGAAGTTGCTGAGCTCAGAAGTTGGGCTTCAATCCATGGGCGTCAGCGACCAACAAAATCGTCGGACCCTCGAAACGACCGAAAATGTCTAGGTGTACGCGTCTCCATGGTGTTTCTAGCCACTTGCAAGACTGCATTGGCGCATGGGGGGGCGGCGTTTCGGTTTCCCTGACCGAGTCTACGACTTCTAACCTTCGCTGCAAGTTCATCTTCTAGATCGGGCCACCCCACATAAATGCAAGCTAGTGACTTCATTTTGGCCACTCCTGAGTGCTCATCATGTAGTTCATTTAGGATACGTGACCGAAATCTTTTGGGGACTTTAACTTGTGAGCCACATAGTAAACATCCGTTCTGGTGACTAAGCTCGGGAATCCTATTACAGAAAGGTATGAGTTCTTTGGATGTGTTATTTAGCATCCGACTTGAGTGTAGCGTTTCACCGGAAGTGAAACTGGATCTCTCTCAGTCTCCTGACATATGTCCGTAGACGTAACCGGGGAATCATTGAGATGCTGGACTAAGTTTACAAGCTTTTGTGAAGTAAACTCCTCCGAAGGTATCTCTGGTAAAGGAATTCGACTAAGAACATTAGCTGTGGTATTTTGCCGACCGGGAAAGTACTGGATTTTATATCTATATACAGATAGAATGGGACCAATGAATCATTCTGGGTGAGACCATTTGTTGAATCCCCTTATCTTCGCCAAGAAGGGAAACAAGAAGTTTTTCATCCGTATAGATCACGAAGGGTCGGCCAATTAAATATTGGTGAACTCGGGTAGTACCGAAGAACACAGCTAGCGCCTCTCGATCAAGCTGCGAGTAATTTCATTCTGCTACTGTCAGTGTTCTTGGGGCATAGGCAATGGGTTGCTGGTGGCCCTCTGGTAATTCGTGCTGTAAAACAGCTCCAAGACCGTATGATGAAGCATCACAAGAGAGAATAACAGATTTTTGCGAGTCGTAATGCACAAGAATATCTTCTGATGCCAAAGGCTTTTTAACCGCCGTGAAAGCATTTTCATGAATCCTGTTCCACTTCCAATTTTGGTTTTTGCGTAGAAGTTGATGCAGCGGAGGTAGATGTGTTGCTGCCGATGGTATACATCTTGAAAACTGGGTAACGGCACCAAAGAATGACCGCAGTTCATGAGAATTGGGTGCTGGCGCTTCAAGTAGCGCTCTTGTCTTTTTTCATGGGCACAAGCTTTCTCGTGATAAACCATACCCAAGGTACTGTACACTCGGCACAAGAAATTCACACTTTTTTAAAGACTAACTCGGCGTTTGCTAATTGTTTCACGACGACATCCAAAGTATGTAAGTGTTCGGTGATAGTACATCAAGTAACCAGGATGTTAACTAAGTATGCACATGAGTTTGGTAGGTCCTTCACCAGTGTGCCAATGATACGCTGAAAGATAGCCGGGGCCGAGTTGATCCAAATGGCGTGCATATATAGCGGAATAATCCAAGGTGAGTGCTAATGGTGATGTATGCACGAGTTCAGTTTGTTGGTAGATGTGGCTCAGATCTAGTTTGGTAAAAAGCTCGCCACAGGAGAGAGAAATGTAAATGTCTTCAATCTTTGGCAACGGATATCTGTCTAGCTATAATGCCTAGTTGATCGTAACTTTATAATTCCCATAGATTCTTATGGCACCATCACTCTTCAATACTGGCACCATAGGGGCTACTCAGTCCGAATGTTGAACAGGTTCCATCGTACCCTCCAGCTGAAGTCGGCACAACTCACTCTTGACTTGTCACGAAGAGCATAGAGAACGAGTCAAGCTTTTCAAAACCTCGGTATTTGCTATGGTTTCAGCACTAAATGAGCGGCATAATTTTTCAAAAGGCCTTGTCTAGACTCATCGAACAAAACCGCATGTTTCTGCACGATATCAGATAATTGTGCATGGGTTTCCACCAAGTTGACGTTCGACATGATGCTGGAAAGACGTTTAATTCCATCACGACCAAGTATGTTTGGGTCAGGTCCTCCAGAAACGTACACACACACACATGTGATTCATTGAATTATGGTAGGAGATGTGTGCAACAAATGTGCCTAGCACCTTTACCATCTATCCCGCGTTAGATCGCAATTGTATATTTGGTGTACCCAGCTTTGAGTTTTGATAAGGTATACTGTCGTATCAGGGTAACTGAGAAACCGGTATCAATTTCAAAATCCAAAGGTTACTCGGACAGACAAGACAAAAGGCTTTTCCGAGGATATGTTGCGATTAAAAGCAGTTGTGGTATTGATCTAGTTGTTCTGGTGTAAGTTCACGGTGATGCAGAGTTTGTAGCTTTATGTTGCTGAGATGCAAATCATCTCCGCTTGGATGGACATACTTTCTATATATGACCATTTTTTTACCACAATCTCTGCACACTGAATGAAAATGCTGACAGTTTGTTGGGGATGCATGACGTTCACCGCAGCGATAACAGCGAACTTCTCTACGCTGCACCAGTTGAGTTGCGATTTGATCACATTTAATCTGAGAGACTTTGTTTACATCCGGTGATATTAACTGATTGGAGGAAAAAAACAGCTAGTTCCTGGACGAGGTTTGCACACTGTCGGACAATAGCACAGGCCTTTTCCCAAGTCAGGACTGTCTCGTCTTTGAATAGCAGCCACTCTCGTGCTATCTCATCGAGAACACCCACAATTAATGCCTGTAACAGCATCGCTTCTTTGAACTGCTTCGGTAGAATCTGATCATCGGCACAATTGCGAAGGACAGTTAGAATTCGCGAGGCGAACTCATTTACACTGTCATTCGATTATTGCCGCGTGATGTTGAATTTTTAGCGTACTGTGAACACACGTGCCCCCCCCCTCGCCCCGATGTTGGTCCAGGGAATAGAACACAGATCGGTGGTCACTTTTTTATGTAGGTGCAAACTGTCGAAATGTCGCTGGCCCTCATTACCGAGGTGATGGCGTAGTAGTTTGCTCTTTACTGCTTCGTCTAGCGTGTTGTTGCCGCCAAAAAGCAAACGAAGGTCTACGTAATTATTTCAATTGGTTTTCCATTATGTCCATTGCTAGGTAGTAGGTCGTTCAGTAGTGGTATTCGAAAACGGTGGGGTGCCGTAATCGAATTTGCCCTCTGAGTAATCCGATAACCTTCGTCGCCAATATGTTACACCCCAGGGAAATCAGAACAGCGGTAGTAGTAGTAGTAGTAGTAGCAAGCGTGAAGCGGTACCCTCTAATCAGCACGTGTGTACGTAACAAACTGTTAGCCACGAGAGTCACATGAACACGAGAACGAGTTCCAATTCGAAGCGGATCAATGGGGGACTCTGGTTGCCTGTCACACAAGTACTTGCTCTTCTACGAAACTCTTTCCGGCTGAATAGCAGTGGATAGATTTGGCACGACCAATGACCGTATCATACATTGCAAATTTTTGGGAAGTTCCCCGGGTTTTCTGAACTCGAGTCAATAGATCGATGACGCTCCATGCGCGGCCAGCGGTTTTTACGGTGGACTGCGCGTAGCCTTCATTAATTTTTTACCGTTTAATAAACAAACGTGATGATCGTTGCTTCATCGATTGGACGTACTAGTCCTGGCTGTGATCTATTTTACTCCTGGGGTATCCGCCTACGAAGTCCAGGTCAGGGGCTACTCGTGCTTCCGGTGCAACGGACTATCAGACGACCGCAGTGGTGTGCTGCTATGCATTCGGTTCTCTTTGTGCTGGAGGTTGATATACACTTACTGAAGTGAAGCTATTCCGTGCGAGCAACGATGGCGTGGCGAACTGTTCGTGATTGTAACCCAACGCATTCCGCGAAGTCGCTGTTTGGATTGGTTGCCGCATGTTCGAGACCACACGAGTCTTCCCCGCATCCTGACAATAGGAGGAGCCGACCTCATTTGTGTTGTGTGTCCCTTTGCCCCTCCCCTCCCTTTTAGTCTGCCCTTCCAACGACGATCTCAAACCATATGCATAATGTGATATTTAGCATTATGTCATTTTTTTCTACTTTTTTATTCTGTATTGTTCAATCTTATCTATTGTTATTGCCTCACATTAGCTGAGGTGGGTCTCGTATCCTCAGCTAATGTGTATTGATGAGTTTACTGAAATGATATTCGAAACTGGGGCAGCATAACACATCTGCCAATCGACGCGCATTGTACGGCACTCAAATGTGTCGTTCCTGGAACTGATGTTGACTAGCTACAAACCGTGTTCCTGATGTTTTGGTCCTGCAACCTATCGCAATGAGTGATCACTCGATGATTATAGCCAGCTTTGAGCTTTCACTGCCATACTCGCGTCCGCTGGAGCCATCTTACAACTACTGGATAACTGGATTCGATGGTGTTACTCGAGCCGCCAGTCAAGTGGATTGTTTGCTGCCGCAGCATACATTTGTTGAAGCCTGTTGGTCTGTTAGAAAAGAGGATGTGAAATCCTTATGCGCTCAATTTGTACCTCTCAAGTATCGGAAAGCTGGGTCAATGAAGCCACATTGGTTGGACAAAAAGTATAGCCATTTGGCTGGACGGCGATGTGCATTATGCAATAAATTCCTCCTGTCTGCCTCTGTCGACTATTAAGAGTTATATAAAAGGCAATGGAGTCTATGCAACAGCGCGAAGTACATAGGCGTCGGCAGTTCGAAGAGGCTTGCATCCGTAGCGAAGACTGCCCCCAAGCCAATTTTCGCTAAGATAAAGCGGCGTCTGAGACTTGCAGACTACCTAGCAGTGTTGGAAGGCTCTACCTTTCAGCCCTGAACGTGCGCCCGCATTGGCGACGCACTGCGTTTCTGTATTTGCAAGTGGACATGTGTTTATACCAAGCTTCACGTGTTCAGCCTCTACAGAACACGAGAATCTGGATTACGAGGTGGAATATATCTACAATCTACTTGACAGCGCGAAGCCTGCCGTTACTGATAGACTCCACCTGCTGATTCTCAAGTCGTTGTTGGCCATCATATCGTCATCTGTACCTGATCTATGCAACGGATCGCTGTCCGTAGATGCATCGTCGTGCGACTGGGAATGCTCGGTAGTGTAGCCGATTTCGAAAAGCGGTGACTCAAGTATGATGGACAATCACGGACCCATTAGCCTGACTTCCATTTTGGCCATAGAACTCGAGTAGGTCTTGAACTAGGATCTACTGCATCTGCTGGAGTCGAAAAACCTTACACCAACACAGTACGACTTCCTAAAGGGCCCCTCGTCTATCAGCAACCTGCTTTTCAAGCGGCATGAATACAACATTGAACCAGAGAACTCGACGGATGTGACCTACATTGATTTCAGTAAAGCGTTCGACAAAGTGAATCTTGAGGTCTTCCTCAGCAAGCTGAGGATGTCCGGTGTTAGTGGCTCACTACACAATTGGATCAGTGACGTCCTTATTGGACTGAAATGGAAAGTACAAGTGGATGACCACCTAACGGACTGGTGTCCCTTCACCAATGCAATACTCCAAGGTACTGTACTGGGGCCCGTTTTATTCCTGATCCACATCACCGAAGTGCCTCAGCTTTTTCGGTCGCCCTGCACCATGTTCGCAGACGACCTGAAGATATGAAGATTATTGTGTGCTCCCGACGACTGCGACATAGTTCAATATGACTTCCAGCACCTGTCCATGTGGTCTGCAGATGTCGATTTGCCTGTCAACTCAGTCGTTTCCTTATGTATGAGACTGGGGAAGGGCGGTGATGGACGTCCTTACACTCTGGTCGGCCAACCATTACATCCCGCGTCTTCCTTGAAGGATCTCGGCGTATTCTCACACTGCGATTTGAAGTCTGCAGATAACACGAACAATCTATAGGAAAACAGACTGCGCGTGTTTTTGTCGATCAAATGTAGCCTCTGCTTTTGATCTGCAGAGATTGGCACGCGCACCTTTTTTCCATCATAAGACCGATGCTCGAGGGCGGATCACCTGCCTATTACCCGATCACTCGTGGTGGGTGCAAAAACTGGAACGCCTTCACCACGTAGCTATTAAATTCATGCCTAGTCTGCGGGTTATGTCGTATGAAAGCCGATGCAAACGACTAGGGCTTTACACCCTGTCGGTTTCGAGTGGACTGCATATTATAGCTGGGTTAATTCCTCATGCTGAAGACAGCTGCATGTGCGCGCAACAGGCTATACTCGCGGTCACCGCTACAAGCTTGTGGTACCGGACGTAAAACGGATAGCTCACACTCCTTGCTTCGGACGGCTAGTGGGGAAGTTTTGGAACAGTATGCCCGTGGAAATAGTCGAGGCGAAATCGCTGTCAGAATATTCTCGACTCCTAGACACCCACTTTGCGAGTTTCAGATTTAGTGTGCGCATGGCACTCGAATAGCCTATGGCGCAACAATAGTATGCTGTAAACGCGCAGGAATCACTGATGTGATTCCGTGCACATGTCCGATATAACTACGATGGAGCAACACATATGTCTACTAGCTCTCTATACTCAGCATTCACGATTGACTATGTCTCCTAGCGCACCATTATCGTCTGTGTCCCGCTTGATAGTTTTCAGACACTGATGGCGAATGTTTACTAGTGCTGACGACTCATCGAAAACCTCCTTGAGTTGTGACACGGTTTCGTCAAAGCTGAGTTTTTGTAGTATGTGATCAACGAATCTCGAATGTTTACTTGTAAGCTCCTGCCATAAGCGCAACGTTGTCCAACAGACATATTAACCGGTATTTTTTCATGCCTGTCTAAACTCATAAGCTCTTGATCCGTTCGCGTTTTTTAACGATGTGCATGTCTTAATTTTCAGATTACTTGCGCTGTTTCGGTACCCTGCGTCTTCCGGATACTTTCGCGGACATGCAAAGGCACACCAAGCCTTCGTTTGCAGATCATTCTTCCTTTTTGAGCACAAAATAATCAAACGGATTACCGACATGCACCTTCTTCGGTTCCGTCATTGGCGTTGATCATGTTGTTATTCAGGGACTGCGTCGTTGTTTCTAATTTCCTACAGCAATTAGGGCTAAGTTGTTTGCCGGGCTATCACAGATGAACCTCTGACCTTACGTCGAACTGCCATCCATGAGTGCGTTGCCGGATGCAACAGTTACGCTTCATCAGCGAAGCTTCCAAGCATATTCGCCTAACATTAAATGCTATCCCCCCGGGCCTTGAGGTTGAGTTTACATTGATGTCACCAGTGTTGTCATGTTATGACTAGTTCACACATTGAATGACCGGTTGTGTCTCTGATGAGCCGTCTCAACGACAATGGATCTTAATGTGGTCCGACGGTTTTCGTATCTCTTTGACCCATTGAGTTATAATGCATCGTGCCTCCGGGCCCCTTGTGAGCTACTCCTATCAGGTCAGTCAATGGTTAGAGATCAGACAAACTCAGTCTCCTGTTCCCCCGGCTTGGGGTTTGAAGTGGTATGGCGTCTATTTCTTTAAAACTAAATCATTGTTAGCTCCCCGCTGCCTTGTGGACAAGCTTTTCAGCCAAAAGCTTTGTTTGAGGACCCTACCCGTCCTATCTAGGTCTGGGTGCCCTGGCAGTATCAGCCCATATACTTTCATGACAATTGCTCCAAACTCTAATTACATCATGCACCGGCCGTCGCTCAGCTTATCAAAGGTCGCCTTATCTGCTGCATACAGCAGCGAAAACATGCTACTGCTGGCACCTCTATTTTTCATTTCTTGTTTTTTCCACTGCCCTCCCAACCCCTCGGCTTAATTGATGGCGGTCGCAATGCCACTGGAACCACACCACCTACAGCTATCTTCTCGTAGCACCCAGTGGACACCAATCTGCAACAGCTTTTTATGAGGCCACACTGTCCCGTTTCACTGACGGCGTTCAACATTCGCACTCTAATACAAATAAGTCAACAGGCTGCACTCGCACACACGTTGGGCACATTGGGTATTGACTTAGGTTGTGTGTCCGAAATTAGGATCAATGACCCTAATCGGGTTGTTGGATTAACGGCACCCGGCTTGTCCTCTCGCTATTGGTTGCACGCACCCGGATATACTGCTGCAGCACTCACGGGTCAAACTGGGGTAGGTATCATTCTCATCTCCAAGGTTTAGCCATCGTTGGTTGATTGGATTCCGGTGAGCAACCTTTTGTGTGCATCCGTTTGACGACATAAACTAAGGGTGATTCACGCAGTAGTACTTAATGCTGTTTGTTTGTGATTTCTGCTTACCTTCCCGTCTACTGCAGTTCTGATGCTGCCAAGAACACATTCTTTCACTAACTGAACGCGCTACTACGCAATGTTGCTTTTCAGATGTCATAGCACTTGCTTGGGATATGAACGCACAAGTAGGGCGGCTGTGCTCTTCAGAATTTCAACGAGGTGGTAATTATGGGCTTAACACCGACCGGACGGACAACGGTGAACGTCTGCTGCAACTGTGTGCGGAACACCAGTTGTATCACTGCTTTTAGACAAAGTGGCGCCTAAGTGCTACTCTGCGTCCTCCTGGAGCTGGACAGCAATGGACGCAAATTGATCACATTGTTATAACTTACAGGTGGCGTGGCTCCATCATGGACTGCAGCTCGTGCTAGAATACCTGCGTCCAGGTATGCTGTCATTTCTCCATGAACTTTGCCGTGAGGCGCACCAAGCGTCTCCCCCGTTTGACAACCGAGAAATTGTTTCAGCCGTCAGTCAGGCAGTCCTGTCGAAACGCACTGCGTACCGAACTTTCGCTGTATTATCCAAAGACGCTGTACTTCAGTGAAATGAGATCTCGGCCGCCATGCATGACGCAAGTGCATGTGCTTGTGGCACTTTCAATCGTCACCGCGCCCATTACTGGGTTTCCGAGAGGTCGGTGAATCTGTTGGAATCCAGAAGAAACCTCCTGACTGGCTCTGAGCACAATTTGACCAGACAGACTACTAAGTGCGAACTATAGCGGCGTCTGCATGCTGACAAGGAAGCTTGATGGACTAGTCGGGCTCACGAAATGTAAAAAGCAAGAGCAGTAGGCAGTTACCGCAAGCTCTTCCAGCTGATCCGCACCACTGGTCTCAGAAAGCCAGGCGTCAGTGAGACAATCAGAGACAGCGCGGGTTCACTGATACACAATAAGGAGCGCCATATGGCTCGTTGGGCGGAACACTTTCAAGATCAGTTCAGCTGGCCCCTGCTCTCGGACTATTCTTACTCAGATGATGCAGGACGAGCCATGTACGGTTAGTTTAGAGCCATCATCGGGGGCCGAACTCCGAAGCACGATCACAGCCCTCAATCGTTTTCGTGCCACTGGCCCGGATTCCGTCCAACCTGCCCTATTTAAGGATGGACGTGATTGATTCTGATGAACACATCCACGACAGCCTTCGCAATACGAGTGGTACAACAACTGTTCGCACATGTCGGTTTACTGAACTTCATGCTTTCCAAAAGCATCTCATAGTTTCTCCCTGGCGTAACGACGTTGTGCGCAACTGGTAGTCTACTCGTCGTCCCTTACTTGATGACACCTTTAAGTGCTCAGTTCTAAAACTGCGAGGATAGAGAACACACGACTTCTGTTTTCGAGCAATGCATGGCCGCGCCTTATTACAACTCCCCAATGGAGGCCATGTCCGATTGTAAGACACGCCTGCCTATTGATGCAGTAGACCCGAAGTTTAGGGAACGCTCACTCTCAGCAACGCAAATGGGATTTTCATCCAGGAGAACCCACTTACAAGGATTTCGGTAGCCCCGGTAACTTGTTGATTTTGGCAAAGAGCATCCATCTTGCTCATTAGGTGTGATCACATAAGACTCTGCTAATCTGCGAATGTTTTCCTGGGTGTTGGGTGATGCACTTCTATTCAGTGTCTTCGTCGAACACCACTTCCACATGTTTTCCTGGCGCAAATCCACTTGTGGCAATCACTCATTCCCCCTAGTGTTGTGACGTTAATTTGGTCCAGTCGGTCCGTTAATGTCTGCCTCAACCGTTCCTACCACACTACTGCTCCTGGTGCAGTAATAACTATTAAGGCACTGCGCGGTGAACGTGTTGGATACAATTCCCGCCCACTGTCAGCGACAATTCGTACTGCTCGTGCTCTTCGAGTTTTGGGGCCATCTGTTATTGTTTCACATAATTTAGTTTTCGTGGTAGGATACAGTTTGTATCCACCCAGTGTCCGACTGTCTGACCCATATCCACTGACTTTCTTGCCATGAGTGACTCTGAAGGCATCCAGAATGCGCCACTTATTGATGCCTGGTGGATAACTAATTCTCGCGCCGTACCAACTCGGGTGTTCGTTCATTCTATTCATCGTTGCTGTCTGCAATACGGATGTCCGCCGCCTATCTCTACTATATTTATTTCCATACAGCGTGCCCTTCTAATTTCACTTTCTGTATTCAAGTCAGTAGTTTTATTTCTTAGTTCATGAACCAAATTTCATCCATTCATCATTTTTCGCTGGGCATTTAATTTGTATTTTTGATTTCCGTGTTTGGCGTGTGATTTTGTGGGATTGCATTGCCTGTGATTCGAAAGGGTTTTTTTGCCTACTTTTAGGCATTCTCCCGGTGCTCGCTGTTTTTGGAACGTCGAATCTTCTGTTACTGCATTTCGTGTTGTGCGCTCTTTTTCTTGTTGCGTTGTAATAATCCTCTTTTGTTTTCACCTATAAGCTTCTACAATCTCATTTGCCTTGAGTTCTTCACACAGTGCCCGTACCACCGCTTTCGGTTACACCCTGAGTGGAGATTCACATCACTTCCTATCAGTCTGAGTTTTATGACACTCCACCCCTCGGATCACTTTTTTCATCTATCTTGTCTGGTCTTTGATTTCTCACTCAGTTATCCATCTGTCCCAGGAGTCAGTGTTTATCCACCGTGGTGTCACGCACGGAGCTTCTACGGCGATCAGTTCAAACAGTGCCCGTGACGGATTTCTTCGCCAGTGTCCGCCACATCGTGGCCGGTCCATCAGTACTCTCTCTACCCGACAACCTAACTCTGACCATCAAACCCCAACAACCGTAAGTGGTTCTTGCCTTCATTCATTTGGATTGAAATCAATTTCATGTTTTTCGTTTTGTCTCTACTGATTCAGCAGCACAATCCTTTCGAATACCTATGCCTCATCGAAACATTGAACTTTTTCCATCGTTGTTTTTACGCTTATTGTACTCGTTGATTTCCAGCTAGACTATATTCCAGTTCCGCTGTATCGGACCTTATCAAATCCTTGAACGACTGAGTCAATGACTGTTTTGTACATATGATTTAGACGGTGTCTGATTTTTTCAATGAGATATCCGGTCCAAACCACTCACGCCTCTTTGGTTCTTACTCTGGCACCACAGTCTGCGCATCTCGCTTTCCCCGAGGTATAAATGCTTGCTCTCTTGGTATACATCTAGAGGTGCTCCTACTGAATTTGTTAATGTCAATGATTCCCGCACTTTCCATGTTATTTCCCTCCTTATTTGGGGTTGCAACAGGAGTGTCTTCCACAGTGTGGCAACTACGCTTGGGTACCTTTCAAACTGCCCTTGCGTTTTCTCTGTTTGCGGACTTTGCGTTCTGACAAACTAGGTTTCTTCTGTCGTCCATATGGTAGGAACATTCTTCGGGGCTGTCAGTCTTCAATGCAATCGACATTACCCTCTGGTAGTGGTAACGGTAATGGAATCAAGTACCTTTGCTGTCACTGAGTGCAGTCTGACCTTGTAGATTGTCATATGCCAGTCATAACAGGTCATAAGAACTAGAAAGTGGACACTGTTTATTTAAAAGACTCAGAACATGGAGGCGACAATAGGGGTGGATAAATTCTGCAAACCCTTTCGGGTGATCAATGACACCTATTCTGTGGAAACCATTCAGCGAGAACGTCAAATCCTCCTCAGGAATGGGAGAGAGTCACACCGAAACCCTCCACTTAGTTGGCTGTCCCAGTGACTGTATTGGCACAGGCTGATTTCAAAGTCGACCTAGACCACGATTGAAATTGCGTGTCGTAATCCAAGATACACGGCGAGTGCTCAGAAACCCGCAAATCATTATCCTCAGTACTTGACTTGACTTGAATACACGTTAGTCGACGGTGAAAAGCACACCTTAGCCAATGTGCCGCAATACAAAAAAGATAAGACTAAGCAATACAGATTAAATCAATACAGTCTTCGACTCTCAACCTGGAGGGCCAGGCGACTGAGTTTGTCAGACCTCTAACTATTAACTAATCTGGTACGAGTGGCTCTGAAGGTGCCAAACCACCACCCAGTGGATCGCTGAGGCACACAAACTATCGCGCCACGTTTAGATGCAGTCTCTTCATGATGCGGGAGCGTTAAACCCAGAACCGGTGTCATTAGGCACGATATGATATGTCGGCTGACTCGTTTGACTTGACACTTCAGCAACCTCGAGTCACCCCTGCTCAGATAGCACAGAGTACTTGTCGGCTATGTCTATAGCGTGGGTCTGAGTTGCTACGGCAGCCTCATCTTTCGACTGCTCCTGCTCTTCTTCTCATAGTTCTCTTGCACCTTCGATATGTAAGGAAGACATTGGCTCCTCTGTAGACAGGGCATTCATCTGCCCGAATATGGAAGAAGGGAGTTGAAATCATTTGTGTCAGACTGATCAGGTGGTGTCATCGCAACTTTTCCGTCAGCCGCAAACTATGATGACATACTTTTTGTATTCATTCTGGACTGTTGTTCTGTTGCTGTGATCGGAAGTCTCATAAATAGAGGGTGAATCGCCAGCTGTACTCCGTAACGGCGCTTCGCTGCCACGCCACCACCACCAGTCGCGCGTGGGCTGTGTATACCGCGAGGACGCCCGCCCCTAAGCGGATTCGAACCGGTGACCTTTTGGTTGCAAGCCAGACGCGCATATCACTCGGCCACCGGCCGAGGAAGTCACACATTCGACATGAACAGGCATGGTTTTCAGCCGGGACGAAGCTGCGTCGCTTACATTTTTACCGTGCAGTAGGGACTAAAGTGGCGATATCGGAGTAGCCTTCGGTTGATGTGCAGGACATTTTCTGGGCAGATTCTCAGGTAGCGGCCACCAATGCACCGGTTAAGACATTGCCCATGGCCTATTCTTTCAAGTCGTGCTCTCACTAGCTTTAAAGAGCAGCGTTGAAAGATTACTTATGTAAGCAGCTCTACTGTCTTATTCGGATAACAATACTACAGATATCGCGATCACCGTACGTAAGATGAGTACTCTTTTGCGTCCTATATAGACGTGGGAACAACATATCGCAGGTGGTATCAAGATCAGTACATGACGCGCGGCATTCTTTAACGGTGGGCTCCTCAGCTTCAACGCTAGCAGCATATCCCTTCAGCAGAAACTTTGGCGTCGAGTTAGATGGCGGTCACTGGACGACAGTCCACTTCAACTTCATCTGTGGATGGTGCACTTCATTACAAGATTGTCAGTCGATCTGGAATGCTTGTTTCAAAGCTAAGTGTGCCTTCATGCGCATTTGCTTACCTTAGTACAACGCACAAATTCTAGTATGTTTTATCGTCAACACTGTTGACAGTCTGAGAAGCAGCAGCGTCACTTTGAATTTCAACATCAGATGTCGACGAATGTGATGGAACAATCTGTTGGAGGTTCCTGTTGCCTCCAATTGGTGTCACACATGTGATTAACTTGATTAAAGCACGCAAGGTGTTCGCATCAGAACGTCATTTTCATTGGTTTCGTAGCGCTCTGAAGCGTCGTCAGACCGCCAACCCCAAAACCGACCGCGGACTTTGGTGTATAGTGGGGGCCAGAGCGTTGTACCAACTCATTTACGTGTACACTCAGCGAAGGCTCCTGTGATTGGAATACCAGCTGAAAGAGTTGCGAAGCCGATTTACTCTATCTCCCGTCGCATTGAGCACTTCAGTTGAGTCCGTATACAGACACTTATAATTTCGGTTTGGCGAATCATACCTCATTTGGCGTGGTAAGCCAGTCACATGAAAACAATGCATCCACCAAGTTGATCAGTAGCCGGGAAAAAGCTGCACAATGGCTATTTATGTGTGTTCGCGACATTCGCATAAATACTTTTGGCAACATTCAACCTGCAGGTCAAAAATCGTGTATACGTACCATTATGATTAAGTTGTTCATATGCTGATATATCTGAACGTCTTTCTCTGGTGGAGAATGCCAGCCGGTGTTGGCGAATTGCATTTACACGGAATTTGTTATCCGTCAATCGACTTGCCTAATTAAGATGCGGTTGCTCTGTCCCACGAAGGATATCAAAATCAATAGTTCATTCTTCATGTAGTATATCACAAAGATTTGCCTTCGGTTTCAACGATTAAGAACACGTTGTTTTCCATCGCTATTCTTGTCACATTATAATCTTTGGAAGCTGAACTTCGGTCGTGTGGTGAGGCTTCAAGTGCATTTGGCATGCCGTATAGTATGTCATTTTAGCACAGCATGAGACAGTTGAATGGAGTCTGAGGTTGTTCAGACGAGGGGTGGTTTGCGCCTGAACGATTCATGCATCCTTTTTATCACGAAGGAGAAGTGCTGGAGTGTTGTTAGTATGGACGTAAGACGCCACTCTTTCGAGCATAATCGAAGATGTTTCCAGTTATTGTACCAGAATCCTTACTGTGAGACGACTGGGTTCGTTGTATCTTCGCCCGTTCGAAATGAGAGTTCACGTGGCGGTTGGCCACGCGCTCTTCAAAAACACATCATCCCAATTCAATCCGAAAACAATAGCAACGGAGTAACTGACAAGGTAAATATGCACTTTCGCGTAGCCGTGCAATTCCATCCCAACAGGAACCTGCCCAGAAGCTGGGGCTAAGTTCAGCGGGTACATTAGCAAGCAGAGGAATTACCTATCGGCTTACTCATATTGTGGGTGACAAAAAATTGCTCACATTTATCAAGGAGGTCCACCTCGACCAATTCCCGAACCAGAACGTCAGTTAAGCATCTGTAAGTTTTTCAACTTGAACCTGCTTGAGACACTGAATTGGTACCTGACTCAACGAGGTCCGACACGAACTGGTATCGCAAAATCGGTGGCAGGCGCCTGGCTCAGACGACGTTCTTCCATCGTTGCCAAATACCTACGACGGTTCGTTGATGACTTCCCTCGCTTCTTTGTTCTCTAGTGTTTGCACTTGTCATCCTTCGTTCTCTGCAACTGCAGTCCTAAAAGAATCATCATGTTATTGATTTCAGCTTATTTGCTCCACCACATAAACCAGCCTGTGTCCTGCTGCAGTGACCCTCTACAATTTTGAGAGAGCTGTCGCTTCGGGAGATGTATTTGCCGCATGTTTGCACTTCAAGATGTTCTTGTTTGGCCAGAATACTGCCTTCAATTCGGTTGGTCACATTTGTTCACGCCGATGCTTTCATTTGAAAGACTTACCTGAAAAGCTTTTCTCTCCTTGGGGCTGGGTAACCCCCTTGGTTCATCCAGACAAGTTCACGTCAGAGTTGCCCTAGTTTTCCGTTTAACGTTTTCATTCAAAGATTCATAGGCAGTTCTATGGGTCCCATCCACTTCGGTAACCAGCTCTCAGGCGTAGGACACTCAGATGTCGAATTTATCCTTAGGTCACACATGAATGCTATCCAGATGCTCCAGAAGATACCCAGATGTAGTATTGCACGCTTTCACACATCCTTCGCTTTGTTAGATTGCAAAATATACTGTTACGGGGTCGAGTCAGTGCACTCCCACTCCATGGATTTAACTATAGTACTAGCTGTATCACCGTTAGCAGTCGCACGTTTTGATTTCTTTTGGTACTCGACACGACGGAGCACAAGCATATCAATTGAGTGAGGTAAGAGTGTGTAACGCTACAGTATAACCATTGTGGCTAAGGAATGTGATTACAATGCGCTTAGCACATTGAAAGACGGTTATTTATTGGACACCGACGCATGCAAAGAAAAGCTTATCTATTGGAGAAGCACTGTCTTAGTAACAACAGCGATTTCCATTGGAGGTTTGTTCGTGCACCTTGTTTGCGGCGCGGAAGTATTTACTGAACGCTGTCTGCTCACGTAAGCTCAGTACTTTCCTTCGGGTTCGTTGTTTACTTGTAGTCTGCCTACTTAGGCGGGACTCTGAGATCGCGAGTTGATAATATGGGAGAAACACCTGAGGAGACTCTCTAAAATGCTACTTGGGATGGCGCTTATCGTTCTCCTAGGGATGGGGCCCTCGGGATCGACCATATCAGTACCCCATGGATCAGTCACGAGTTCAGCGGCGTTTTTGCGCCTGATCCCTACTTTTGGACTATCAACTACTCTTATTTCACTTTTATGTGTACCGCTTGAATTGTCATTATCTTTTGCTTTCCTTATACATATTGTTAATGCGGCTAGGCGAAACACAGGGAACGATTTCACCGCTTTTGTTTTACTGATCATGTTTTCTTGGACGGTCCCAACCGTACCATTAGCTGCTTCTTCGTTCGATCTAATCGTCTTTTCCTTATACTTTCAACGAATATCTTTCTACAATGCATGTGAAAATCAAATAATGTGATGTCAGTGTCCCTGTGTTAGACCATTCATATGGCATTACCTAGTGAGTTTTCACAGTGTCGGCACTGTGCTCATTGTTCGTCCTTCAGCAATCGTTAGCTGACGCAGTCAGATGTGGCTCTGCTTTCTGGCATGATCTTATTCTTTTGCCTACAGCTTTTGCCTTCAAATGGCCAAGTATTGCTGCGGCACCGCTAACCGCTTGCTTTTGCCTTCTAACGATTAGGAACCGAAAGCAGCTGATCTATTCATTTACCTTAGGAGCTGAATTGGCAACACCTGGCTACTGAATTTGGCTTACGTATTGCGCAACTGAGAGATACAGCACCTTTTGGACAGCGTTATTCGCGAGGGTTGAATTCTCTTGCTTGACAGGGACATGTTAGGTTTCTGATCATTCACGAGAGTGCTGTTGCTCCATCCGGCCTTCCGAGCTTTGATTCAAACGATCAATTCCGTGGTTGTTGTGGATGTTAGCTAACTTTCTCGCCTGTTAGGTTTTTGGTGCTGATATATTTGCCCGTTACTATTGGCACGGTGCACTGAAACCCACAATGTGTTTGTTTAGTCAATATATTGCCTTCGGTTTGCACGATGATCATTCGGTGCTGTTAACATGTGTACACCTGATCCTCCATTTGTGCTTGAGACGTTTAGGCTTTACATCGTGGGTTACTTCGCTCACATTAGTATAGCTTAATGTCATTTTATTTTCATCTAACGACGTTTGTCTGTCGCTGCTGATGACCATAATGTTGATCCATATCCGATCACGAATACCCGCTCGAGCTCTACACATAATGATATAGTGATACATAGTGAACTGCTATGGTCGCCATCAACGCCTGTCACCTGGGCTGGGAATTCATCGTTTGGATTCTGGGGCACTTGTAACACCGAAGCTCTTATTTGACCACGAGCTACACTGAAGTTGTCCTTAAGGTCTCTTTTACAGGTGTGCTTCCATTCTCGTCTACTCCCTATGCATACCTTCACCCTGTTGCAGAAGTTAATCTACAATGTATAGACGAATTACCGAATAGTAAACAGGATGGCCGAAATCGAACAGATGTTCGGCTCCGACAACACTCTCATAGACATAGTTATATCGCAGCCATTAACAGCGGCGCAGTCCTTGTGCGTTTCGACAACTTACCAATCAATCAGTAGTGATACGTGCATCGCAAGCTAAACCCTGCGCGTTCATTTGCCCAATCCATCCGGTTCACATTACATCAACAAAATCATGAATCTCGCTGTTCCATTTTGTTGTTGTTCCTATTGGTTATTCCATATAGCACCTCTTCTCTGTTTCGTTCGTACTGTTGCGCTACACGTGCAACAATTTTACTCCTTTGGTCGCCTTTTCTTGCTGCTTTCCTGTCCATTTTCCACATAATCTTGCGGCATGTTCTTTAGTTGTCACATTTGGTAGTGTTCCCGCTGTCCTTTCCTTTGGTGGCCATCCACTCCATTTTCTGTTTTTCTACGTCTACGTTTGTGATGTAGCCTGGGGAGCGGACAACGAACGCTAACACATCTCAGTCTGCGTGATTTTATGTGATCGAATCATCGCTATTTCTCTTAAAATTCACAAAATTTTTTAAACTCGTTTCCCGAGTGTGCCTCACATACCAAAATCGGTTTCAGATATAAAAAGAATTTGAACGTCAATTCGGGTGCTCTCCGCTACGTTGAGCCATTATCATTTTAATCAACATCCCATGATTTCTACCAACAAACTAATCTGATATGTGCTTTTTCTGACACTGTGATGTCCACTTTTATACTTCTCCTCACTATGTTTTGTATTGTCATCCGCCTTTACATTGAATATATCGTGCTATGATATACTTTGCTGTTCCAGTCTTTTCTGCCTGAACTACAGGATACTCTCCGTTCGGCTGGGGATCACCACCCAATAAACTGTTTAATTTTCTGAATTTATATATCGCCTATTTCTGTTTTGAACAACAACAATAACTCGTGACATTCTATGGCTTCGATATTGTTAAAAACGCCAAGTGATCCGCCCTATCTGGAGATTTCTACACGCCAGTAGTATTGCCTGTTATCGTTAAAACTGTAGTGCATTGTTCCCCGTTTCTCTTCTGGAATATCGCTGTGTCTAGACCTCAGCAGATTCATGCACCGCTTGTGATACGTGCAAATTACCCGGCTACTGATTGTGCTCTATGGCTCCTTATCGGTGTGTAAAGATACGAGGTGATGTGGAAGGATGCCTAGACCCAGCATGCATTAGATACGGAGGTGTAAAGGAACGGCAAGTATCGTGCGGCTCACCAAGAGGGAGTATGTTATAGGCAATTGCGTGCAACCACTAAGCTAAACAGAATTCCGTACCACAAAACACTGAAGGCTAATTTGTTCTGTCCACTCTAATAGTCCCTTCCATGTTCCTGTCTGAAAGGAGCCTTACATGACCATGTCTGGCATATCTCACTAATCGCGTATCCATAGTTGGTATTGGATAAAGCAGGGATACACCAGAAATTCACAATCAGGGACTGTGCGTAATTCATTGAGCCCTAACTTGTGCTTGAGTGTGGAATAAAGCGCATCGTTTGAGTCAGCTTATCGGATTTTAGATGCGACTAGTTCTGTACTATCCCCGACAAGGGTTTTATTCCACTGCTACTGAAATGGCAAGCTCGAGGTATTACTCCCTCCAATGTACCCCGATCCACTGCAGAACAGACCCTCGTCTCACGTGAGACTCCAAATGCTCGGGGTTTCGCCGCGTGACAGTAATCTAAAGGTGATGGGTTTTTGCTTTGGGCAGGGTATGGAGGTTCGTCGCTGCTTGTGTATACTCCAGGTGACGTCGTGTCTGCTCAGGCAGTCAGAGTTGTGATATAGAGGACGCTGGGTTGGTTGCTACGTGGTCGGGTCACAATGCGCGCTGCTGGATAGAAACTGAGTTGAGCAACAAGAGTCGAAGGGAGTAGGCCTTAGTTTTTAGTCATCTCATCTTTCGTTTATATTTTTCTGAAACGTAAGGAAAATGCAGCGCATACGTGCCTTAAACCTCGTCATTACAACGCTCACCTAACCCGAATTGCCATCCGTGATCAAAGCTGGACACAAACTGTCTTGTAAGATTTTGAGGCACACTGGGTGTATCACGGTTATAAAAACAGACGCTTAACGGTTTTCCGCAGATTCTGAGATCAAAAAAGATGTATGGAAAAAGAAATACGCGTAGCCGTGGGCTTACCGCAAATTTCAAGTATGCACATTGTTTAAGTTGTTGCGTGTTCCAGTAACTTGGGTTGTTTGTTTGAGGTCACGGTGACTCAAACTGCTTTTGACGACACAACAGCAGAATCTTGGGATGAATCAACAAAAAGAGTATAACCCCTACACTGTGGAAAGATTTTCTACCAAACATTTTGTCGAGTTGGACTAGCTTCCCATAACTTTTGCCCACCCAGCGCAGCACCACGAAAAATTGTGTTAATTCATTGCGGAATCGTGATTCCACCACTGTTTTGTGGATCACAGCGAAAAAGCATCTGGAAGAAATTATTAATAAAAAGCATTGCCGTGCTTCTGTTCAAAGTGATGTGAATCACACAAATTGTCTGCCACGACAGACTTCGACAGCCTTCACAGCCCTTCCAGCTTATCTCTTAGGTGCAGAATAATGCAGGGCTAAGTGCTATCTATCCTCGTATAGCTGGCAAATTCCGAAAGCTACAAATGATTACCGCATTTTCGAAACCGTTGTTCCTGTTGTTGTGTCGTAAACCGGTTAACATTGGTCCGT
Source organism: Dicrocoelium dendriticum (assembly GCA_944474145.2). NCBI lineage: Eukaryota > Metazoa > Platyhelminthes > Trematoda > Plagiorchiida > Dicrocoeliidae > Dicrocoelium > Dicrocoelium dendriticum. The sequence goes on along the minus strand of OX104067.1, from coordinate 70,033,706 downwards.
TTCAGATGAGCGGGAAGAACTTGCCATTCGAAAGGCGGAAGTAACCAGTTTAGCACACGTTAGCATAATCATTCAGTTCAAAACCAAGGATATATGGAACTGAAAAAAAACTATTAGCTTGATAATTCAAATGATTTCCTGATTCTCTATCCGTCTCAGAGGATTGTCAGCGGCGCCCCATATGCTACATCGCGCATGGTGTATGTGGATGAGGATGCTACTATTCAAAACTCACCGTCTTATACTTCCTATACCAACTTTTACCCCCTGTTTGCAACTCTGCGATTCTTGGGCCTCCACCTTGTTTTCAAGTTTTGACTCATGAAAGATCGTAGGACGCCGCTCCGACCCAGTCAGTAAATTCATGCCCATCAATACGAACAATCTCCGTTCACCCGTTTCTATTTGATGCCATCGATTCTCGTTTTGATTGGCATGGCTCAGCGTGCGCTCCTTGTTATACGTTGGGCAAAAGGCAGCACTTTCCCGAACACTAAAGACCCTGTCGATCGATATCTGCTGTTTATCGGAATTGCGCTTGCAGGCCTCGATCTTTGCGATCACCTTCATGTGATAACGGCGGCACTTTACCCTAAATATTCGGAGATGATGCTGGTCAAGCCGGTGTGAGCGTTGCTTTGAGCCCCCGGAGTAAAGCTGCCCTGATCGATTGGATCCCAGTGAACAGCCGGATGTGTGAGGTCAGCTTGGCTGAGTTGTCCAAGACTATGAGGTTGCGCGGGGACAAACGGTGCCTATTTGTCATCGTTTTCTACGCTCACTCCTCACAAATTGTAGCGCTTGCTCAGTGAAGGATGATTTCTGGCGCCAACTGAGCATGTTCCTTCACCCAGCTGTTGAGTTGTGCACTTCGATTGCAGTGGTTCAGTCACCGTCAGGTTGCAGTCTGCTGTTCGGAAATAAATGACTGCCAATGGTAACCCAGGATATCAACTTTGCGTTTATCGCACCAGTCGAATTGGTAGTACTCGGACCACATCGCGGCAGCTGTTTGTGACCAGTACGAACGTATGGCGCTATGACCAAACAATCAGAATAAGGTAACTTCTCAAACAACATATGAGGAACAGAGTAGTACGTAACAAAATCCACCCCCGGGTTTTCTTTCTGCTACTATCTGCTGCCGAATCTCAACCCCCTGCATTGACGATGTCGCCACAACTTGTGACAAAACGTCTGCAATCGAATTACCCAGCTCGACGAGCAACTCAACAACTGGATGCGCTAATAATATTCCGATTCATTTTGAACCCCTTCCTCACCAAAAGAGTACGGGTTCTGTAATTCTGGCTGGTGATCTGGACGCTCAGGTGGAAAATGTTCTAATGCTGAGCTACATCTGGATGCCTAACACTGTAGGCTCTTGTAACGATATCGGAAAGAATTTGTTACATCTGTGTGTAGATGCTCGTTTATTCCTCGCGGGTATTGACTTCCGACACAGCCACCTGTTGGTGAAATGGTTCCCACTAGCCTCATACCACCCATGAACGCAACTCGATCGCCTCACGATCGATTACCGCTGGAGAGGTTGTCCCGATAGCTGTCGCCCAGTTGGAGTAAGAGCGTAGACTCCGACCACTCACTTATATGTACTGATCTGTGAGTGTGTTTCGGAGGACGTTCAACACAACGCTGTGAGCGCGAACACTTAGCAATTGTGCAAGCCGGATCTTTTAGATATATATCAAAGTATGCTGTCATCCGACCTGGTTAAGTGCTCACTGAACGCAGTTGACGGTCACTTGTAACCTTTTGACCACACGGTATTAGTAGAGGGTATTTTTTCTTGCTGCAAATCTACTTGCCACCCTGGACGATGAGTCTCTACCCATTCTCTGGGACTTCTGGACGCTCGCCGACACATTCCGGCCGCGAGCGATTACGAAACTCAATGATCTGAAGACGAAATTGCGTGCTAGTCTGAAAAGACTGAAATCTAGCGGTCTCATCGTTCATTGGAAATGGAAACTGTTACTTCTTTGTAACTGTCGGAAGCTATTTCGTCCGGTACGGGGAGCAAGAGATTTGGCATTAATGAAACTATATGCGACGAGAGTACGTAGTCTGGCCACAAACTGCCAAAAACGCTTGAGGCGTTTTACTGAGGACTCTGAAATGAAATTTAATCTTCCGGAACTGCTGTATTTGATGCCAGCCCGTGATCGCGCCATTCTCTAGGCTCTTTGGATACGCTTCCAGGGTCTCAACCATCTATGGATAAGGTGTATAACGCTGCGGTAATGCCGGTCTTACTATATCGATCAGAGACCTGACCAGTTTGTGGTGAAGACATTAAACGCTTGGCCTTGTTTATCGCTCAACTCTGATGGGAGCACCGGCTGAGCAATGCTGAGAGCTGCCAGTTGGTTTTATCTATGGATCCTTCTAGTGCCTTTACTGTTGTTGAACCCTTAACCGCTTACGTTGTCCAGCTCATGTTCTCCTTATGTCTGTTAACCGGTTCCCTCGCGTTAATTATACGTCGTGGTTGCACGAGGTTGCGCGAAACCGCGAGGTAGCCAGTCTGCGACCTCGCATGAAGTTATGTAGAAGTTGTCTGGGACTTGGTAAGACTAGTGCTTACCGTCTTCATGGAGTGGGTCCTCGGGAAGTTTGGAACCCCCTCAGGTATGTTGCAGCCAGTAGTGTTTCTGCATTCGGTTTCTTGCCTCTAGCTGTCAATTTCATTACTTCCGCTTTAGTTTAACGCGCGTTCTCCGTAATTTCAATTCTTTATATTCTTTTTGTAGCCAATCTCTTTTTGCCGCTGCTATTTATCATTATTCTGACGAATTGAGTCGTGGCATCTGGATCCACTGAACTTCGGTTCCCGGACCCTAGTTGTTCCAACTGTACTGAACTGAATTTTGGATCCTCACCTCGCACAGAAGTCGAACTTGGGATCAGACTGCTAAAATAACAAACGACCGCTAGACCAGGTTATCTTTTTCCAACCCTCTTCGAATTCAGAGACCTTTTCTTGTGAAAGGTTTGCACGAAGCAGTAGTGAAATGGTGGGGTAAGAAATTATCATAACCAACTGGTCCTGCACCGTTATTGTCCCGACATTCAATGGGAGTCAACGTTAGAAATGCTGCACTCAGAGAGGTACCAGTTTGATCCCCATTAACTCTAAGTTACTTTTCTCGTTCTTCGCAGATTGATTAGCACCCGCGAAAGCCTGATTCGTGAAAAGCATGCCGAGTTCCGTCGAAATAGGGGCTAGCTTGCTCATTTCATTTCAATTGATTGAGAGATCGTCGCAGCAGATTCCATATCAGACGTTCATTCACATGCCCAGAAAGGCACTAGATTACAATCCCGACCTTTTTGGCATCATCAGCAGTACGCATCCATGGGATCCTGCTGGATTCGAGCCAATGACCACCAGCGGCTTGCACCGCGATCAAACGTTTTCTTTCTAACTTCACATGCGACAGAGTTATGGAAATTACGTTCACCGGACACAACTTATAAGATGTGGATTTGTTTCCAGTTGATTGACTTCCTGAATTAGAATGTACCGACGATGGTGCCCTTATCTGTAACGACTCAGACTTACCAAGCAGCACTGGACAGTTAAACGTTGGCCGTCAGTCGTTTCGAGCTTTGCTTTACATCTTTAAAACGCATCCTTTTATTCCAAGATTAGCAGGGGCCGCCCTCTGTACTGAACCTTGGTGGGAATCGGCTAGGAAGCTCTTTCAACGCCTGTACAAAAGATGAATCGACAGGCTCCATGGCCAGAGCTCAACTCGCTTTTGCTCAACTTCACCGCTTGTAGTTCCGACGCAACGTCACTCTCGCTCCGAAATATGTGATCTACAATGGCGCGGTCCGTTCAACCCTCTCGTATGGTTTTGGAACCAGATCGACCAACGTATAGAGGTGAGCTGTGTTCGTGCATCGCTGACTTCGTAGTATGACTCACATGTGATGCCAAGACCACGCGGACTATGAGCGTTTTCGGCGCCCTATATTTGGAGCGAGTGAGCCACTCAGAACCATTATATCACTTGCTGGCACACCGACCTGCACTGTGTGTTGTTTGTGCGATCTGCATCTGTATAGAATGTTGGAGAATAGGCTAGGCGAATGCTTAGTCAAGAGGCCTTCATCTCGAAGTCAACTTCAGTCGGAACTTCTCGACTAACTGGTTACGGCGCGAAGGACGACACATTTGGTTGTTGACTCTTGCTGACATGATAAGGAACCCATCTCAATAGCGTGTGTGCTGTGAGCTCTTTTGTCCCTCCCCGTCCACTTTATCCTCCTCTTTTAATCTCGATCTCACTTAATGCCTAGTCTAAGGGTATACGGCCGATCGAGGCCTCCGTGTCCAGGCCATACGTGGGTCGTAGTAGACCCAAAAGGCTGAAAGCCAAAACAGATGCTTCGTAGGCGGCTTTATGGTTTCCTCACAACCACCCAGTAAAGTCGAATCCGGGTGGAGGGTGTGCCCGACTTACACCTAACGGCGAGCTGGATGCCAATGGAGGACCGAACGTGAGGTGAATGGGCAGATGGCGTGCAAACAAACTGGAATTAGATGCACTAACAACACCGAAAATTAAAAAGCAAGACAGTGACGAGAAAACGATAATGGCCTGGGCTAAACTCGACGACCTCTTACTTTTTTACTCCCTACAGAAGCATTGACGTGCTGCGCATAATGGGCCATGAAACATCACGAGTGAGCGATAAGTGCATCGATAAACTGCAAAGCCAACTTATGGGAGAGAGAATTATCGCACACGAATGGCTCAAATTAAAATCTACTGACATTGGTGAACAGTTAATTTACGTGAATTGATTGCGATTATGCACACTCAATGCACTTCTAACTACGTCACTGACGTGAAGGAGATTAAATGTTTACCATTGATGTAAAGCTGGATAAAGTACATCAAAAGGAATTAAATTAAGGTAACCTTTGTTTTTATCATGAGCCCTGAAATATAATGCCAATATTTATACTCATTGTACTTTTATGGAGTGATTTCATTTCCCAGTTAGCTCAAATGCTTTGCTGGCACGACCGCGGTTCCATTGCTGCAGCATTTGGTCTAATTACTCACCGCTGTCACAACTGCGTACTGCACCTTCTTTCCTTTGATGCACTGCTCCACATCTCATGACCCCTAGTTTCTGTACACGGCTTTTCTATTTTCATCTCCAATATTAGAAGGCACATACAAACAGATGACGCCATAGTTTATAGACACACATATAAAACGAGGTGAAATGTTTGGCAAGGCTCTAGGTCGCCAGGTCTCCTTTCTTTAAGTTCGAAGTCCTTCCTTTCTGTGACCTTTTCTTCATTGTCACCCGCGAGACCTGCAAAGAATTTGCTGAATAAACTTACCTGAATCGTCGTACCTATAAATATGGCCAATAGACATATATGGACAGCTCATGCCACCACCTCGGGCATTCTGTCCCCTTGATATGCATCATTTAGCGGTTTGAACGACTGCGTTCAAATCATTTTCACCTTCGGAACATCACCTCAAGAAGGCTTCATCTACCTACAGGTGTTCAACTTAGTTACGATGTCATGACGTTATGTATCGTCCACCTAGCCATTGGATTATTTATGGTACCAGATCCTTCATATGCTTGGCGTTGGTATTCGATGGATACATTACCCACCCCGCGAGTGTGGTCTGCCATCAAGTTTATGGAAAATTTCTGATCCGTACCTTCCACTGGTTTTAACAATTGGGTTCAAAACATTATTACCTCCGGAATATCATCTAAAAAGCTTCATCCCCCTGCAAGTGATCAACATACTTGCGATGCCATGGCGTTATGCTCCCTCCATCTCGCCCGTGGATAATTGCTCATGCAAGCCTGTTGATCCGTATCCTCCATAGGTCTGAACCTTCGATCAAATCCTTTTGACTTTCGGAACATCTCGAAAAACAATTTCATCTCCCTGCAAGTGTTCAACTTACTTGCGGTTCCATGTCGTTATGCTCGTCCTCTTCGCCAGTGGATTACTTCTTCCTGTTATCCGGATCCTCATCTATTGGGCTCCATTATACAATTGATGCTTCACTCACCTCGCTAATGTGATATGAATAGTTTATACCTTTCTGCGAGGGTTCAATTTCAAGTTCAGTTGGGATCGGAACGATAGGATAATCCCGTGAATGCTCCTTCTTTTGCGTATCGTCCGATCGGGAATTAACAGGTCTACTTGAGATGCTGAAAAGCCTAAAACAAAGACCGCATCACACCCTGTCCAACCAATTACTGCCCACATTATCCTGCCCAGCAGTCCCTGCCAGGCCGGTTTATGTGAAGTAAAAGGGTGAAGGGAAGAAAACAAGAGGAGGAATGTCAGCTAAATAATGATAATACCAAGGTGGGAAGGAAATTAAAAAAGAACGAAGGGAACGTTGAAGACAAAAGTCGGTTAGGAGAAGGGGGAGGTTTGGTACTGCCACCCAAGAGCATCTAACTGGCGCTCGAAACCATCTACCGTAGACGCACTAACGACTTGCTCCGGAAGCGAGATCCAACCTTCAATAACTCGGCTCGACAAGCGAGTATTCGTCCTTACCCGGTCAGAACGCTGTTTGTGCAGCTTCAACGGGTGACCTCGGAGACTAGGCAGCTTGGCGGGACTAAATAGTCAGGACAAGTCTGGAGTAATCTTACTCTTTAAGCTACGGTAAGTGAGGATCAAGTCTCCTCTAATTCCGCGGTAGTGCATTGAGTACATACCCAAGCTAAGCAAACGTTCGGGATACGTTTGCCCCAGTAATCCTTGCACTAATCTTGTACCCACTCGTAAAACCCTTTCCAGTTCCATTTTGTCCCTTACAAGACAAGTTGGACAAGCCGGGATACAGTATTCTGTGGGGTCGCACAAGCGCTGAGAACAGCTTCACAAAAATATGGGCCGTTAGGACACCGAGGGAGGGGAGAATAAATCACATCATACGGAACCCTCTACAAACAGCCTTCCTTCAGTTGCCCCCAGAGTGAAGTACCGAGGTGTGTGCGACACAGATCAGCCAGCCGAATGGCAACAGAGAGTTCACTCCCACCAAGTACATAGTGCGTGGGAGGACTAGCAGCTCCTATGCGGAGGACAGAACATTTCGCCTGATTTATGGGCATCAACCATAAGGTTGAGTAATGCCAGAGCCTAACCAGGACACTCTAAAGTGCCTCAGAGCCACCAGAGATATCGGCAATATTCCAGAGCTTGAGATCATCAGCAAGTAATAGCGACTGTACTTCAAGCTCCTGGAGTAGGTCACTGACATAAATTGCGAAAAGCAACGGTCCTAGAGCCGAGCCCTGCGCAACGCCATTAAGAACAGCTTGTCTAAGCAAAAGGCTACGCCCCACGCGTACAAACTCTTCTTTTCCCTCTAGGAAAGCAGATACCCATTTAAGGGCGGCTCCAGATATCCCATACAGTCTCAACTTTAATGAGAGTTGTTGACGTGGGACAGTATCAAAGGCTTTCGAGAAGTCATCGAAAAGCACGTCGATGGCGTTGCCGTTGTCTACTGCTTCAGCTAGGTTTCACGGACTGCAAGTACATATGTCAGACATGAAAATCCCTAACGGTATCCGTGCTGGGCCGCACCGTGGTTGAACTAAAACAGGTGATTCTCCACCGAATCCCTGATCAACTTTTCAAAGAACTTTGCAACTACGCTTGTTAAGCTGGCAGGCCGGTAGTTCGCGGGTAGAACTTTCCCCGCCATTGAAAATCGGATAGATGATTGCCTTCTTCCATTTCGAATGTAAGGCACAGCCGTCGAGTGATATTGTAAACATGCATGTCAGAGGGCCACTTAGCTCAGCGGCCAATTCATGCATCGGCTTCGGATGAATTGCATTAGGGCCAGGAGCGTTGGAAGGATTTAGCCCTTACAATAGCCCGAAGACTTGTGTCTCCATTATGCTTATTTCAGTTAGGCAAGAATCCACTGGAACTTTTGTGACCAGCTCAGCCTGAGGTAGAGGCCTCACGAGAAGAAACACCAGTATACTGTTCGCTAAGTATACAAGCATTATCATAGTCGGTATGCCCATGGGTCCCGTCCGTTCGTAGTAAAACCGGTATAGACGAGTTTGTACCGATACGTAGCCTTACGTAAGCAAAGAACTTCTTTGGATTTGTTGCGGCTGCGTTTGCCAAATCCTCGTACTAAAGACAAAGAGTTCTAAGATTATGCTTATATTTATTTCTATTTGCTCGAGAGCTTTCGTAGGTGCTGGTTGATGAAGCTGCTTGGTAAGTTCGCCAGCACTTAGAGCGCTTCCCGAGCAGGTATGTACATGTATGATCTATCCAAGTTGGCTGCGTCGGTGTCACTCGTCTCTTAATGAGTGGGATGTGGGGAGCAGAGATCTCAGTGAGATATGCCTTAAATTTCTCCCAGGCTGTCTCAACGATGTCAGCCACTGTGATCGCACAACGCAGAACTGAAGCTTTGTCTCCCGTTGAGTTAAAGTCCGTCCGCCAAATATTTGGACATGCCTCAGCGGTAGCTTGATGACACTTAGTTATAGCACCTCGAAAGTACATGCGAACAGGGTCACTGGCTCCTAGAAGAGCGTCGTAGATAATATCACTTACGAAATGTTGACTGCGCAAAAAGGAGACCCAAGGTAGACGGAATTTGGTTGCGCATATATCTAGTCGCGAGGTCCACGAACTGATGCAAAGGCATTTGCAATGTTAGCCCAAGGCGATCCGAACTGAAAGTGCCCACCGCCGAACTGCAAGATGGATCAGCCCAGCAGACTTCAGGGAGGTTGAAGCCACTCATTATTAGACAGCTGTTGGCAGTCTGAGCACGAATAAATTAGATAACCTCCGTGGAGAAACTTCCAGGACTTCGATATAACACTACAACTGTAAACTGTGCAGAGGAAGTGCACATAATAATCGAGATGGCCTCGACAGTTTGCTCCGGCCACTGGAACACAGCTCCTCAACACATCAAGTTTACAACTCACATAAAGAGCGACGCCCCCACCTTGGCGGCCAACAGAGCGATCGCACCTAAGCAGTGCGTAACCAGGCAAACATACTTCACCGTCTGTGATATCCGGGGACAGCCACCTTCCGGTGATAGCAAGTATGTCGGGATGTGGTTTGTCTACAAGTAGACCCACCTCGTGTACCTTGCTCCTTAGGCTGCGCACGTTACTAAGCACTACCTGAAGGAACTCCGCACGACCAACCCTGGTTCGTACGCTACCAGGAGGGGTTCTGGTAGGGCAGAATTTGACTGACTGCTGACCACCTGAAAACCCACAAGACGAAGCCCTTGCTCACCAGCCGCGCGCCTGCTCTTGAGGCATTTGATGACTTCATTTAACTTCAGTCGATCTGCTAGTGGGAGGTCCGGCTGAACGCTGAAATTACTACACTTGAGTTTGAATGCAAAGCGCATTAACGCTTTGCGTTCCTCCGGGGTTGAGCAGACTACACAAAGTAGTCGGGGTCAGGGATTTGGCGTATCTACAGGGACGTTCCCCAAACTGGTTAGCTTCCTGCAAGTGACACCGGAGAAACCAGGTGAAAGCAACTTGTTGATGCAGAGATAGAACTACTGAAGGTCATTCAGCATGCGGTTCTTTGGAAGAGCTGCCGCGGATTCAGCAATGTTACGAAAGATAACGCTACTATCAGTAAAAGCACCACCTAGTCGAGGCGTATTCACTTCACGCGTCTTCGACTCGACCTTAGTTCCGACTCGTTTGGCAGAGGACACGGCGCATTTCTTCGCCAAGTGAACTGGAGTACTTGAGGTTGATGCTTTATGTTTTGCCTCCAACTCCCTCACCGGTTTGGTCTTTTCAGACTGCGGGTGTGTCCGAAGTCGTTAGGGCGCGTTGCTTTGTCAATGGAACTGGGGTGATTAGAGTTGGCGCTTTGTGTTCCACCTCCAATACCTTAATGTTTTCAGTACCTTCAGACTTTGAGGGAGCATTACAGACTTGCTCAGCTCTCTTCCTCTTGCTTTCATTGGACCCAGGGGCTGTAAGTTCGGCCTCGCTTTGGACGGCTTCCAGTGCGATATCAGATGTCTATTTAGAGTCATTCTGGACCGCTGGGCACACCACACGGTAGCCGTCGTCTTAGTCAGATTTCATCGAAAGCAATTGAGGTTAATTGCGTGTCTTCCCCTAATGAGCCGACATCAGTAGAGGCTCCCATATGCCTCATCAGTAACTCCACTTTCCGATCAAGAGATGTGAGGAAGGAACACACCTGCTGGTTACCCAGCCCGACGTTGCTCGATGTCTCCTCATTGACCTCATGACGCGCAGATCGACAGCGACGGCATAGAAGACAATTGAACTGCGTGCTATCGCTAGTAGAAAGCATTGCGCGTTGACCAGGGCTTAAATTGGTACAGGTCTCATGGTACCAGCAGTTGCATATATAGCACTGTATGCCACCAGACTCGTCCGTCAAGAGAAATAGTTACGGGCTAAAACAAGGTGCAAAACGGATTACAAAACACAAAATGCAGGGAAAATGCCAGACGCTGAACCCGAAATTTATGCACAACGTTTGGTGAGCACCCGAAAACGGGTACGATGTAATCCGGGGAAAACGATGATCCAAAATTATTTGGATCAAGCGAAATTTGACAAATGTCAAATTTTTCCACGACACTTGTAAACACTGTACTGAAACTGTACTTTGCAAGTGAAAACTCAAAAAGATAGCACTAGAACGCCTGATTAATGGTACACAGCTGGTCGTAATTTGGGGGCGGTACTGTTTGCTGTACTGGCTGCTAAGGATAAATGTTTTGGAATACGTTAAGGTCTGATACGGATTTAGTAAAGGTTTATTGATTTACGGAACGTGAAAATATTGGTGCATTATTTTACTAGGTATGAAACGGTGTTTGTTTAAGTGCGCGGATGCCGCTTCGGTTTCGCTGCGATGGCTGTGGATGACGCAATCACGCTCCGCGCTACTTTTTGCCAATATTATAAGCACTTGATAAATTCGAGGAAGATATGAGGCGGTTTCAAGTTCAGACGGCGACTATTTTTACAAATAGGTCGTACTGATCGCTGTTTCGTATAAGAAGAGGTTGTAGTGTACTGGAAAACATTCACTTTTAGTTTTTTGTAACATTGGATTCTACGGTAGCTTTAACCTTCAAAACGTCCACCTGTTTTACTGACTGCAATCCGATGACACAGACCTTTTTGGTGAGTGCCTCACTGCACGTTTCTCGCTCTGTCTGATTTATTTCCGATTCTAGTAGCCTGCACAATATACTTTGGTTTCAGTCGCCTTTTGACTTCTATACTGTCGTATTTGACACGTCACGTGTCATTGCTTACCGACTAGTATCCCGGGCTCCGTCCGACAATTGGTGACCCCCTGTCAGTAACACGCACCCGTCATTTTGCATCTTCGTTCTGGTGAGCTCGTTCTAGTGATTTTGTGATTCATTACTTGTGATCATATTGTTTTCTCACCTAACGCATATTTTCTCTGCTTTTTGCAACGGTTTTTCTAGAGGATGAGCCGCCTCCATGCGCGGTTAACGCCGTTCAGTCTGTCATGGGAGAAAGATCCTATATTATTGTTTTTGCATCTAGAATCCGTATATTATATTCGTTAGCATTCTTCCGATTTCGCCATGTATAATCAGCTAATATGTTGCTTTGCTCAGAGGATATCCTCGAAGGTGAGTAACATCCTACCTTGCCTCCTCCAGTAATGAAATACGAGACGCTTAAACAGGCTATTATTCAGCTAGTTATGCCTTCTGGCAAGCTTCATCCGCGGCAACGATTTAGTGATTTGCAACTAGGAAATAGGATGGCCTCAGCCTTGTTGCGCGAAATGCAACAGCTCGTCGGCACGTCCAACGTGGACGTAGGGATTCTCCGCGAGCTGTAGATGCAACGCCTTCCTGGAACCACTCAGGCTATCCTTGCGGTGGCAAGTGATTTGCCACCCACAGCAACTGCAGCTCTAGCAGACCGCGTCATCGAACGGCACCAGCCAGTGACTGAACCCAAAGCACCTAAGCAGCTTTGTGCTGGCGCAACCACACCGACAAACGGCACTTGCCAACCGTCGGCAATAGCAGCATTATCATCGCAAGCATCATCGCTTCAGCGCCAGACCGAGGAACTCACCTTAAACCGTAAGCAACGCAACCGCTCCGGATCATCCCCCGTCGCACAAAACCTGATGCCACAGGTTACTGCTTTTACCACTCGCGTTTCGGTGAGAAAGCCCGCAAGTGCGTAAGCCTTGTAGCTACTCCGCTATGGATGATCCGTCAAGCCGGTCTGTAATGGCCACGAACGTCGGCAAAGCCCAAATTCGTCTCGTCTAAATTAGGGATTATGACTCCGATACCCAGTTGTTACTTGTTACCGCAGCGGAAGTCAGCGTCATGCCCTTATGCCAGGTGCGCCTACCGCTTCTCTGTCGACAAGCCTCAGTGCCGTCAATGGCACGCCAATAGCCACCTAAGGTCATCGGTCACTTACCCTGGACCTAGGACTCCGGCGCAAGTTCCGCTGGGTATCCACCGTCGCTGCAGTCACTTTTGTCATCATCGGCATTGAACTTTTCAGGCATTTTGATCTCTTGATCGATACGAAACGCCAGATGATAGTCGATGCTGCAAGGAAACTCAGCGTATGTGGCATCACCGTCGATGTCACATCTATATCCCCGGTCTATGCATTTCCACAGACCTCGCCAGACTACGCTAATCTCTTTTCTCAGTATCCCAAGCTTGTTCAGCCAATGAACGCAGCTTTGCCCATGGCAGCTCAAGTCCACGCCAAATATCGCCCGAGAAACTAACGGTATCTAGGGCGGAGTTTGAGCACATGCTTGAACTTGGAATAATCCGTCCTTCCGACCGCCCTTGGTCCTCGCCCCTGCAAATGGTCCCTAAGAAATCTGGTGCCTGGCGCCCTTGCGGTGATTACCGCGCACTCAATCGCCTAACCGTCCAAGATAGGTATCCCATCCCACACATGCAGGACCTTACCGCATGCCTCACAGGTAAGACGATCTTCAGCAAGATCGATCTGTTTCGCGCCCATCACCAGATACATGTGGAAGACAACGACATTCCTAAAAAAGCTGTCATCACTCCTTTCGGTCTGTTTGAGTTTTCAAGGATGCCATTTGGACTGTGCAACGCCGCACCAACCTTCCAACGCTTCATCCACGATGTCACTCGTGACCTAGACTTCGCATATTCCTACCTCGATGATATTTTAGTAGCCTTTTTATCGGAACAAGAGCCGGCGACCTTCTTCGAACTCTTCCAGCGCTTGACCCAGCACGTTGTCACAGTCAACCCGACTAAGTGCGAAATCAGCAAACCAACGGTAGATTTCCTAGGTCACCTCGTTTCAGCGTCTGGTATCGAAGTCCCTCCCGACCAGATCCAGGAAGTCAAGTACTTTCCAGCTCCGACTTCGTTCAAGCACCTCCATCGATTTTGTGGTTTGGTTAACTACTATCGACGCTTTATTCCGCGCTGCCCTTAGCTCATGCAGCCACTGACTGACTTACTCAGAGGAAATGGATTTAAAAGCGCTTTCCCTGACACAGCACAGGCAGTCTTCGCCGAGCTCAAGGATGCTATCTTCAACCTAGCCCTCCTCGCTCATCTCGAGTCGACTGCACACTTTTCTACTACTACTGTTGCCTCAGACGTCGCGCTTGGAGCCGTCCTCCAACAACACGTTGGTGGGCAATGGCAACTCCTTGGGTTCTTCTCCAAGCGCCTCCAGCCAGCAGAATCCCGCTACAGCACGTTTGGCAGAGAACTGCACGTCAGTTACCTATGCAATCGTCACTTCCAGCACACACTGGAAGGCCGCGCTTCCACGGGCTGCATTGACCACAATCTCCCTATCTTTGCCTTCAACTTTGCTTTCGACAAATATTCACCGCGGGAAACAAGACACCTGGACTTTGTCACGCAGTGTACTGCTGACATACGCCATGTCTCAGGTTTGAAAAATATTGCGCTGACGCTCTCTCACGCGTCAACCTCACTCTCCAGACTTTGCCTGATGTTGACCTTACTGCCATGGCATCGGAGCAGGCTCATGACGAGGATATACAGCGCACTCTGCCGTCCACTTCGCTGCATGTGCAATCTGTTTCTCTCCAAACCACGGAAAGAACCATTTTCTCTGACACTTCCACAGATTGTCCTAGACCCCTCATGCCCGTCTCCTTCAGACGCACAGTCTTTGACGCACTGCATTCACGATCACATCCTGGTATCCATGCGTATTTGCAACTGGTCACCGAACATTTTGGTTGGCCACGCGTAAACACGGATGTTAGTACTTAAGCTCACGCATGCCTTCGATGCCAGCGCTTCAAAATACATCGTCACATCCGCAGTCCTCTTGGTTCATTTCCTGTCCCGGACTCTCAGTTTTCGCATGTACACTTAGACGTGGTAGGTCCCTTGCTTCCTTCACGCGGATTCGTATACATTCTGACAAGTCTCGACCGCTTCATCAGATGGCCAGAAGCCATTCCCGTAACAGGCTGCACAGCTGAGACTGTTATCCGGGCCTTCTTAGACCGGTGGGTCTCGCACTACGGAAGCCCATCCATCATTACAACTGACCGAGGGACGCCTTTCGCATCTTCACCATTCGATACTTTCTGCAACTTCTTAGGCTGTCGCCGCATTCATACCACAGCATAGCATCCAGCAGCCAACGGTTTATTTGCAAGCTTCTATAGACAGCTTAAAGCCTCGCTCTGCGCCTCCTCCAACCCTAGCTGGAGCGAAAACGTTTCGCTCGTACTCTTAAGCATTCGCAGCAGCGTCAAAGATGACTTGCAATGTGCACCAACAGAGTTGGTTTGCGACACTACGCTAAAGTTGCCAGGAGAATTCATTTCACCTCCCGCATCGTCGTGTGTGCCTCCGCTTACGTTTGCGTCCTCCCTAGCTCAACGTATGCGTTCACTACGCCCGACTTCGCCCCGTGAACAGACTAGAGATGTGCAACTGCACGGCGGACTCTGCCTGCACTCACGTCTTCCTCTGCACCGGCGCAGTGCGAAGCGCTCTCCATTCTTTAGATAGCGGCTCGTTCAGAGTCCTGAAAAGGACTCCGAAACATTTCACTTTAGACCAGAATGATCACCGATCAACTGTGTCCATCGACCGCCTCAACGTGGCTTTCTTTGACTAGCCACTTGTAACCCATCCGGATGTTCTCCCATATGAGCCAGCACCTGCGGTGACTAGCAGAGCACCGGATAGCCCGGAACCCGCCCTACCCCTTGACCCGCAGCCTATCCCGTCTCAACCTCAGGCAACCGACCGACGTGGTAGGCAGGTCAAATGTCCGGTCCGTTTTCCAGATTTAGTAAAGGTATGCTGTTTCCAATAACGTGCTATTCTAGTTTTTAGTTGTTATCGTGCGTCGTGTTCACTAACGTTTTGCAAAATCGGCAAGCAAACCCAAAACATTTTGAAAACCTAAAAAGCGTGTTTGCTTTTATCATGCCTACCACGTTCCCTCTCCGGCGAAAGCCACTTCCCCGACCCCTCCTACCCCTCTGAGTTCTACCTTCCAGAAACGCTACCGCCGGGACTTCCCATGCAACCCTCGAATGACTTGCCAACCAGCTCAACGCAACCCCTGAGTGACTCGCTAGCCGACCCAAGGCCCTCTTCCTCACCCAAGGAACAGACATTCGCCCTCGGCCGCAGACAGCCACGTACGGATTGGTTCCCAACCGTCTGGCCAGGCGTGGCCGACGAGGACGCCTGGATTTCTTCGTGGGACGAGGACCGTGGACTAAAGTGCGGTGGGAGAGTGACACCTCTCAAGCGCAATGTCTGGTCTGCAGCAAAGGGAAGGTCCTGTCGGCCTTTATTCTAGACTAGCCAGCCTTTTTGCAGTCCGACCAACCGGCACCAACGGCCCACCGATGATGGACTCTGGTCCACACGATCATCATAAATAATAACTAGCAAAAGCCTGGGCCCAGCGAACTCTGCTACACACCCCACCTTGAAAGTCATTAATCAAGCCCATGCAAATATTCGCCACCCTACCTTCCGTTTCCCTCACTACCAGCTTCATCGAAGACATCCATCCTTTAGCCTTCTAGAAGAAGACCTTGAAGTGTACCGGAAAACTAGTTCTTTCAGTATTTCGTAACATTAGATGTTACGGTTGTTTTAACTATCAAAACGTCCACTTGTTTTACTGACTTCGCATCGGTTGACACAAACCGTTTTGGGGAGTACCTCGCTGCAAATTTCTCGCTCCGCCTGGTTCGCTTCCCATTCTATTCGCCTGCACATTATACTTTCGGTTCAGTCATCTCCGACTTCTATACTGTCGTATCTTGCACGTCTTACGTGTCATTGTTTACCGACTAGTATCTTAGGCTCCGCCTAACAAGGCCAGGTCAAGGGCTACCCGACGGGATGCGTTACAAAAGGGGACAATACCATTGTGTCCATTGCAACAGGAAAGGAGAAGGTGGCAGTCGGTAAGTGCGAAGGTTGTATAATGTGTACCTCATGTTGCATAGGTACGTCAGCATTGGTGGTTAAACGAGCATAGCCATCAGTGCGAAGGGGGTTCCTGTGAGATAGGCTCGCATTGTCTGGTGCATAATCATGATTTTCAATCGGGGACTCCAATTCTCTACGTAAGCAACCGGCGTCTGACTCCAGAGGCGGAGCGGCAGTTGTTTGATTTAATGAAGTCTTCCGTAATACCGGAGAGCTGAGAGACTGTGTTAGAAGGATATGACAAACGATTGAATCGACAAGACCTCTTCTATCCGCTATCGCTTAGGTGGGCTATCTAAGGGGAACGATGTAAACGCCGCTTCGGAATTGTTGTGTAAGAATGGCGCTGTGTGTCTAGAAAGAGATGGTTCGCAGTTGCGACTCCCATTTTTCGTTCCCGCATCGATGACTTCTATAGTGGCGAAATAGGGGACGTGCGTCTTGCATATGCCACGCAGCAGGTAAACTGTGTTGGTTACATTCTTTGACACTGCATGGTAATTGATGGTTTCGGCGTAGGTCGCAGCGCATTTTACGCTTTGGTGCCCAACGAGATGGATGCAGTTACCTGGTGGTTGCTCGGGTGATGTCAGCAATGTAACCCACCACTCTATCAGCCAATTCTATAGTCATGAATAAGTGCATGGGGCAAATGAAGGCATTTAAGTCGGTATATCCACGGACCATGGTAGTATTATGCCGCTTCCATTTCTTTCGGGACGTCTCAATCAAATGCCAGTCTCTGTCAAAAGTGAAGAGTGCTAACAGAGTTTTACTGAAGCAGTGGATGTACAGATTAGTCTACACAAAAACCGAATTGCAGTTTAAGATGCTGCTTTGAGCCATAAGGGTTAGAAGCGAAAATGCGTTCACGTACCTCCGTCGGACATGGTTGTGCTTCGCTGGAAGCTTGGCATCCCACTGGTTGCGCAAAGTGCGCACGCTGGGTGCGATCATCCCCAACAGAGTGAAGAACGAGAATAAGCATCTCAAGTATGTAGTAAGCGGAAGAACCTCGCTTTTGCAACTTTTTGAGGCAGTTATACGGAGAGCACGCGATGCGGAACCGCGTTGGGCCACGCCAGCATCCAAGTTGCGGATGTCGAAACCACACACTATTCCAAGAACTGGGCTACTAAAGGAGTTGGTTGCTTGCCTTTCCTCTTATGCTGCTGGTATATTTATGCGGCGCCCTTCTTCGGAGACGGTCACCTCAATACGACCTCATGGCACTTCATATGAATTAATCGGTAAGGGCGACCGAGGGCACACCATTGTTATGAGTAATGAAATGAGCTGCATTTGCTGGTTCTTTGGTCTTTGTGATATGCCATGCGCACACATTGTGCGAGTTGCTGGCATGTTAACCGCCGACATAACCCCTTATGCACGGAAGCCGTTGGTCCATGCGAGACCATCGGACTCTCATCCCTGATTGGGAAACCTCCCATGCGGAACTTGCACCCATGCACGCTACATCTGCCTCCCTGCAGGTGGTGTTAACATGTAAGGAGAAGTTTGCCCATGCCAATCGGCTGTTCGGTGATATAACCGGTGCCATTACCAGCATGGATACAATGGCTTTCCTTGAGGCGGAGCATTTCTACCGAAGCACCCTGAATACCTGGCTTCGTAAGCAGAGCTTGGTTTTAATTGGAAACTGCTTTCCTGACAACGTCGACCAGGCGGACGCCATACTACAAAGTCACTGGCCCAAGGCAACAAAAAGGAGGCCATCGATGTCGCCTGGGTGATGAAAGCTCCCGGCTGTCGGCAGAGTCACACCCCTCTACTTCCGACGCATCCCGACTGTCACTTCGGCAGTGTACAAAACCGTGAATAAACGAGCCAGAGCAGGGCATATGCAACCTGCAAAGAAGAACGAAAACGCATGCATTCTTTGTGACACAGAAGATGGACCAAGAACCAGCGGAGACCTCGTTCACTTGGTTAGGTGCTGCAAACACAACCGATGGCTTCAACAGGTATGTGCGGCGTATAAGGGAGACCGGGAGCACTATACGTGTATCTCTTGCACGCGAATTCATACTTTCTAACCCATTTTCCCTTCATGCATGCTCATGTTAACGACAAACCGGCCGCTTTTAGGGCCACCCTCTCGTGCTGCACCGGCATGTTCCTCCCGGCTGGTAACCGACGCTGCATGAAACGTGCTTGGTACCGCTTAGAACACACGGCATGGCAGTCTAGTGGGTGGCTCTACGAACAGCGATTATGCCTTAATGTTTATTTGTTTGCCAACAAAACTATTCTCAGCGGCAGCTCAAATATACGGTATGCCAGGCGTATTGCCGCTAAACATGCTTGTACAGTCATCATGGCGTGAAGCGGGTGTGGGTAAGTCATTTTCGTCATTTGTATATATGCACACATCACTACATTCTTATCTGGTATCCACACGTCTTTCCAGTGCCCCTCGCAGGTGTCCGCACGAGTCGCCCATAATGGCATCCTTCACCAGGTACGTTCAGCATTTATTTCCCACTTCTATTGCTATGGCATGGAATATAGCCCGGACCTCAGTGATCCACTATGTTGACGCGAGAGACCAATACTGTCCTCAACATCAGCGTGAGAAATTTGCATGGGCCTGAGATACATATCCGGTGCGTAACATTCACTCTTCCCCTGGTATTTCATCGACGCTGTATTGCTCTGACAATCTGTGGAGCCAACAACATCTTCTCTTTGGTAGTGGCCAGCTTATGTGAGTAGTTATTCAGCTCTATTGCATGTGGTGTCATCGCGGTGACGTCTTTAGTGAAGCCGGAAACACCTAATCCTTACCGGCGCCCAGCGTATGTGAGTAATCCGTTAGCTCTATTGAATATGGTAACCTTGCTGTGACACTTCTGTGGAGCCGGCAACATCCTTCATTTGCTAGTGGCCATCTTATGTGAGTAGTTCGTTAGCTCCATTGTATATGGTAGCACGACTGTGACATCTTCCGTGGAGTCAGCAACCTCTAATACTTAAGAGCGGCCAGCTCAAGTTAATAGTCAGTTAGCTCTTTTGTATATGGTAGCATCGCTGTGACATCTTAACTAGTCAGGAACATCAAATAATTACTCGCCGCCAGCTTATTTGAGTATTCAGTTAGCTCCATTGCGTAGGTTAGCATTCCCTTGGACATATAAAGTGGAGTCGGGAACATCGAATACTTACCCACCGCCAGCATATTTCAGTGGTCAGTCAGTTGGACTGCATATGGTACCATTGTTGTGACATCTTCTGTGAAGCCAGCAACCTCTAATACTTAAGAGCGGCCAGCTTAAGTTAGTAGTTAGCTCTTTTGCATATGGTAGCATTGCTGTGACGTCTTAACTAGAGTCGGGAACATTAAGTAATCACCGGTCGCTAGATTATTGGAGTAGTCAGTTAGCTCCATTGCGTATGTTAGCATTCCTTTGGACATACGAAGTGGAGTCAGAAACATCGAATACTTAACCGCCGCCAGCTTATTACACTGGTAAGTCAGCTGGACTGGATTGTGAAGCCAGCAACCTCTAATACTTAAGCGCGGTCAGCCTATATTGGTAGTTAGTTTGCTCTATTGTACGTTGCAGCATTGCAGTAAGACAATAAATGGAGCCGGCAGCATATTACAATTACTTACCACCAGTTTACTTTAGTAGGCTGTTTCATGTAATACGTATACTTAACCACCTACTCGCCTCGTCATCCCTTTGTCGTCCAAAGATAGGCCTTTGCTAACATGTATACCTATTCACAACCTACCGCTTATTTTTCTAAGTAAAATAGTTTAATAGCTAATTCACCCTATTAAAAAGACTGCAGGTAAACTTTGTTATTTACCACATAATATGTATATTTAATGGCAAATCTAGAAACGCACGGATTATTTATATTCCTCTTTCCCTTGCTTACTCATGTCGTTTTGAACTGGCCTCAGGTTTCTGAAATATCACAGCATCTTTTACTGCATGAAAATTCCTTGTAAATATCCTAACCATTGTGTCTGCCATTACCGTTCGCTGAACTATTGCCGATTGCAGCGTACACCTTTCTTATTTACGCTCATGATTTGCCCTTACATAACCACTCATTAAAACCAAAGCTTATGACATGCCAAAAGCACTAAATAACTTTAAACTAAACATTGTTTTTCATAGCTTGTTCATATGTAGGCGTAACGGTTCTTTACCTTTGCATATATTTGATAATTATATACCATAGCTTTGCGGCCAGCAACTTAATTTCGCGCGTCATATTTATTCAACCTTCCAAGACAGCCAACAACATTTTCAATTTGCCGCCAAGGCGAAGGAAGCCACTGAAATTACATCCCATGGACCTAGCAGCGATACCCACCTGGCCCGTAAGTTATTTGCTCGGACAATGATACTGCCTATGATTTGAGTTCCATACTCACCTGGATAAATCAGCACCGCAATTTACACAGCTTATCTCCGCTGTCCCCAACCGTTCCTTATGAATCCTTAGATTTCCACCGAGCCAACGGAAAATCGGGTGTGCCATGGTTTCGCTTAGCTGTTCAGAATCGGTCCTACAGAAGCGGTACAAGTATCTCATGTTAGCTACATTATGGTCAACGGCAGTGTTCCAGGACGTGGTGGGTTTTCGCCTGGCAAGTGTTTTCCCCATAGAAAGCCACAAATGTCATTGTAACGGCACAGCGACATGACTGGTGTGACTCGCCACCGAAATAAGGTCACTACCCAATGCTTCACACGAAGGATGACCTCAATATTGCATTTTTGCGAGCAGGTCTTTATCAAACACTATCGGACTTCTGCTCCTATGCGAAAACGGAGCTCAATCTCGGAAACCATTCGAACTCGTACCCATCATTTCCGTAACAGAAACACAGTGCTGTTACAGCGTTTCAGCGCCCTATTTCGCTCAGACAACAATGGTCACGTCCTTCATCCCTGCATCATTCCTATGCAAACTTATGTGCAATTTGCAAGCCACGTATTTCTGTCATGTGGAATACACACACTTTTAGTGTTTCTATTGCTCTGTCAACCAGTTGATCACGCCTTTACTGGCGTGTAGCCTTTCGTGGAGAATATAATCATTTATTTATTTATCTATATATTGCCAGTTTTGAGCTAATTGCGTAGGGAACAGAAGCCCGGCGACCACCCGTCGTGGCTTGCTGCAGCTAATAGTGATCTGTTTTTCAAACTTGATCGTGGGTATCGACATCACTGACAAAATGCCATAGACGGTCAGAAGCCAGGTAGAGCAATCTCTCTACAAAGTATAGTCACATGGAGCATGGCACAAACTTTCTTTGACATATGGGTAGCGCAGTGGGATCCTTCTTTTAGCGGCATTTACTCCACGAGCCAAGTCCAAGGGCGCAAACTGGAGCGCCAAATTTCACCTTTTTGGAGTTCGAATGACCCGCGCCACTGCCCATCAAACAAGGGAACTGAAGTTGGACGAACGGACGGTATGCTAAAGACGCTATTATGAAGTTTCCTGACTACCGCGATCTTACAGGAAAGAGCGACTGCTCTGTCTAAATATCTACTGGCTTAACAAACGTTCGTCTACTCATTGACCAGCCAGACATTACCTCACATGATAATGGGCCGTGAACATTGTTTACTCTCAGTAATTGCTGCCGACAATTAAATGATTCTTTAACGGCATCAGAGCGTGTAGTTCAGTTATAGTCGCGTCTCCTGCAAGCACGCCAGTTGGTACAATCGCACTTGCAAACCTCAAAGCACCACCAGAAGGCTTCCCTTGATCGAACTTCTTTCAAGACTCTTTTCAAGCCCGATGATACTATCTATCGCAAAGCAATAGTAAAACACCAGGTAGCGCTGCGAAAATCCGTCGATACTGGGAAGGTCCGTTTATTGTGGAAGAAGTGTTATCAGATCCAATTTATCATAGCAAATGACCAGGCGATCTATGTTTCTCAACTGTTGTACAATCCAACCGGCTGAAGCCTGTTAAGGAAGTCGCTTCCGCTCAGGGCAGCTCCTGTTATATGGGTGCAATGTCACGAGACACAATAAATTTTTAACCCTCCTCAATTCCGGCGCGTTTCTTGCCGTCGTTATCTTGGCTGCATGTATAGACCTGGAGACCTCCCGTAAGACGGTGCAAATTATTCTACATAAAATTATTGTTTTCCTGTGTTAAGGAACTAACTAGTTTGCGTGCCGGAAATTTGTTTCTATTTACTTGAAACACAGACTATTTATGTTAGGCGCGCGAAACATGAATGCGGACGACCTGCTTTCACGCGCTTGACTCCCAACTTCGCTCTGCCTGGCTAGCTCTCATTTGGTACCCCACTTATAGCTTTAGATAGTGCTTCCCCCGTTCAACGAAACTTTTCCTCATCTTGTTTGCTTGTGTTCTTCCCTACGCTAACGGCTGGTCGTTTAGTCTTGTACCGAATATATAGGGCACGATCGACGTGCTATATGCAGACCGCTCAGCCTGCGCTTAGGTGCACTTGCTTTTTCGGCTAGCTCCGGATGACACCCTGTCAGCAGGTACTCGAGGCGCTATTCGTTGTCATTAATATTTTAATAATTATTTGGGTCATGTCGTCGGGTCACTTATGCTCATTTTGTTCTCCATTGTAAGTAATCTGGTCCACCGCGGCCTACTCCTTGTCTTCACGACGGAGGAACTGGCAAGTAACACAAGGCTGGCTAGCCGAACAACCTCCTCGTGGTGCAAGCTGGGTGGTTCGGGTTTAACCCGTTCCAGCAAATAGTTCGGCGGCATTGTTCCAGGACGTGGTGGGTTTTCGCCTGGCAAGCCTTCTCCCTATAAAAATCTACAACTGTCTGCTAAACAACACTGTGACGTGGCGGTCGTGGCTCGCCACAAAATAAAGTCACCGCCCCGTGGATATCTGGATAATCTTTTCCAACCCACGGACACCAATCTTCCACTCGCACATTGCTGACGAAAGGAAACGTTCAAGCATATAGCAGCAAATTTGCAAGCGCAACCTACACAGCAACCTAAACGCACACACAATTACCTACTTATATACCCCTGCATAAACAGGCACTGTTACGAGAAACGCTGGATTTTTGCACATTCTAGATCACGCACTGTTTTGTCGAAATGATCATGCCTGTAAAGGCGTGCCTCGCCTTGTCGAGAATAAAAGCTTTATTTATTTATTTATTTAAGGGACGAGCGCCACAATCATGTTCGTGGATCTTTAAGGTCAAAAAATAAATAAATAAATAAATATTTTGTTCTCGACAAAGCGAGACACGCCTTTTGGTCATGATCAGCATATTGCAATATTGTACATGATAGCAGAATAAGCAGCACCAACAGCGGGAGTAGTACAGTTGGAGACAGTAGTGTGGGCTTATATGGCCCAGAGGTTGTATGAAGCCTATGTACACAGAATGCGAGAGGTTGAGATACTAATCAGAAGTGGTGGGTTGGGACAGCAGTTTGGATAAGGGTTAGTTTCTTCGTACCCGTCATTTTGACAGGTAGGTCTAATGCGTTTTGAGGCCAGCAGTCCTCACTAAAGAAAATATAAAGATAAAGTTGTGGTTACATTGTGGTTACAACCCCAGTAGTTCCTCAGCCATGCAACGTATTATCTCATTTGTCCAATGAGTTTCTATCACATAGTGAATTAACAGTAGAACGGCCTACTATAACATACGAGGGTACCTAGCAACTATGTAGTGTCTTTGTGGTATTCCTTGAAAGAACCGAAACACAGTATGCGGCTTTTAAATTTCCATTACCTTTGAGCTTTTAGCTCCTACTGGCAAGCATGTGGACTCTCTTCAAATATTTTGACTGTAGGTGCTTGCAGTATGAAATAAGTAAGGAAAAACTGGCGAATAAAAGCGGCACATAATATAATACAGAGAAACAGTGGGTGTGTTGAAACATACGACGGACAAGAATACGTTGCGCATCCGACGTTAGGTTGCGGACGCTAATATCCGGGCAAATTGTGTTGCGAAAAATTTTATTATAAACTTTCATTTGTCGTGAGTATCACCAGTGCCGCATGCAACGTAAAAAATTAATAGATGCCAGAAGAACGTAGGAAAGTCTCGCGTAGGGTTATGAACGAAGGCAAACTAACCAAACCTTAAAGTGATAGTGATGCAGAAATTTGTGTGAAACATCCTATTATCTCCTCGACAAAGTTAAGCAAGCCTGCAAATCATAAGTTTGTGGAAACTGCAAGGATGATAAGTTACTTCACAGAAGCGCCACAAATTTGCCAGTGACATTCTGTATATTATACGAATGGGAACATATGTGTAGGCTGCGCATGTACTACCACGGCACAATCACAAAGAAAGAAAGCAATATGTCATGAATTCCCTTGGTGGTAACTTGCTGTTGATTGGGCCAGTTGCTTAGCAATATCCTACTCAACCACCTTGGCAGTCAGGCTGTGTAACCGAAAGTGACGGAAGAGCAATGCGGATATTGGTCGGGTCGCAGCAAGATCGCTAGGGGGTTTACGGCTTGTCAATCGTAGGAGAAGTAGAGCAAGTGGTGCCAACTGTTTTTTTCGTTGTTTCTCCATCTCACCAAAGCAATGACAGGGTGAATTGCAGCGGATTGTTTTTGGCACTTGGTAAGTTTGATGGTCAAAGAATGTTTGTAAGTTAGTGATCGTAAATATTGTATTACTTGACGTTTCAAATACTCTATTACCATTCTATGAACATAGTTCGAAATTACCATTCGGTTGTTTTCCCTCTACTTCGGAGCCAGCTTCGGGTGGAACTTTGCGTTATGCCAGATTCGAATAGTACTGCGATTGAGTGCGAGGTCAATGCTCAGCTCACGATGAATCCAAATATTGAAATTCGGGACTTAAAGTTTTCCTCACGGGAGCTTGTGAAATATCTCCAGGGGTTTGAGCCTTGGCTTCCGTAACATAAATCAAGAGAATAAGTGAAAACCGCACAGTTGCTCATTACTACTGATCGTGCCACACATAAAGTTTGTAGAAGTTGGCTTATCCTGAGTTACTTTCGATGTTTGCATTTATCCAACTGAGAACCCTGTAACCAAGTGATTTAAATAAATAAATAAATAAATCTTTTATTCTCAACTAGGTGAGGCACGCCTTTACAGGCATGATCATTTTGACATAACACAGCGTGATCAAGAATGTACAAAAATCTGATGTTTTCCATAGCAGTTTGTGTTTTTGTAGGGGGTATGTATGTATGTCATTGTGTGTGTAGTGTATGTAGCTGTGTATTTTGTGCTTGTAGTTGTGCTGCTCCAATCTTCAATGTTTGCTATCGTTATCAATATGCGAGTAAGAGATTGGTGTCCGTGGGTTGGATAGAATTATCCGGCTATCCACGGGGCAGTGAATTTATTTGTGGCGAGTCGCGACCGCCACGTCACAGTGTAGTTAATCAGACATTTGTGGCTTTTTATAGGGAGAATGCTTGCCAGGCGAAACCCACCACGTCCCGGAACACTGCCGCCAAACTATTTGCTGGAACGGGGTAAACCCGACCCACCCAGCTGACACCACGAGGAGGTTGTTCGGCTAGCCAGCCAAACATTCGTTGTAACGGAGGAAACCAGCCTAACTTCCTGCAACGTCAGTCAAATAATTCTGTTGATGCTTTTAATTTAAAGCAACAACATCAGACCACGCAGAGTTCTTTTGATGCTAAACTGAATAAGCATCACAGAGCCAGCTTACTCGCTAGAATTAATATTCCAAATATAAATAGTCAGTTGCTTCCACTTCCTGACCCGACATACAAAGAACTTAAACTGCTTGGTAAAAATTTCCAAAACGATTACATTTTTTGAGTGCGGATCAACCTTTCAGCAACAAATTCCGGTGACTTCACCTTTTTATCAACAAACACGATGGGAAATACATTATTATCTTCAGGGGTTGAGTGGTAACTAACGGACTTGCGAAAACATGTTTCAGTAATGGTTCTCACAATCAGCTGAACGTTAAGTATGGGTGGCTAGCCGAACACACTCCATGTGGTGCCAGCTTGGTGGTCCGGGTTAATCCTGTTCCAGCAAACGGCACAGCCACAGTGTTCCAGGACGTGGTGGGATTTTGCCGGACGAGCGTTCTCACTATAATAGCGACAAAGGTCCTTTTAACAACCCTAGGACTTGAAGGACATGAATCGCCACTAAATATGTAAAGTCACCGCTTCTCGTTTTTCCGGAGAATCCTACTCCACTCAGGGATGTCAGCCAATTAGAAGCTTTTATTTGCTCCCTTCCTAGGTTGACGAATTCACCGAACTTGGCCACAAATACAGCCCAACAGTAGAAAATACTTTCAACATGATTATTAACCCGTGCACTTGAATATATATACAGAAAGTATAACGCCAGCATGTACAGTTAACCTATTAACACTTGTGAAGATTGCTGATTATACGTTCTTTATTACTAGGCGCTTGCCTTTTAGGCGTGTTTCGCACTGTCGAGATTAAAGCATTTATGTATTTCTATAACAGGAATAAACGTAGTGATGAAATACATAAAAGGTTAAAAGTAAAATAAAGGAAGCACATTATTGAAAAGATAAGAGCTAAAATAATGATGTAAGCAAATCAATTTTAGCATTTAACGAATATTATAATGAAATTCTGTAACCTTATTCGCGAGTTTACATGTAAGCATGTAATCAAATGTTATATAAATATATATAGATAACTAGACATATAAAAATATATAGTTTCATAAAGGTACGCAAGTTGATGTAGTGAAAGCCCCTTAAAATATCTTAAATGAATCGAAGTTACCATTGAAGAAACATTAGAACCGAAATCTATAACCATATACATAGACAAGTTTAGATGCAAATATTTCTCACATGGTAGTTATCTTTCAAAAATCAATGGCAGTAGAGGGGAATTCTTCTTCTCCAAAACTGTAGGTTGCGTGCTGTAAAGCAGCGAACGGCGGTCTTTTAAACTTAAAATTGTTCATCCACCAATTTCCACTTAGTAGCAAAGTAAGCCGTGCGCGTCCAATAGATCTGGCGTTAAAGACATAAACCAGAAGCTACGGGACATTACGTGCTTATTCCATGTCAGCCTTCACGTAAGTAACGTGGCAGCTTGCTAATGTCTTACGAGTATGAAATGAAAGAAAACTGGTACACAAATAAATTTCAAAAGCACGGTTGCGGATACTTGCGCCCTGGTGTTTCATCCTTACGTAGGATTTGGTGCAAGAATGAGGTTGGAAATGCAGAGAGGCCTTCCTGTAGACGTACAAGCGTAAAACCATTTTAAGGTTTTAAATTTTGCATCTCATCCTTGCTTATTAGCCATTGCGTTTTTCTCTGTGTAAGTTTGTTTAGTTCAAACTATGTAAATATCAGAACAAGGGAACATCTTTTCTATGGATAGAATATTGCGTAAAGAATAAGAAAAGTCCAAACAGAAAAGTTTTAACCGCTGACAACGCTAAAAGTAACAACGATTTTGTACACGCGGTAGTTCGCGAGTTATTTGTTTTTTGATGACGGTTTACGAATAACGTCATGATTTTTGATTGCCAAAATAGGTTTTCTAATTTGGAAGTGAATATCAGAAAATGCAAATAAAATGCAAATAGTGTCAAAGCGGTAGAAGTTTTAACTAGGAATACCCATCTAGAAATGTCCTACGTAACCCACAATTACCCGAGATAACTAGGCACCACTTAACTGGCTGAAAAGCGACCTTTTAAGCATACGTAGCAAATATAAGTGAATAAGCGATAATGTTTCGCGAAAACGCAAGGAGTCTAGTCCGGAAGGTTATGTATACAACCGCCATCAGGACAACGAATAATTAGCTCACGATCAGAAGGCCTACTTGTATTAGCTTTGAGGCTACACAGCCATAAACACCGATATGAATATGAGGTTCAGTAAGTTTTATGCTTGTAAGCGGATGCGAAGTTCATATCAGGACTGCATGAGCTAAGTGTACTTTTGCAATACAGGGGGCTTTTAGGATCCTTTGATGCGTTTAGGCCTGGAAAACATATTGATTTCTCATATACATTGCGTTTTGTCCCTTTGAGTCCACTATTTATATCCATAAAGGTATGTCAACCGTAACATTGAGCACCAGGAGCCTGTCGCAGATAATAAAGTAATGAGTATTCGAAAATTTAGCAAAGTGCTTCTGGGCGCGTAGTTCATTTGGGCTTGCGTTGAGGAGCCAATAACAACTCTGCTTCTAGTTGATGAGTTTGTTAGAATATGACGGATTATTTTGCCTCATGTGTTGATACACACCAGTGTACTTTTCTGCTTTCTATCGAGTCGTTTCGCTCAACCTTTAACATCTGAAGCGAGTGCCAGCTGTGACTTTGTAGCATACAAGGTTAAATAACACATTATGGTCGCAACAATTGTTACTTTGGTGTTTGCTGGCAAGATCCATTCATGCACCATAAGCTAGGGATTATACCGAAAAGCAAGAGTAGGCCATTAAGAAAAAAGGGGCTGTTTCTTCACCTACAACGACGCGTAGTAGGCTTCGCAGCCGGGTAAAAGAAATTTACGCCCGGACGGCCGAGTTAGGACGTATTGGTGGTCGAAACTTATTGGATGTCCGGCCAGCCCGTGTGGCAGTGGCCTCTTTTATGTTGGTTTGTTTTCGTGCTATTAAACTGGAATCGGAAAATGCGTACCTTTTACTTGAACAAGCGGTTAAAGCAGAGGAGCTGGTTTTCATAACGCCTGTCTACTTGTGTTTGCTATCGTACTCGGCACTTGTACAATCCAGCTAATGCTAAGCGTATGGGGCCCAGAGAAGAAAGGTGGAGGGCTAACGGCCAGATACTTGGGCTTAGGGCTTGTTGGGCGGAGCCTGGGATACTAGTCGGTAAGCAATGACACGTAAGACGTGTCAAATACGACAGTATAGAAGTCGGAGGCAACTGAACCCAACGTATATTGTACAGGCTACAAGAATAGGAAGCGAATCAGACAGAGCGAGAAACGTGCAGCGAGGAACTCACCAAAACGGTTTGTGACCATGGATGTGCAGTCAGTTAAACAAATGGACGTTTCGAAGGTTAAAACAACCATAAAATCCAATGTTATAAGATACTGAAAGAGCA
The DNA here is from genome assembly GCA_944474145.2 of Dicrocoelium dendriticum. Lineage (NCBI taxonomy): Eukaryota > Metazoa > Platyhelminthes > Trematoda > Plagiorchiida > Dicrocoeliidae > Dicrocoelium > Dicrocoelium dendriticum. Next base: position 70,004,016 of record OX104067.1, on the reverse strand, counting down.
TGTTTTCAGTTGCACTACAAGGGCCTCCCCCTAGAAGGCTGAAGGATGGAAGCCTTCGATGGAGCTGTTAGTGGGGGGAACGGAAGGTGAGGGTGGATGCGAATGTTTGCAGGGGCTTGAGAAGGGCTTCCAAAGTGGGGTGTAGCAGATTTCGCTGGGTCCAGGCTTGTGTTAGTTTTATTTATGACGATCGTGTGGACCAGAGTGCATCATCGGTGGGCCGTCGGGGCGGGCTGGTCGGACTGCAAAAAAAACTGGCTAGTCCAGAAAAAAGGCCGACAGGACCTTCCCATTGCTGCAGACCCGACGGTGCGCTTGGGAGGTGTCACTCCCCCCACCGCACTTTAGTCCACGGTCCTCGTCCCACGAAGAAATGCAGGCATCCTCGTCCCTCGGAGAAATCCGGCCGCCCTCGTCCCACGAAGAAATGCAGGCGTCCTCGTCGGCAATGCCTAGGCGGCGTTTGGGGACCAATCCGTTCGTGGGTGTCTGCGGTCGAGGGCGACTGTCTGTTCCTTGGATGAGGAAGGGGGCTTTGGGACGGCTGGCGAGTCACACCAGGGTTGCGTTGAGCCGGTTGGCGAATCACTCGAGGGTTGCCTGGGCAGTTCCGGCGGTTGAGTTTCTGGAAAGTAAAACTCAGAGGGGGTTGGCAAGGGTCTGGGAAGTGGCTTGACGCCGGAGAGGGAACATGGCATGTATGATAAAAGCAAATACGCTTTTTAGGTTTTTCAAAATGTTTTGGTTTTTTTGTCGATTTTGCAAAACGTTTGTGGGTGAGACGCAGGATAACCATTAAAGACGAAAAAGGCGTGTTAATGCAAATAGCAAACGCTTACCAAATCGGAAAAACGGACCGGACGTGTGACCTGTCTACCGCGTCGGTCGGTTGCCTGGGGTTGCGGCGGGATAGGTTGGGGGCCTAGGGGTTCCGGGTTATCCAGTGCTCGGGAAGTCACCACAGGTGCGGGTGCTTGTGCGAGAGCATCAGGATGGGCTGCAAGTGGCTCGTCAAAGGAAGCCACTTTGAGGCGGTCGATGGACACCGTAGTTCGATGACCATTCTGGTCTATAGTAAAATGTTTCGGAGTCCGTTGCAGAACTCTGAAAGGGCCAGTGTAGGGAGGCTGGAGAGGGCGCCGCACAGCGTCGGTGCGGAGGAAGACGTGAGTGCAGGTAGAGAGTCCGCTGTGCATTTGCACATCTCTAGTCTGTTCACGGGGCGGGGTCGGGCCTAGTGAACGCATGCGCTGGCATTGAAGGCAGGCGCGAGCCCAGGTACGAACATCTTTGTTTACGCGTGGCCAAACGAAACGTTCGGTGACCAGTTTCAAAGATGCACGGATACCAGGATGTGACAGTGAGTGCAGTGCGTCGAAGACTGTGCGTCTGTAGGTGACGGGCACGAGAGGTCTAGGACAACCTGTGGACGTGTCACAGAGGATGGTTCCTTCCGTGGTTTGGAGAGGAATAGGTTGCACATGCAGCGAAGTGGACTGCAGAGTGCGCTGTATATCTTCGTCTTGAGTCTGAGCCGATGCCATGGCGGCAAGATCGACGGTAGGCAAAGACTGAAGAGTGAGGTTGACGCGTGAGAGAGCGTCGGCGACAGGATTGTCGACACCTGAGACATGACGTATGTCAGCAGTGAACTGCGTGACAAAATCTAGGTGTCTTGTTTCCCGTGGTGAGTATTTGTCGCTAGCAGAGTTGAAGGCAAAGATAAGGGGCTTGTGGTCAGTGTAGACCGTGAAAGCGCGGCCTTCGAGTGTGTGCCGAAAGTGACGTATTGCTAGGTAAATGGCAAGCAGTTCTCTGCCAAACGTGCTGTAGCGGGATTCCGCTGGCTGCAGGCGCTTGGAGAAGAACCCAAGGGGTTGCCATTGCCCACCAACGTGTTGTTGGAGGACGGCTCCTACCGCGACGTCTGAGGCATCAGTCGTAATAGAAAGAGGTGCAGTCGATTCGGAATGAGCGAGGAGGGCTATGTTGGAGATAGCATCCTTGAGCTCGGCGAAGGCTGCCTGTGCTGTGTCAGGGAAAGCGAACTTACGTTCATTTCCTCTGAGTAGGTCAGTCAGTGGCTGCATGAGCTGAGCGCAGCGCGGAATGAAGCGTCGATAGTAGTTGACCAAACCACAAAATCGACGGAGGTGCTTGAAGGAAGTCGGAGCTGGGAAGTCCTTGATTGCCTGGATCTTATCAGGAAGGACTTCGATACCAGACGATGAAACGACGTGGCCTAGGAATTCTACCGTTGATTTGCCGAGTTCGCACTTAGTCGGGTTGACTGTGACACCGTGTTGGGTCAAGCGCTGGAAGAGAGCTCGAAGATGCTCGAGGTGCTCTTGTTCCGATGAACTGGCTACTAAGATATCATCGAGGTAGGAATATGCGAAGTCAAGGCCACGAGTAACATCGTGGATGAAGCGTTGGAAGGTTTGTGCGGCGTTGCACAGTCCAAATGGCATTCTTAAAAATTCAAACAAACCGAAAGGAGTAATGACGGCTGTTTTAGGAATGTCATTGTCTTCCACAGGTATCTGGTGATAGGCGCGAACCAGATCGATCTTGCTGAAGATCGTCTTACCTGTGAGGCATGCGGTAAGGTCCTGCATGTGTGGGATGGGATACCTATCTGGGACGGTTAGGCGATTGAGTGCGCGGTAATCACCGCAAGGGCGCCAGTCACCAGATTTCTTGGGGACCATCTGCAGGGGGCGAGGACCAAGGGCTGTCGGAAGGGCGGATTATTCCAAGTTCAAGCATGTGCTCAAACTCCGCCCTAGCTACCTTTAGTTTCTCAGGCGATAGTCGGCGTGGACGGCATGACACAGGTGGGCCATTCGTCCGTATGTGGTGCGTGACTTGAGCTGCCACGGGCAAAGCTGCGTTCATTGGCTGAACGAGCTTGGGATACTGAGAAAGGAGATTAGCGTAGTCTGACGAGGTCTGGGGAAATGAATAGACCGGGGATATAGATGTCACATCGGCGGTGATGCCACGTACGCTGAGTTTTGTTGCAGTGTCGACTATCATCTGGCGTTTCGCATCGACCAAGAGGTCGAAATGCCTGAGAAAGTCAATGCCGAGGATGGCAAAGGGGACTGCAGCGACAGTGAATACCCAGCGGAACGTGCGCCGAAGACCTAGGTCCAGGGTAAGTGACCGATGACCGTAGGTGGCTATTGGTGTGCCATTGGCAGCACTGAGGCTTGTCGACAGAAAAGTGGTAGGCTCACCTGACATAGGGGGAATGACGCTGACTTCCGCCCCGGTATCAACTAAGAACTGGGTATCGGAGTCATAATCCCTAATGTAGATGAGAGGACTTCGGGCTTTGCCGACGTTCGTGGCCATTACAGCCCGGCGTGGCGGATCATCTATAGCGGAGTAGCTACACGGCTGTACGCACTTACGGGCTTTAGTACCGAAACGCGAGTGGTAAAAGCAGTAACCTGAGGCATCAGGTTTTGTGCGACGGTGCGATGATCCAGAGCGGTTGCAGTGCTTACGTTTTAAGGTGAGTTCTTTGACCTGGCGCTGAAGCGACGCTATCTGCAATGATAATGCGTCTATTGCCGACGGAGGGCTAGTCGCGCCTGTCGTTGTGGTTGCGCCAGCGCAAAGCTGCTTAAGTGCTTTGGTTTCAGTCTCTGGCTGGTGCCGTTCGATGACGCGGTCTGCTAGATCTGCAATTGCCGTGATTGGCAAGTCACTTGCTACTGCAAGGATAGCTTGAGTGCTTGCAGGAAGGCGTTGCATCCACAGCTCGCGGAGAATCCCTACGTCCATGTTGGACGTGCCGATGAGCTGTTGCATTTCGCGCAACAAGGCTGAGGGCATCCTATCTCCTAGCTGCAGATCACTAAATAGTTGCTGCAGACGGACCTTGTCAGAAGGCGTGATTCGCTGAATAATAGCCTGTTTAAGTGTCTCGTATTTCATTACTAGAGGGGGGCAAAGTATGAGGTCTCTCACCTGCGAGGATATACTATAAGGAAGGCAAGATATTAACTGATTATACATGGCGAAATCAGAAGAAAACTTACGAATATAAAATACGGATTCTAGGTGCAAAAACCATAATAAAGGATCATTCTCCCAAAACGGGGGAGGGGTTAAGGCAACAGAGTTGACCATGACAGGCTGAACGGCGTTAGCCGCCCATGGAGATGGCTTATCCTCTAGATAATCCATTGCAAAAAGCAGGTAAAAATGTGGTAGGTGAGAAAACAATATGATCACAAGTAATGAATCACAAAATCACTGGAACAAGCTCACCAGAATGAAAACGCAAAACGGCGGGCGGCGTGTTCCTGACAGGGGGTCACCAATTGTTGGGCGGAGCCTGGGATACTAGTCGGTGAGCAATGACACGTAAGACGTGTCAAATACGACAGTATAGAAGTCGGAGGAGACTGAACCCAACTTGTATTGTGCAGGCTACAAGAATAGGAAGCGAATCAGACAGAGCTAGAAATGTGCAGCGAGGAACTCACCAAAACGGTTTGTGACCATGGATGTGCAGTCAGTTAAACAAATGGACGTTTCGAAGGTTAAAACAACCATAAAATCCAATGTTATAAGATACTGAAAGAGCATGTTTTCAGTTGCACTACAGGCTCTTACGGCGGTCACCATACCGACCAAATGGATTATATATATTATTTTGTGATGTGTAAACTGATTGCAGTTGGAAACGACTGAGTAATGTATGGAGTATTTAGGCGTAAAGAAACACATCGATTAAAGCCTACTAGCAACTAACTAAGCGTACATCTAAGGCTGACATTTAGACGATGATTTGGACAACTGTAATATATAAACAAATAAATGTTTCAGTCCTGGCTGTACGAGGCAAGCCTGAGAAGGCATGATCATGATAATACAAATACGTGTGGTCGGAATATATAAAACTTGTATAAAAGATGCAGCACGTTATCAAGTAACATACTGGAGTCGTGTATCTGTATATATGTAAGTATAGGTGCTAGTACGCATAAGGATTGCACTTATGAAGGGTAGCTGAATTCGTGTGTTTGTTTGCTATTTTCATCATCATATGAAGGGAGAGATGGAACATATTGAATAGGATAACGTTGGTGCAGTTGAGGTCCTCCGGAAGGGGAAGAGGCCGTGACTTTATTTGGTGACAAGTCATGTCCTCCACGTCACAAGTTGTAAACCGGACCTTCGTGGCTGTTTATACGGGGCCCAATTGCTTGGCGAGAACCCATAACCTCCTGGAACACTACCGCATAAGTATTCGCTGGAACGGTATTATCCCGAGCCACCAAGCTCGCACCACACGGACGTGGTTTGGCTCGTCGGCCTTTGGGTGCGTTATCTGCGTCGACGGTAACAATAATCACCACCATCTTGCACAAGTCTTAAGTTTGATAGATTGCCTTTACTAAGCGCACTTTAAAGTTCCTATGCCTAATTTTTTCATGGACCCAATGTTCTCAGGATTTGGAGAGTGGTACAGGGTAAAACTGATTACTAAGGTGTAGATACCATTTAAAGAGGGAAGTTTGCCTGCCCGGCTGGATCCGTTATTGCCCTGCGATATCATATATGCGGAGTGTCTACGGATATGCGAAGCTGCCAGTCGGTAGGCTGGGCTGTACTAATGGTTTAGCTTATAAAATGGCCCTTACAAAAGTGTATTCAGGGTAATGGTGGCTGGCTTCTTCGTCTGTGGTATACTTCTCCAGGTTGGGTAGACTTCGTTTTGAGTGCGGATATATCCACGCTGGATTTGTCATGGGGGTGGTGTGTGCATTTCGTCCCTATAGCTGAATGCGTCCACAACGGGCGAAGATGTCATTTTTCAGTTCAATACGGGCACTTAAGAAGTACACCTAGAAACATTTGTCCGCAAATTAGCATCAAAATTCTTTCAATGGTAATTTATCATGAAGTCTACTTGTCCCCATGGCCAAGTAACAATGCCATAAAGCGCCATCGTAGAAGCTGCAGATAAATGAAGTATCGAAATATGCTGTAAGGAATGAAAGGGACGGAACCTATTTTATGAACGCCATTGGGGACCGCAAAGCTGTCATTGAAAGGCCATCAGTAAGGCTCATATTAACTGGTGTATCAAAATGTTCTTGCAGAATGAAAGGCACGGAACCCATTTATTCACGTTCCAGCAAGAATCAGTAAAGCTGTCCGAAGCAATATTTCTTAATCGCGACAAAACGAAATGATATCCATGGGAATCCATTTAATTATCTTACACCAGGGAGTGATTGGAGCTAATCTTGCATGGCGTGCTATACCCAGTTGTTAAGACCCCGTAAAAGTGGCACCTTTACTAGGTGGTGATAAGGAAGCCCATGTCAAACAATAGGTGAACGCTACAGAATGATTATTTGTTCTTCATATAATGAACAAAGGGGCAAACGTCCGGGCTAGCTGGTTATTGAATTGGAGCAGCCAGTTCCGGAGAATTAGCTAGCTTGCGTCGGTCGTTGTAACCGTAGCACTGTCGAGGAACACGGGCAACGCATAAGTGACAAACAAACATCCAGCCAGACATGAATGCATCAAAAGGCACTATGGAAAGGCTGTTGGCATGCAAAGGAAACTAGCTATAGAAAACTCTGAAGCTTATGTAGTTTTGTTTAGTATACATGATTTACAGTTTTGTTCTTTACATCACGTCACTGCTGTAGCTCAGCTTGCATCTACTGCGGAAAGAAGTTAGGCAAAACGCATAGACATTTGATCAAGATAACGAAAGCTTGTTTACACTGTTCAGGGAATAGTATGGTTGTTGAAGCTAACCATAGATAAACTAATGTTGTTGACAGTTTCAGGGTGCGACTGCTAGCTTAGATGCAGCTAAGGCCGACGAGAATAAGTTGCATAGCAGTAAGCAGCCAGTTCGTAAAGCAGCTTTCTAAGAAGAAAGGAAAGCGCAAACCTTCGGTAAAGAATATATACCTAAACAGTTATGCTTGCCAACGCAACGCACGCATGCATCTGCGATATGTAGGCATTGGGAAAAATGACGTTGAGTGGCTCACATGTTTGTAGCCTGGGAGTTGTCAGAAGCAAAAGAAACGGAGCAGAGCGAACCTTAACTTTGCCGCGCATTGGGGTCGTTAACCTAGACTGCCGAGCAGTCAGGTACGCGAAGTAGAGTTTAATTGAACGAAGCCAGGCCATAGGTGGAGCAAGGATTGGGTTGTAGAACAAGCAAAAGTATGAACCAGCCATTGTGGAGTACGATGACGCATTGGCGTCTTAATAGATTAAGGGAGCCACTAGAATGTGGCTTTACGTTGTCAAAGGTACGCTAAATGGACGCAGTGAACGGTGGGAGTTGAAGTTGCAGTAACTACAGCATAAGCCGCTGGTTGTTGAGAGTAAGGTAACATGTACTGCTGAGCAGCCAGGGAAGTGCAGTGGGATGTAAGTGAATGAAGACGGGCGGTGGTTGGAGGGGGATCGGTTTGTATAACAAGCAATATTGTGAACCAACGATTGTTGAATAGTATGGCGAATCGTCCCTTCAGTAGCTTGGGTAAACACTAGAAGGTGGCGCTCTAAGGTGACAAAATTAGCCGGAATTGAGGCAGAGCACAGTGAGTGTCCGCGTCGAAATAACTACGTAGCATACGTTTCTCGTTGTTGAGAGAGTAAGGAAACATATACTGCCGAGCGCTCCGTTTAGTTGTGGCGTTAAAGTAAAGGAAGGCAGACCATAGTTGTAGCAAGGGTTTAGTTGTAGAACAAGACATCTTGCGCACTTACCAATTGTGGAATAGGATGGCGCAGCGCCGCTTTAAAAGGGAAAGGACTAGAGTCTACAGCTGTAGTGAAAATATGGTTGCCGAGCCAGCTCTGAAGAGGACTTGGGTCTGCAGCATATGATTGGCACAAACGCCAGGTTTACTAAAAACGCCATTGCAAATTGGACGAATACGGTGTAATGCACAAGCCCAATGGTTAGCAGAAAAATGACGGCGGAAGCCGGATAAATTGCGAAGCAAGAACTGTACATGGTCATAAGAAGAGGACATGGATTATATGGTTGTCGTAGTTAAGCTGAGGATCGCAAAAGGCAGGTACTGAGAGTAGCAGCAACAGTTAAAATAGCGTTGCGGTGTCAACTGATGTATAGACCGATGGTGGCGGAATAAGATGAGCTTGGTGGAGTTGGACGCGCAGATATTCATGTTGATATGCTAGATTCTGTCAGTGCTGCATCGGATAAGCGGCAGATCCAGCTGGGGTGAAGAAGAGTTATGGCGTGCGAACTTTCTCCAAGGTGTTGTGTTTTAGGATTGAGAGGTGATGGGAGCAATGTTCCCCAATGTTCACCCTACGGTGTATTGGGACTAAAGAGTTCACATGTAGTCACAGGGGCAAGGTCTCTATATAGGAACGACCGGAACTCTGCAGGCTTCTCCGCTGTTCTAACTGGTAACGCTAGCCTGTTCCAACCGCAGATAAATTTGTAGAGAAATGAGTTGTTACGCACTTTGTTGTCAGCTGTAGGCAGGGTAATTGCGAATGGTCCATTGGGGGTGCATATCGTGTCAACATCCTGCTAAACGAGTCCTACGAAGTTCCTGTTTAGGTGCTTTATCGTCTGGAATAAAAAGGTAAGGTTGAATCTCCTGCTGGCTAGTCGAACAACCTCCTCGTGGTGTCAGCTGGGTGGGTCGGGTTTACCCCGTTCCAGCAAATAGTTTGGCGGCAGTGTTCCAGGACGCGGTGGGTTTCGCCTGGCAAGCATTCTCCCTATAAAAAGCCACAAATGTCTGATTAACTGCACTGTGACTTGGCGGTCGTGACTCGCCACAAGTAAATTCACTGCCCCGTGGATAGCCGGATAATTCTATCCAACCCACGGACACCAATCTCTTACTCGCATATTGATAACAATAGCAAACATTGAAGATTGGAGCAGCACAACTACAAGCACAAAATACACAGCTACATACACTACACACACAATGACATACATACATACCCCCTACAAAAACACAAACTGCTATGGAAAACATCAGATTTTTGTACGTTCTTGATCACGCTGTGTTATGTCAAAATGATCATGCCTGTAAAGGCGTGCCTCACCTAGTTGAGAATAAAAGATTTATTTATTTAATTATTTATTAAGGTGCATGACCAAAATGTTTACAGCGCTCGTGCTCATTAAGAGTAGATGGGCAATGCAGGAGCTTTGTGGGCGGGGGTTGTACTTTTCAATCGCTAATAGGTCAATTTTTCTGTAGCTAGTAAAGATTAGCGAGCGGTATTCCGAAAGAGCTGATGCATACGTTGTATAGAGGCAGTCTAGGTCCGGTTAACAGGGCCGTCTTGCAGCTATTACCAATGATGGATGTGGCTTTCACTGCGTTCTAGCTAAGTTGCTCCGAGAAATTTTGTGAGATTGACTAGTGTACGCCGTGACCACTTGCGGTTTGACAGTTGACAAGGAAAGCGTCATGCAGGCTTAGTGTATTGGGTGATGCAGTGCAGCTATAAGAAAAGGCGCTGCATGTAGTAGGAGAAAAATCAAGCCTCCATGTGTTGCATTCAGATTCTACCGCCTACAGTCAGTTTGAATGTTCAGCTCGCCGCTCTTTAATTTACATGCGTCGAAGTAGAATAGGACCTCGGTATCATCGGCGATCAGGTACGGCGTTCTGTATTTAAAGACTTGTAATCTAGCATTGAGGTAAACTAGGAAGAGTATAAGATCCAACACACTTTCTTGGAACGCGAAGCTAGTTACTATTTTCGGTGAGGACACCGAGTTCTTAGCTCTCACTGGCTAAGTTCGACAGGAAAGATAGAAACAGAACCAGGGATGCAGGTGGTTTAATATGCCGTAATTAGTCAGTGTAGTTAGCAGACCATTATGGGGGACTCCGTCTAATGTTTTTTCCTACCAAAGGAAAGGATACTCCGATCTTTTCCGCATTCAATCTTGGCGGTTACATTGCTCAGAAATTCCAGCTGGCACGTTTGACGAGAGTAGGACGGGACAGGAACGGTGGGAGCTATTCTGTGACGTGCCTTTCCATCCTTCTTGAAGCGAATGTGGTGTGACTAATGGCTCGGAAAATTTTAATTCTTTGACAGCTTCCTCTTGTGTGTTTGGGCATAACAACTGCATGTTTCCGAACGGTGGGTAAGGTTTTATGCTTCATGGAAAGAGTGCAGACGTTAAGAAGCAGGACGGCGATATCTGGGCTACCTAGTATTAGCTATGACGGTGGGTACCACTAGCAATGGCGTGGAAAGATAGTTGGTGGGTTCGAATATCCCGATTACTTGGACGCAGGTCAAGTTGTACTGTGGGTAAAGCATTATTGGTGCAATTTAGAATATAAAGCGGCATGGTTAGCTTGGCAGAGACAAAATAGTCGCAGTTGTAAATGCTTTATAGCCACATACATAATAGCTAGAGTACTGGTAACTGAATTGTCTGGAAGCATTATTGAGCTAATAGCATTCGAGATGTGGTTGCTTTTGCGTAGCTTCAGAAGATTGAGGTCTTCGTTACGGTCAATAGAATTCAGAGCAGTGTTCTTTGGACTAATATGCGGTCGCTGGTGTATTTCTCCATTCCACTAGGAATTCGTTTATGCATATTAGGAAGAAGAAGTCTGGGGTCCTGTTGTTCTTTTAGCCTGGCTGTTTGAGCTTGACAAGTAGGTTGGGGGAAGCTGCAACCTGCGGTGGCCATGTTGCTTATTTCGTTATCGGTGCAAGTATATACAGGCAGCAACTATGATTTCTACATAGCACAGAAGGGGAAGTGTCAGTGTCTGTCGCCAGGAAGAAGGCATCCCAGCTTAAGGAACACAGTATTAGAGCCAAGTTTTTCCAACTTATGCGTATGAAAAGCCGAATAGAACACGCTGGTCAAGCTAGTATAAAACGAGTAATTAGTAGTTGGCAAAAGAGCCTTACTATTTTATGATCGCATCCAGAGGGGTTATCATGCATGCTAACTGATGCATATGCAATTCTGTTTGTAAAACTTGAATCTAGGGGTTATCGTGCCTAGTAGGTGCATGCACGTGTTGAGCCCACCAGAACACATATATAGTGTCCTCAAACGCACGGTATTTGGGTATCGCGGATTGCGTTTGCTAGGCTACTTGTTGCATGCTAAAGTCACCACGGATATTTTATTTGTTGGTAGGCTATAGGGTACTTCTGTAAAGATTGTAATTATACCGTATATACCGGGTGTATTCGTGTGTGGATCGTTAGGGTGACAGCTGGGTAAAAGATCCTGCTGTCCACCCTTAGTCGGATTCCAGGCCGTCTTCAAGCTGGCCTTTTGGAAGTTCTGGGGTTGGCTTTCCGAAATCGCCAAGCAGGCTGATGTGGCTTTCACCATCATGTTGCCTGACGCGTCCATTGTCCGGGCGTTGCAGCTGTGCATCTAGAGTGTTAGCATTGGGCCACGTATCTGTGTTGAGCACTACGTAGAGGCCGGACAGAAAACTGACGGGCTGGTATAGTGCATCTTATGTTTGCTGGACGTTGCCATAATGAGAAATGCAGAGAGCACCACGTTGCAAGACTGGTTAACCGTTGCATTACTAGAAACTGAAGTATCCCGGGTGGTTTGCTACTGCTGTCGTCTTAGAGGGTGTGCTACCCGTTTTATGCCTGCAGAGGTCAGGCAAAGTGCTACTGCTGGCGTTACCATAGAGCAGGTCAGTTTGCAGATCATCAGGCAGTGGTGAGTCCGTTTGGTTACATGCAGTAATGAGGCAGATGAGACTGTTTCAGAGTTGTGAGAAGTTATTGGTGATATTTAATTGATGCGCAAACATATGTTGGACGTAAACGTAAGAAGAAAGCGAGGGCGTATAGTGACTGTGTGATCCTGGGGCATAGATGTGGGTTGGTTAATATAGTACCTTTACCGCAATCAAAGTCGAAGGTGGCGAAGGCATGTTTATGTGCTTTGGAGGGTCTGCAGGTTTGCTCGTCGGATATAGGCCTAGAAGTCAGTTTCATTGGTGTGGCAATAAGTGCCTCAATGACAGCCATAGCCTTCGTTGAAATGAATCGAAGTGCTTTATGCTTCGTAGGACTGGAACTTTTGGCCTGGGATATATGTGGTGATAGAGACTGGTGATGCATGTCACTTTTAGAAGTAGTTTTATTGAGCCGGCGTCTGCGGGAAGTGTTGGAGGGCTTGGTATATATTGCACAGCAGCGTCCGAGGGATGTTTATGTGCCAGTACAGATGACAGAGATCAATCTCTTCCTGCAGTCTTGTAAAGTATGGCGATCCGTAGCACGCTATGTTCCAGCAAAAAGGAACTGCACTGGTTGTGACGCGTTAGGAAGGTTAGTAATAGTTAGAAATTTCGCAGTGCGCCGGCGCCTAACTTTTGCATGCGAGGTTGGGGCGGTTTGTTGTTTTACCTCTTGAAGTGTGTTATATAAAGCTGGGTTATATCGGGGTACCCGCCTTTGGTTGTAGTTACAGCTGGCATGGTAAAATGATCCCATGTTTAATATCGCGTGCCATGGTGTAAGGGTGGGCAAGTTGAATGACTAGGATGTAGGTCAACCCCACCCCCACCCCGTGGACGGTGTGCGAAACGTTGGAGTTTGAGTCAGATCGGCGATTGGTCTGCGTTTCATTTTGGCATTGCTATGGGTAGTGGATCGATGAGGTGAACCGCATGAGCCTTGGCCATAACGAGGAACATATCAATTCAGTTCAATAGAAGATGGGGTTGGAGACATCTACTACAACGTCTTCCTGGATGGTCGTGCACGTCTGGACTCAGTTAGGATTTCAAGCTGCAGGTCATGTGGGCATGCCGTATTTCTAACCTTGTTCTAAGTTTTGTTAGGGTACCAATAGGGTGTATTTTGTGGACCTTATATAGACTGTGCATAGTTCAGCTGTCGCGGCTTAGGCGAAACGTTAGAGACTGGTTCAAGCGTGTGCGTTACGGCTGGGGCTTTGCTTTGTGCGGCACGCCAGATTCAAGCCAGGAACGAGGTCACGTGCAGTCAGAGCTCTGTGTTGGACTGAGAGGAACCGCCACGATTGATGCCCATTGACAAGGGATAGATGATTGGGATCATTGCGGGAGCATTTAATAAATTCAGATTAGTAAGCCGGGGGCTGCACAGGCTTTAGAGGGCCGGTAACCCATAATTCCGAGCCAATCAAGGAGCTAGGGTTTTTCGCCTGGCATTTGGGGCTTTTTGAGCAGAGTTCCTTGGACAGCAGACCAGTTTGGTGGCCGTATGTTTGATAATAATTTGGCTGTTATATGGCGTTGAGTCGTATAAGGTGCTTATTACCGTCTACGGTGGAGAAAAGTCCAAGGCAACGCAATGCGAACTATCGGATTGGTTGGCGGTACCTGTTAGTGTTATTGCTCAATATGCCGTTTGTAGCTTGGGAAAGCTACTGGATAAGGCGAGGGTCCGCTGTAGAGCTGCTTCATCAAACTTCGTTAGCAGGTGCACATGGTTGAGACATAGCCTGACTTCCTGCTGCTTTGTGAGTAGAGTGCGGCGAACTCCTGATTGCAGAAAATAAGGACAACCGGATAATATCGATTTTGATTCCGTTTTTGTAGGTTTTTAAATAAAAGGTGTCAAGGGGAAGGTTGCAAAAATTTTAGTAATAAACACTTTAACTTGTCTAACGTAAATCTGTCGGTCTCATTGAAAACTAATACATTATTAACACGGCGCGCACGGTCGTTGATGTCTGCTGGGACGGTAGATGACAATGTACTGGCTGCTTGAAATATAGCGGGGTCTTTATTTATTTGAATGTCGGACAGACAATGGAGGGGCAATTTTCGCCACTGCTTCGTTGCCGGATGTTAATTCTTGGTTTTCGCACAGAGTTGGTCTTCTAAATTATGCACTTCAGTTAATATTTCTGTCAATGTACCTGTTATAACTACTCAGCGGTGCCTCCAATCTTCTGGGAGTCCTGGAACAGTCAGTTAAAAAGTGGTTGTTTTTAGCAAGTCTTTAGTTTATTACTGCATTTGGCTGTGCATTTTCCTGCATAGGTTGCTGATCAAGGCGCAACTAGCCATAGGTTGCACTATAGGTTTCTGCTCCAAAGTTGGGAAGTAGGTACAAATAACTGTAAAATTTTCATTCTTGACAAAGTTAATTTATTGGCCATAGTCTAACTGTGCTGAAGAATAGTTATATGCTGACAAAATTATCCACGAAAGGAGGAAAACGCACAATTACAAACTGCGTGGTCAGGGTTCTGACCCAGTCTGTTTTACCCTCTTAGATTGGAATTGGCGTGTCCACTTGTTTAAAGTTAATGTTTAAATGCACGGCCTAGTTTAAACCATGCAGTAGTACTGTGCAGTTTTTCATAAACGGCTTATGTAATAAGCACCGGTATAAAATACCGCATCTTTGCCAACGGGGGGTAATTTATGGTATTCACACCTTTGTCGACGACTCAGGGCTTGGTGTGGTAATTTCAACAATGTTGTAAATCATCGGGCAATTGCAGGCAAAGTGGTGTCCAGCTTTCGTAAATTGCCACATTTAAAGGAGCAGTATTCCGTAAATAAAAGGACGGGTCTCCTATAAACTTTTAGCGTAGTTTCTGCCGTGTTTATGTAATGGCGTATGAGGAAGGATAACTCACTTATTTTTGCTATGTGAAAATAAACTTCCTTTGTAACGTTGGGCTTCTGGAGTAGCGCAAGCCGATAGCTAGTGCGATTACATTCCGTTGGGAAGGGCTACGGTTTAAGGTTGCAGATATAGTAAATATAGAAAACTTTTGTGTCTGGACATAAGATTTTTGGGCGCGGAAGGTCATTAATCAGTGTCCGCATCATTCTTCCAGACCATTAAAACCTTAACAGATTTTACCAATCGCGGATATTTCATTATTAGGGAAAAACTTTTGCAACGCTTACGTCATCAGCAACGGTGGGCAAGCGACCCTGATGCAAACTGCTGCAGTGGTAATTGAGCTAAATCAAAAATACAGTAAAGCTGAGCACGCTCCAACGCAACCCGCCACTGGAGCAGGAATTAGAGGTGAATACAGTTTGCTCAATCTTAACAGACTGCATGCGTCCTATTAGACAGGAACTCAACCTGTCTAACGTGTGCCCACCAGCATAACGGAAATTTATGTGTACTCTTTTAAACAGTTTCTCTACCACTAGCGAGAAAATAGTAGTGTGGTTGACTGGATGATAGGTTTTCAAACAGTCAAATATTGTCAGTTCTGCACGGAAAAATTAAAGTTTCAAAAGAAGAATAGGGATATGATCACTATAATTCTTACCTACAATGGGCAGTACGCCGTCTTGACCAGAGTGAGTGGATGACTTCATGTTTGAAATCTTAGAACGGATGCTATTTATGTCAAACTGTAACATAGCAAGGGACTGGCTACCAAGCACCTGCAGCGCTTGATAGGTTGAACTTAGTTCGAGGCACTGCGATTCGTTAAATTGAGGGTTGGACTTTTCATATAATCCTTGCGTCCCTGGTAATGTCCTCGGAGCTAAACGTTAGGATAGCGATCTATCGTCCACAGCTGGGTGTCTGAGAGCGCAGAAGCCAACTTGGCTAGCCGAACAACCTCCACGATGTGCCAGTTGTGTGGTTCGGGTTCATCCCGTTCCGGCGAATAGTCCGGCGGCAGTGTCCCAGGACGAGTGGGTTTCAGCCAGGCAAGCGTTCATTCTATAAAAAGCCACAAAGGTCCGTGTAAGAACATTGCGGCTTAGCGGAGGTGACCCGGCACATAGTAAAGTCACTGCCGCTTCCCTTCCGGAAGACCTTCACTTCACAATCGGCATCCAATTGGAAGAGTTTCATTGATTACACAATGCGTTTGCAAACACAGCAAACAAAAGCACGAATTCAGAAACCCTTCACAATTTTACTCACAATGCCTGCTAACGCCTACAGCTACATATATACAGACACACAAACCCAGTATGTTAATGGTCAGCATGTCATGTTTTATACCACTACTTACCATGACAAAGCCACAGTCTACAAAATTTACCCACCACGCTATATCCACATGGACACAAACCATTGCCACTTCACCCGTATGGTTTTCATCACAGGTACTTTCCCCATTTACACATGCAACATATTGTGCCTGTTGCGCAATATTATCTGTAAAACTTTTATCATGCTTGAAAAAGCGTGCCTCGTTATTATCGAGCATAAACTATTTAGATATTTATTTAGTGCGGCTCTTTCTTTGTTGGTTTGCTTCTGCTTAACTTTGGCAGTAAAATTAGTTGCAAGCTCATTCGCTTTCATGATGTAAGCAGGGTTGAAATTTTGTTGTGAGATCAGATAAGTTGACGCATCCTCTTATGCATTTTATATTTGCTTACACATTTAGATATGTACCTTATTATCGGCGGCATGGAAGCTAGCTAGTTTAGAGAGTAAATTAGTTCCTTATAAAAATGTTCAGCTGACATGTTCACTGAATTTGACATATAGAATTCACCAAAACTGCTTAATCTGACGAGAACGGCAAAAGGCGTTTAGTCAAAGATACACATCTGGCGCTGGTCTATAACTGCAACTGTTTCCGTGGGATAGGCTTTAGGTCAGTTAAAATAAACCGAGCAACTTACTAGTTACGCTTACTACCCGGGAACAACTGGCCAAGTGACACTCAAGTTGAAGGAATGCCGAGAATAAAAATTGTTAAGTATAGTTTTCTCTTCGGTTTGAACAGATACCTTTTGCAGCCAAGAGATTTTTGCAATTCTGCACCTACAACATAAGTTACACTTCTCGGATGGGAGTTTCATTTTCTACACGTTGCGCCAAATTTTCCTGTAATACAGCTCGATTTGGATGTCGGATAACGTGCTAATGACATCATATTAGTCTAACGCCATAGTGGAAGTGCTCGGCTTTCCCTTTCTTCTTTGCGCTTACCTAAAGGAAAGAACGACTGACAGCGAAAGTTTGCTGCGGTACACCTTCCTGCAACCCAACTGGCAAGAGGGTTATCTGCTTCGACATGGACAGGCGCGCAGACGAAATACGCAGTTACTTTTAAAAGCTTAAAACTTGCGTGTGGCTACAGCCTTATTCACAAGACTGCAATTCACCTTCGACCAGTAGTTCTGGCCTCTACCATTTACAGTGGATTCTGACTAAGCCATTTGGTCAGCCAGCGAAAGACATTATGTGCCGCTTGATGCGAATAACTGCTTGATAAATCGGTCATAATGCAGTATTTTCAGTAACACGGCTTAAATTATAATTCATAGCAACGTTACGGGGCCTGCTGGGTTTTTGCACGGAAAGCTTTCTGTCTATGAAAATTCACAACCATCGGTTCAAAATCGTTGCGGCTTAGCGAGTGTGTCTCGCACCAAATAGTTACCGGTTTTTGCATCATACTGCCAAGTCGCTCTACTTCACAGATTACTAATGCAGATGCGTACCTTCAGACATGTTAACTACTCTCAGGAAACCTATCCGACTACCCGATATTAACACAGCGCTAGCCATGTTGCTTTTCATCAGTGAGCTTTAAAGTTGTACGTAATTATATGTACCCTCTAAGCTTTGCGAAAAGCCGTTGTTTGCACAATTTTGATCCTGCCTGATATGGTGTTCCTCAAAACATCTGAGCGTAAAACTATGTAGTTACTTTTAATTCATAAATGATTTTACCGTCATCGGAGGGTGCATATTGCATGCCGTGAATGATTACATCAAAGATGTCGTTAACATCCATCAAAAGCATTGTAGCCATAGAACACTTCTATGGATCACGCCACTTGTGACTATACTATTTGTGAATAAGTGCGTAGTAGTTCGTCTGTAGGATGCCGACCACCAATGTACGAAAATGTCTAAGAATTTAACTTGCCGGTAAAACCGGAGAAATGTACTTTTCGTACAAGATTTCCGTAGGCACCCGATCGAACGCCCTATGCATTTTAAGAAACATGTTGCTCAAGGGCTTATCACTGTCAAAGTACTACATGACCGTGTTCTTAGAAATGCGCGTTAGCAAGAGTTGATCAAATTCCGGAAGTATAGGACTGTCAACTTCGGCTTTTATTGCCTGCACCATTGTGCCACATAGAATAGGGTATAGCCGATGGACCAATAGCTTGTGCCAAGTTGACTTGGGCTACTTTTGTATCTAGCTGTAGCTAAAACCTGTATACAAATATCCGGAACAACAGAGACCACAAAGATAAAGTACAAATGATTTGAAGCAGGATATTGCCACCTGTTTCTCCGAATTTCAGCACAGCAAACGGCATACCACCTGGGCCTGAACGATAGCACGAATGGTTCTAAGTTATCCCAGTTCTTACGTACGGTGACCTAAATCCATTGGTACTGCTGTAATCCGCAATTGCACCAGGCTTGTTAATCATCGGTAATTTGTGCGGCTCGGTAAAAGCCGTGCGATGCATTCCTTAACAACCTCACACATCTGAGACCAGTTTGTAGAATTGCTGTTTTCAGCCAGTATAATGGACGTTGGTACATCATGTTTAAACCTGCTGCTGATTGGGTATGATTTGGTCTTTTCTTTTCGTGTATTGCAGGCAGCTTAGTCTTTGGTCACTTCTCGGATAAGCTTTGGTGACCGACTTTTATAAATAAAACATACACGTGGATGATATAAGTCTATTTGTTTGAATGGGCTTACTAAAGATGTTAGTATTTCTAAGACTCTATCGTGGCTCCATCAGCGCTGGCGTTATAAACAACGGACTTTAGTATGTAGTCCCGTCTATTATCGCTTCCGTTTTCAACTTTATGTGCCTAGTAGTACGTGACACGTCCCTAGATAGCCGGTGATTCCAGCTTAACAACTAACCTAGGACCCGCTGTTACACTTAGCTGCCGACCTATTAGAGTTTTAGGTCCCGCTATAGAGGCAAACCTTGGAGTTACACACAGCATCGTCTGGTGGTGCTACTTGTATGGTTCCTCTACCCCTGGTTACTTCCAGATCCGGCTCCACGAGCGTTTACTCGCTACAGCTGTTGAGAGCAGTGGTGTCTCTTCTCCCTCCTGCGTCCTGCACTGTATAATTAGCAGTCCATGTCTGAGACTAAAATACCCTGCCGCTCTAGTTTATTGATTAATATGGCTGCAGGCAACTCCCACCCCAGCCGCCTAGGTGACTTTTACTTTCCACTGTGGAGGTCCACCTTGGAGTGGAGCACCTCGTATTTTCGGCGCTGCTGCCCCGACTATCTTGCTAGTACTGGTGCTTTCAGAGATGGCTCTGCAACCATGTACCCGCTACAGCCGTGGTTTTTAATCCCATCCTTACTTGCTTCTGTTTTAACGTTGAATGTCTATCAGTCCGTGCCTCGCCTTACGACTGTGAACCGCCACTTTCTCACAATTATTTAGGCGCTCATTCTGGCTCCTTCCTGCCGTCTATTTGACTTGTATGCTGCATTGTAGCAGTCCACTTAGGAGTGGAACACAGTATATTTTAGCGCAGCTTCCTAACTTTTCCAGCTGTTCTAAGTAGCCTTTGGAGCTGGCTTGCAACCGTATTCTTGCCATGGCTGTAGTATGTAGTCCTTTACATTCTCGTCGATACCTCTCTGGTACTCCGTCTTACACTAGCACCCGGCTATTTCTCTAGCATCCGATTACTGAACCTGCTACCTTATTAGTCTATGGGTCTCGAACTAGGCATAGCAACCACACTGGCTCTCATGCATGTTTGAACGATAAGCTCTACCAATGTCGACCGAGCGCTCAACTTACATCCTAGGCGCATATGCCACTACTTACTATGTTCTCCTGATTGTCGCAACACATTAGTCGGTCAACGACGCCTGATCCTCCCGGTTTCTACGCAGGACAACGTTTGCGTACACTAGGCCAAGTTGGACAGCCTTCGTCTATCACATTCAACGAACACCGGGGCTCGTACTTACACGCGAAATAACCGATGGACTGTACAACATATTTGGTCAGTCCACTGCTTTTAACCACCACAACGTTACCATCTGATCATGTCTCCATAGGCGTGCCTCGCATAGTCGAGAATAAAATATTTATTTATTTATTTAAAAACTTGTTTTTATACATTAACATAGTCCGGTTCAATCTCCTTGGCAGTTTGCTCATGCCGTTTATCCTTTCTTCTTTATTCCAAAGGATATCATTGTCTGCAGGGAACATCTATGAGGACATTACCGCGACGCTTACCTGGCCACGGAATCAACACCGAACAATGAAATCGTCAGCGATTCGCAATCCTGACACTAAGAAACCCAGGAAAACTAATCAAATCGGTACAAGTCACCTGATTCGTCCAAATCCAACAGATCCGAGCACTTGCGGCCGACTTCGGAAAAGGCGACTACCCCATCATGGAAAACAAATTAGCGAAACATGTCTGCGAATGATTACAAGAACAATCAGTCAGGTGCAACCTTGCCAATATCCTATCACCGATTGTACGTATTCGCCTGGCAAGCCTTCTCCTTACAAAAGTCACAGTTGTCTGTTTAACAACACTGCGACGTGGCGGATGTGACTCGCCACACAAACGTCACTGCCACAACCACACGTTGGCAAGTTAACCGATATCATGTTTCACAAATTCCGTGTATTTATCTGCTGCGCTATGTACACTACCTCAGCGAACTTGTTCCTCACCAATATGCTCCATTTTGATGATCTACTTGTTATCTCTACGACACATATTCTGTGAGAATAAACTTTAATCAAACTTGGGCCACGTAGGCTTACACTACTGACTAGAGCTGAACTACTCCCGCCCTTGGTGTTGCTAATCATGATTTCATATACAATACTACTTCATCCTGCTCATGACCAAAAGTTTTGCCTCACTTTGTCGAGAATAAAAGTTTCTTTATTTATTTGAAACGTGTGATTCAGGTGTATATTTTAACGGAAAATCCGTCAGAAATTAGACGTGATCCAGACGTTGAGGTGCTACGCATAATCTAACAAATAATAGGTCACATAAATAAATATGTGCTTACTGGTATGTAGTAAAATGGTGATGGATAATCTACAAAGCCGCAACCGTGACAGAGCAACGCTGCAATAAATTTGATGTCCCGGATACGGTACTGCCTGTAAGAAAGCAGCTGCTGTGCTACTTATAAGACTAAATGGCATTATATGTCTTCCTTTTAACAAAGAGGAATTTTTGTGCATCGCTTCTCTAGTTGTTCCGTCATAATTTCCGCTGTTGCTGTTTTGAGTTGATATCCTTGTTTCTTTCCTATAAACCATAGCAGTGACTTAGAACAAGAAATAATTTTCTCCTAACGCAAAGCGCTCAAAGGTACAACTGCACCTTCCGCACTTTAGCTTCTTTGTCGGTGACGCGGAGCAGGGTACAAGAATCACTTTGCCTGTTGCAGGATTGCATCTGCTTACTAACAGCGAGCAGCGTTACTGAAATTGTCAGCAGCAACACCTGGGTTCTGTCCTCATCTCGCTTGTAGTTAAGGTTACATATTATGATGTTGTCGGTCAAGGTATGCTTCGTACTCTACGCTTTATATTTTTTAGTACAGGGTTGCTCTGGAATGGTTGAACAGTTACCTGCTGTAATTGTATGGTCAAACAATCCCCTTCCGTGTTGCTAGCTGAGAAGGTCAGGTCAATTTTATTCCACCCATACGTACGATAACAATGTTTTAGTGGTTGTTGGGTTTTCGACCGGCAATTGTTCTCCCTGACAAAGCCACAAACGTTGGTAAATAAACACAACATCTGGGCTCATTGGGCGCTGCAATAGCTCAATTCACTTTTTGCCCTCCCAAAGTATTGTGCCTACTCCGCAGGCGTCAGTTTTCCAACAGAAGCTTTCCATCAGACAATTATCACACGATTGAGCAGATCTAATATAATCACAAATGCAGCTGCTCAGCAACGGATTCAGTGATGGTTGGTGGTGTCCGGATCCGGGTTTGCCTAGCAAAGCGGCCTCAACAGAACATTCACAGAACGCCTGCTCCTAAAGAAGGACGGTCGTTGGCTTG
The DNA here is from genome assembly GCA_944474145.2 of Dicrocoelium dendriticum. Lineage (NCBI taxonomy): Eukaryota > Metazoa > Platyhelminthes > Trematoda > Plagiorchiida > Dicrocoeliidae > Dicrocoelium > Dicrocoelium dendriticum. Next base: position 69,981,988 of record OX104067.1, on the reverse strand, counting down.
TGATTTACTACCCATAGCTTCAGTCGCACACCTACATCTAGGGTAAAATAAGAGGAATAAAACGGGGATGAATGTGAATGGCAACAACTTTATACCGACAGCGCCAGTCCACACACTTTAAACATGCACAGCAGCAGCATTTCTGTCCAACTATATTTGAAATACTGCGAACCAAACGTTCTTAGGACCATAGCCCGCGCCATACTGGGTGCTTGTAACAAGTCTTTAGAACAGCCAAACGGATTTGCATCTTTCGCACAGCCACGAATCTATGATGTTCTGAATCGGAAAATAAGTGAACTTCACCCAACCTAGTCACGACTCGGAATAAGAACACCAGAATTGGAATTCAAATTTCGTGGGTGTGTATTCTACTTCGAAAAAGGTGAACAAACAATCACTGAGTATTGTTTGTACAATTATCGCATCCTCTGCAGCTTGAATGCAACTCCAGGTTTCTGTAATTCAGCTGTGGTTTCTGTTGCAATCTGGCTGATCTTCTTGGAGGCTGATTTTGCTCAGAATACACTTGAGGATCTGAAACTGAATCGACATTAGTATTTTCAGTGCACACTGAATTGAATGACAACTGACCGGAATCCTTGTATCTTATCTGGTCAACATTCCGTCTGTGTACAGAACAATCATCGAGATTCAAAATTCTAACCATGTGGTTTCCAATGTTGTTAACAATGATACAAGATGATGGACGTAAATCATTGCCTCTGAAATAAGATACTTCAGCAGTCCCCAAGCCAAGCATGTTGGACCTCAATGGTCTGGATTTACAAAGTTTGGCAGGTGTATCTCCAGTAGAGGAATGCACGCAATTACGGTATCGAAGAAGGACGTTATCAACAGAACGATCAAGTTCATTAAAAGAAGTAGGATCACAGGAGGTAATAGAACGTTTTAAGGTTGCAACAAAGTTTTCCGCTAGGCCATTAGAACATGGATGTCGTGGAGCGGTAAAATGGTGGCGACACCCAAGTCTCTGTATCCAATTAGTAACCTCTGAAGCCGAAAATTGCGAACCATTTTCACCTACTACAGCTAATGGGACTCCTTCTCTACTAAACACTTTTCTCAACGCAGCCACAGTAAAAGCAGAATTTGGTTTATCAGTCCGGAATACCTCCGGCCACCTTGAATAAGAATGCACCACCGCAAAAGCATGGTGCTTCTGCAGAAATGGTCCACAATAATCCATATGCACCCTTTGCCAGGGCTCACATGTCATCAGCCACGGTGTCCACTTTGACGGTTGCCGTAAAATTTTGTGTTTACAGTTCGGGCAATCAGAAGCAGTTCGTCGAATATCTGCATTTAATTCAGGCAACCAGCACAAGCATCGAGCTAAAGGCTTCATCTTTTCAACACCAAGGTGACCGGAATGTAAATCCGTTAGAATAGCTGATCTCAAAGTCGGTGGGATAACAATGCGGTCATTTACACATAGTAATCCATCAGGTGTAACACACAATTCATCACGACGCACATAAAATTTTGGGAACTTCCGTTTGAAAGAAACCGACCAATCACGTTTGACAGCAGAAATCAATGACCCATAATACCTTCTAGTATCATTGATAAGGGCAGAACGAGAGATTGGAAGCGGCTGGGTGAGTAAACAACTCATTTCAGAATCGGTTTCAAATATCGTTGCAGTACGTGCTAAGTAATCGACGTGAGGAATGAGCTTCGCACTTCTGTGCTCGACCACATAGTATTACGCACTAAGGGCAACATTCCACCTTTGGACCATGGCTGCTGAATACTTAGCTAAAGAACTGGAAGGATTGTAAATAAACTTCAGAGCTTCATGATCTGTCACAATGGTAAATCTGAGGCCAAACAAGTATTTGTAAAGTCTAGTGACTGCCCAGTATACAGCCAAAGCTTCTCGGTGAGTCTGAGCATTTCCTTTTCCCGCATTACTTAGTCGACGGGAAATACACAGAACGGGGTGTCCATTCTGCTCTAACACAGCTCCAATACCAGTGGGTGAAGCGTCTGTGAAAAGCACAGTAGGTAATTTAGGAGAAAAGGTGTGAAGAACACAACCAGATGCACGAATTTTTAAAAGCTTCCGAAGAACATGGTTATGTCTGTCTAACCAAACAAAAACCTTGTCATTCAACAAGGTGAAAAAGGATCAGCAATGGATGCAAAACCAGGAATGAATTTGGAATAGTACTGTAAAGCGCCCATCAGTGGTCGAAGCTCATGAACATTGGTGGGGGACTTCACATCAAGCAATGGTTTTATCCGATCAGGATTTGGTTTGAATCTTTCAGGTGTAACCTGATAACCAAGACAACTGATTTCATGGACACCAATTAAGCACTTCTTAGGATTGATATTCACATTAGCATCCTTGAAGCGAGTCAAAAGTGCCAGTAATCGGTAGTCATGTGTCGGTTTGTTAATAACATGTACAAAAACATCGTCTTGATAGACCTCAACATCCTTCAGATCTTTCACAATGGAGTTCATCACATTTTGGAATATGGCTGGCGACACATTAAGACCAAAGGGAAGAAATCTATAGCGATACAACCCAAAAGGTGTATTGATTGTGGTCAGTTCACTAGACTCATCAGTTAGTGGTATCTGCAGATATGCATCTTTTAAGTCTAGCTTCGCGAAAATCTTGGATCCGTGTAGACGCGAGCAAATAGAATCAGGTACTTCCGTGACACAACTACGCTGCAGCAGCTTCGTATTAAGAGTGACACGGTAATCACCACAAACGCTCAGTGGCTGTCCATCCGGCTTTAACGGTGTGACAATAGGTGTGGCTCATCGTGAACTTGGTACTGGGACGAGAATTCTTGATTCACAAAGAGACATAAGTACCTTTCGAACAGGTTCTCTAAGTCCAAATGGAAGTACACGTCGTTTACAGAAAACTGGATCACCGGCCACTTCCAGCTTAACAGGCGGAATTCTCATTCCACCAGAGGTAACCAAACAATCGTGTAATAAATCACGAATTTGGGTGTCAGTATCAGTATGTGACAGAAAATCGACACTTATTTTAAGTGCCTGCATAACCTTAAGACCGAGTATGGACGGGCCTTGACGAATGACAACCAATTTCCACTCGACAGGTTTCAAATGCATATCTAGCACTGGTAAGGTACAGCATCCTATCACCGGAATGGTATGACCAGTACTACCTTTAATAGTGATGAGTGTAGAATCAAGCTGAGCGTCAGGGTGCAGACCATCTAGACTCGTTTTAGAGATAAGAGACTATACGCTACCGGTGTCAACAATGAAACGATGTGACATACCATTTCCGAAACGTAAAGTGTTGTATAAATGGCCACTCGTATTTACAGCCAATTTCAGCGAATGAAAATCATCGGGCAAGTTCTCTGTGGAATCATCAACTTGTTTCACAACATTACAACGTCTGAACTGGTGACAAACACTACGAATATGTCCAACTTTCCCACAATGATGACATTTGGAATTCCGATGCGGGCAGGTATACCGTGAATGCAACTTTCCACAAGAGACACATTGTCCAGTCTTTCTATCAGCTTGACCACACTTTAAACTGTCTGAATTTCTCGGTGCATGAGATAGACTTATTCCGTGTGGTTTGAAAGTGTTGATTTGCCACGGTTTTCTCTTCTCGGCATGAACTCGGCAACTGGCTGAGCAAAACAAGACTTGATGATCAACAGTCGTCTGGCTCCTTGTAATATGGGAAGCATCCTGATAATGCAAACAGATGGATTTTACGTGATTGTAAGTCGGCGATGGAGCTGACGATATAAATCGGGATTATTTATTCCAGCAATTAGGCGATCTCTAAGGCATTCGTCAAGTTTGTCTCCAAATTCACAAGATGATGCTTGAGATTGGAGTTGGAGAATAAAATCACGAATAGACTGATTAGATTGACGGATCAGCAAGTTGAATTTTACTCTTACGGCAACCACGAAATTTTCCGGTATTAAGTGAGATAAAAGGAGGTCCCGCAACTTGTCATATGATAATTTCGATGGCAGCTGTGGGTAAGCCAGAATATTTAGAAGCGTATACACGCCTCTCGTCCAATAACAGTTAAAAAGTGATCAGATTTAAGATCTTCGCGAAGGTCATCTTTTGTGAGCCACCATAACTCGAATCTCTCCATGGATTCTTGTAACTTCTAAAGAGATGCATTTACGTTGAAGAATTCGATGGTTGTATTCATTTGGAAATAAACGCTGACTGCGACGCCAATTATGATGTCCTAAATCGGAAAATAATTGGACTCCACACAAACTAGTCACGACTCGGAATAAGAACACCGGAATTAGAATTCGAATTTCACGGGTGTGTATTCTACATCAAAAAAGGTGAAAAGAGTAACAATAAAAAGTCATTGAGTATTGTTTGTACAGTTATCACAGAATCCCAGTTTTCTGGAAGGGTAGCAAAAATGTGGGCAGTTGACGAAATTCGCTTCAAGCGCAGCCACAGCAAAGGTAGCCAACCGAAAGCATAGAAGTTAGAGGAAAATAAACACGAAAATATGACATGGAATATGCTGTAAGCCAACAAAACCGAGCAAAGCAAATAAATTGGAATGCATTTCAAATGGATTAAATAAATAAGTTGACGGATATTTCTAGGTTTGTCTGACGCTGTGCCAGCAATGAATCAGCCGAATATTTACACAACTCTCACGCACTTGCAAGGGGCATGAGAACCGTGAGTGGATTTGTGCTTTGTTTGCAATTACGGACGCGCAGGCATTTTTCCGAGTATAGTTAAAGGAGTTACAAACGCCCACCGTGAAGCTAATCTGGACCCTTCGGTTGGTTTTGGTACTGTTTGCTTTGTCAGTGGAGGAGTCAAGCCGAGTCGTAGTTGTGCAGGTTTTCTTCCGAAGCAGGTTCCGATTCTCCACGAATTTCTCCATACGTTCTCTGGATTATTTCGGCGTGTCAGTCGTCCCGTTTACTGGTAGGCACCTGGAAGGAAATAAGGGTGACCAAGGTAGAAGTAACATGAAAAGGTTACAAAGGATACCTAGAAATGCAACAAAAATAGAAGCTGTATCCTAAGAGAAATGCAAAGGCGGCGTACTTAACCAGCAATACACAAATCAACGTAAATATTACAAAGTTTCATACGATAAATTTGATCTATAGCGCCCACATTCATAGCAAATACCAGAACAAAAGGAAACCCTTTTCACTGCTATAATGTAAAACGTAGGCTAAAGAGAACAAAGTTTAAACCCTGCTTAATTTAAAAGTAAAAGCAAGATGCTTCGTGCAGCAGTTTGTAAGCATTTCGCGTTTGAATGGCGGTCTACGAATTAAGCCATAAGTTTGTTTTGCTACGCTTGGCTCTTTGCTTTGCAAACAGTTACCGATAAAAGAAAAGCAAATAAAAAATGTGGCGGAGCGGTATAAGTCCCAAATACGCATGCTTGGCACCATCCGGTTTCAAATGTGCCTGTCACTGTAGCCAGCCACAAGACGCCTGCGCCTACAGATGGACTATGGGTGGCTTGCCTTGCATCACCCACAACTCCAACCACACACCCCGTATCCAGTGTAAACCCGAGGGAATAAGACTGGGTGGCGTGTGGAGGTGAACCACGTTTCATCACCGGAGCCGGCTCACACTCATTCACAGGCAACCATAAGCACGCTGTATTTGGGAATCATTCGCACCCAAGACGGTGGCTGGACCGTAGTCTGCTCCACAATAAGTGCATGGAACCACCCTTCGAGCCTAGCACTGCGGCAAGGACCATGCACCCCGTCCCCTCTAGCAACGACCAACTGTCTCCTGGAGCCAGTATGGACGAGCTTGTGAGTAATAGACAGGTAGGCACTTTGTAAACATGCACATCAAGCGCAGCCACATCAGAAACAGCAAGCAACAGCCAAGTACTTGAAACGACAAGATGGTATAAAATAAATCCAAAAATGCACACGGACACCGTTGCCTAACTCCTTGCGGAATTAGCATATGAAGTAAGTTGGTTAGCAACGAATCTGCGATAAGTATACAGGTTCCTAAGTTACTTAGAAATGCTACCAACGCAACAAAATTACACAAGGTAAGCGCAATTAGTGTAAGCAATGTGGCTAGTTAATGGAAGGTTATCCAGGTAGACAAAACAAACCAATTAATGTGAAATGAAATTTATCAAACGTAAAGATTTAGTTTAAGAGTAAGTTGTTTTAGCCCGACTGCGGTGAAAAAGCATCAAGGACGCCACGTCAGCCTTAGCATGGAGCACATCCAAATAGGCATACCCAGCTAGATATGCGTTACATAGCCCGAAACACCTTGCCATAAGTTGGAATGCCGTAACGGGTTGAAAAGCAAACGTTTCGGGCGTACATAACATATATAGTCAAATGAACGATAATATTTCGCAAAAACGCTAGAAAACCGGTTTTAATTGTTATATATGCAAGATACTTCAGGACAGCTCATAATTTGTCCGCCTCCAGAAGGCCACCTTGTACCTTCTTCAGAGGATACTGAACCACAGAAACCACTATGAATATAAATATTGTAACCTCGATCCACAGCTGTTACTGATATCTTACCAACCGCACGTCTGCTCGTTTGGCCTTTCTATCTTTACCTAATTGTGACTGCTGTGCTTTCAATCACCCCAGGATTTCCGTCTCTTCCACCCACTTATTTCACTTACTGCTGCATCTAGAATGTTGAGCTTTGACCTCCTCATATTCAACCTTGTCTATTATGTTTCCCATACGGCTCCATTAAACTATCACTGCTTAGCTATACGGTACTTTGTAGTGTTCACATCCTTGTCTATCGGACCGATATCTCCTTTACTCCACCAGCATCTGGTTCTAACCACTTGATTTTATCATCCTCATTCACTGCTAGGCCTAACCCTACTCTACCGTATATTGTATTCGGTCCGCTTCTGGTCAATATCGTAAATCTGTACCGGTGGTCCAGCTACGCCAAGCGCTAGCGTAGCATCTCAGTGCTCTCTAGATTCACTTCCCTACTGTGCCTCTCCTACTTACTCTTTTTGGACAAGTCCGGCCCCTTAGGCTCCAAATGCCCTTAGGTCTTCAACCAATGCCACCGTGCTTTTGCGTATCGGCTGTCATTGTCTACGGTGCCCATTGGTAAATGTCACAGCCACATAATACTTGTCACCGTCGGATATATTAGCTTTGTACTTGGTCCTCCCTATCGTACTTGAAATCTCCGGTCACTGATTGAGTGTTACCTCTCGGCCTCCCCGCCAAGGCTTTTAGATCACGGTAACGTCTGCCTTTCCCATTTGCATCCTTGCATATGTTATTCCCTATATGGCTCCGTTCTACTACCTATGCTTAAATACATCGTACTCTGTAGTGTTCAAATCCCCATCTATCGGATCAACGTCTACCTTATACCACCAGCGCCAGCTTCTTACTATTTGGACCTTTTCATGTCTCATCTACTCCCATGCTTAGTCTTACTCTGCTGTATTGTGTGTTCGGCCCCTCTTCGGGTAATATCGCAACACTTCAGTAGTGGTCTAGGTACCCCTAGCGTAAGCGCAGCATCCCTGTCCTTGCCAGATTCACTTCACATTACATCCTTACGGGCTTCAATTTTGATTGTGCTGTTTCCTCGCTCATAACCATCCGACTTGACACCATTTTCCTTCCATCGCCTCATGCTTGAAGTCCCTTCGGCCTTACGTTCTAAGTATCGTCTACCTCAGGAGTTTGATCTTTGATGCATGCAGCTTCCTATCCGCAGCATTATACACAAGTAAATCTGCTCAGTCTGGAAAGCCATCCAGCATGTGCCTTATCCTTATTCCATCTTAACAGGCTTCCATTTGAATTACAACATCGTATAACACAGCCATCCTACTAGCTGACGTTTCGGTCCCTCCACCTGATGCTTGATGCCTCCTTGAAAGTACATTCTTATTAGTAACTACTTCGGTCTTCTGAAGGATGTTTTCTGTTTCTTCCAAACTCTATCTGCTCTACGCTAGGATGACGGCTAAGCCTCAACGAACTGCCGAGCCTATGAGTTATTCCCATTTTATCGTTACAGGCCCCCATTTGGATTGTGCTGCCGCATCGCTCACAACCATTAGAATTTTTAACAGCTTCCTTACTTCCTCTTATGATTGACTTCGCTGCGGCCTTACATTCTTACTATTAACAATTTCCGACTTCTGCATGTTGATACCTTTGGCTTCCTAGCTCAGTCTGTTTAATCCTAGCACGACTGATATTCTTCAAAGAACCGCCTAACCCGTAACACACTCCCTTTTTATCTCAACATAGTATCCTTTGCATTGTGCTGGTGCATAACACAAACATCTGATTTGCTGAGCATTTCATATTTCAGTTCATACGTGTTGCCACCTAGACCTTAGGCGAATGTCGTTGCCTGCTGCTTCTCATCTTTATCTTTTTATCGGTACTACCACTGATACCGGTAGAAGAGCCACTTAGACCATGGCTATTTCAAATGTCACCATTGCTGGCTACTATTTCCTTGTAAAAGTTCACATTGGAGTTGGACACTTAGTATCTATTGGTGCCGCTGTCCTGCGTAATCCGCTACCCCTGGTCCCTTTCAGAACTGACGCTGCAACCGATTGCTCGATACAGTTGTAGTATGTTGTCTCCTCTAATCATGCTACCGTTTTTAAATTTGAAGGACTATTAGTCCCTACCTGCTATTCCGACAACGAGCTGCTCCTGATTCGCAGTTAATCTGACTCTCTCCCGCATGTTCTCTGCTGTCTATTTTACTTATATTTTTTACTGTAGAACTCCACCTTGGTGTGGAGCACTTAGTATCCTTTGGCCCTGCAGTCCATATCATTCTGCTAGTTCATGTCCCTTTCATAGCTGTTTTTACAACCGTATTCTCGCTACAGCTGAACTCGGCCTTAGAGTGGAACACATAATATCATTGGACTCTGCTGCACAACCTAATCCGGCATTCTGTACAGTTTCAGAGAGGGAGTTGCAACCGTTTAAGCCGCAGAACGTAGTCCATTCTATTCTCGCTGCTATGCTTAACATTGAGTGGCAATTAGTCCGTGCCTTACGTTGCGATAACTTGCAGCTCCTGCATCACAGTCAATTCGGCACCATCACACTGTTCTCTGTCATCTAGTTGACCAGTATGTTCTGCTTTAGAAGTCCACTTTGGAAGGAAACCCTTAGTATATTTTGTAACCGATGCCCATCTTATCCAGCCACCTATAATCCCGTTTAAAGCTGCGGCTGCAAACGTTTTCTTACTGCAGCTGTATTGTGAAATCGCTTCTATCCTCACCACAACCAAGTTTTTCAGTTCACAATAATATCTTCATATCTCATGCGGCATTCCTCTCGGTCCATATAGTAACAGCCTCATGATACCCGCCTCCGTATGATTCATTATTTGTATGCTTGCTCCCCTTACCGAAATTGAAAATTCCGGCCTCTGATTGAGTTTTGTCTCTCGGCTTTACTATTATGCTTCTCAGCTCACATCAACGTCTCCCTCTCTGGTTTGGTCTCTCTTTTGGTCTACATCGCAACTGCTCAATTGCGGTATAGGTACCACTAGCGTCAGCGCATCGGCTGCCATAATCCTTTTAGTTTCCACATCATAATCTATGGGACTGATGTCTATCTTATTCCACCAGCACCAGATCTGAGCACTTGAACTTTTTCGGGTCTCAACCGCTCCTAGGTTTAACCATACTCTTTTGTATACTTGCTCGGTACCTCTTCTGGTCAACGTCGCAAACCTTGGAATGAAACTCTTAACAAATGGCGGTGCTGTCTGTATAATTGCCTTATCCTTGGTTACTTACGGAGCCTGGACTATCGTCGCTACAGCCGTAGTATATAAGTCCCATTCTCGTCAATTATTTGACACTCCCTCTCGCCCCTTCATCCAGCTGTTTAGCATCCGATTACTGATGTTACGTTATTATTGCCATTGGTCTAAAACCCGGCGTAGTAACTTCATTGGCTCTCATACATGTTCGAACGATAAGCTCTACCACTGTCAACCGATCGCTCAACCTATATCTTGATCGCAATTTAAACCACTCACTATGTTCTTCTGATTCCCTCAAAACCTTTACCGTCCAAAACCGCCTGATACTCACGCATTCAACCAAGGACGACTTTTGCGTACACTAGGTTAATTCGGACAGCATTTTTCTCTCACTTTCAGCAAATGCCGGGTTTCGCGCTTGCACGCAAAACATCGGATATGATGTATAACATATCCGGTCACTCCATTGATTGCAACCAGCACAACATTATCAAAAATTTTATATTTGTACATTAAGATTGTCTTGTTCTATGTTCTTAGCAGTTTGTTCGGTCCGTTTATCTTCTCTCCCTTGTTCTAAAGTATAACATTACCTGCACGGAACACGGCTGATGACATACCTGCGACTCTCCCGTGGACACGGAATCAATACAAAACAAAGAAATCACCCGCACTTTGCAATCCTGACAAAATACAGAAACCCAGAAAACTAATCAAAGCAATACAACTCACCTGAGTCGTTCGACCTCAACAGCTCCAACTACTTGCGGTCGACTCCGAAGGAGACTACACAACCATGGGAAACAAATTGGCGAAGTGGGACTGCGAATATCCGCAAGGGTAATCGGTCAGCCGCAATCTTGTCAATGTCATATCACCGGTCGACAGTGTTTCAGGACGTGGTGGGTCTTCGTCTGGCAAGCTTTTTCCCTACAAAAAGCCACAAATGTCTGTTTAACAACACTGCGACGTGGGCGGATGTGACGCGCCACGCAATAATGTCACCGCCCCTAACACACATCGGCAAGTTGACTGATATCACCTTTACAAATTCTGTGCATATATCTGCTCTCGCGCAAACACGCCTACATATTTGATTAGTGACATGCCACTATTCTTAAATAATTTCTCAGTCTTTCCATGCTTCACGCACCTGACCTACACTGTGTACGCGACCTCTTTGGACTAGTTCCTTATCAACATACTCCACATTAGTGATCTGATTCTTATCTCTACATCTCGCATTCTGTAAACATAGACTTCATAACACCTTGGGGCCATATGGGCCCACACTACTGTCTCCAACTGTACTATTCCCGCTGTTGGTGCTGCTAGTTCCGCTATCATGTACAATGTTGCAATATGCTGATCATGCCTAAAAGGCGTGCCTTGCTTTGTCGATAATAAACTATTTATTTATTTATTAGTCCACGCTTCATCATACAATAGCTTCCTTCTCCTGGTTCACAATAAATCCGGTATCCGCCATCGCTCTTCTCTGCCGTCTTTGACTTTTATTTTTCACTGTTGTAGCCCACCTGGAGTGGAACATTAGGTAACTATTGGCGCTGCAGCACTAATCATTCTGCCACAACGCTTCCCTTTTAGAGCTGGCTCTGCAACCCTTACTCCTCACCATCGTCTATTTGACTTGCATATTTCACTGTAGAAGTCCGCATGCCCTTGGTCTTGCTAATCATGCTATCATGTACAATATTGTACTTTGCTGCGCAGGCCCAAAGGCGTGCATCGCTTTGTCGAGAATAAAACATTAAAAAAGAACACGAGACTACAGGTGCACAATTGTTTTCATTGATTCTTTTCAGAGACTTACAATAATATTTAAGGGTAAAATAAATACCTGCAATCGACCCGTTGACTCAACTTACGTAGTTCACTAATGGTTTAGGGTGGAAGGCTAGAAACTGACCTATGACCTAACAGCTCGACTGCATGGCGCCGAGCTTAACCCGTGGCGGTCGATCCTAGCATGGTTCAGCCTCGCTGACAACGGAAGCTGTAAGACATATACCAACTTCTTTTGCTAGCGTAAAAAGGATGAAAAACCGGATGCAAACCGATGTAGTTGCCGCGAGCGCACGGGGGCGCAAAACTCTTGATTGCTGCTGGTGGACGCTATAAATTATTCGGAAGGCACGCTTAAACCAACTTGGTGCTCAGTATCGACAATAGGGACCAAAATACGCCGCGAATAGCCTCAGTTTTTCTTGAGTTAGCCTGCGGGAGAAGTGCTTATTTATGCTTTTGGACAAGTGCCGTGCCGTCCGATCGAACTAAGTAGCGTCATAAGCGCACATTAACTGCTAAATAACCATAGATGATATCAGCGATGGCAGCATATCCGTATTGCGTGAACAACCAAGTGGTTCGTTAGAAACTGTACACTTTAGTCTAGCTACTGGGAATGTCGACTTGACTACTGCTGAAAGACTTTTGGTGAAACACTCGGCAGCGGCATCTCCTTTAAAAGGTAATTTTACAAATGACGCTTCCTGCGCCGCGGTTAAAACTGGCAAGTGCTTGGGTTGTTCTTCAAACTTCTTTGCAACAATTCTATCAGGGTAGCCATTCTCGCGCAGCTTATTTTTTTATAAAGACCAGTTTCTAATTCAGGGTGTCCTGGGAGCAAATGATTATGCTCTTGTGGTAAGGCAGTGGATTAAGTTTCGCTTTAAGCTCAGCGGGACAAAACTATGAAAATTCGTTTACTGATCATGCACTTATCGTTGCTGTAGGCGTCCGCTGGACGGAGCCGGCTGGCTTCCTAGATAACAAAATATCTAGCTAAGGAAGCGGTGGTGTAAGTTAACGAGTACTTAGGCATTGAACCACATCACTTAAAGATAACTGGCAACTAGCAGTTATGAAGGTCCATAGAAGCACGTCTAATGCTGGCAGTTAGGCCATGGTTTGAACAATTATGACGTTAAAATTGGATGCATTATATATAACGAGAGCAACAATAGTTACTAACATCTTATACAAGGCTTAGGTCCGGTAGAATGCCTTCGTCAGGCTAACTCAAAATGCATAAGCCTAACATATTTTTAGGACTCCGTGCGCTAAGAATTTGTAAAGTGATAAAGGGTATGCACAGGACTAAGAAACTGATTGCTAGATAAGATGTAATGACTGAAGTTTGCCTACTCGGTTGGGTTCGGTATTGCCCCAAGATATCTTATTTGAGGAGTGCCTGCGGATTTACAAAGCTGCTAGTCAGTAAGCTAGGCTGTATTATTTGTTGAGCTATTGAGTGGAAAAAGTGGCCATTGAAGAAGAGAAGCCGTAGAGGCGGTGATACCGGTTGGTCTTTGCGGTCTCTGGGCTAAAGTGTCAGTGGGGAACCAAGGCAAAGCAGAACCTACTCAGAGATGGCTACATACCTTATATACACAGCATTGCAGTCTAAGCACTTAGGTGGTGCGCTCGAATTATCCGGCTGAGGTTTCCTGGGTGTTGTGACTGCTGCGTTGAATAAGCTGAAAATAAAGTGTGGCCATTGTTAGAGCCTATCCACTGGGACTGCGATACCGATTAGCCACTACGGGTTGCTTATTTGGTGAGTTCTACCCTTTCCTTTGGCAAGGCTTTGGGCCGAAGCGTCCGTAGAAAGCAAAGCTGGTTAACAGGGAGTCAGTAATAACAAAAGGCATATTGTACTCTAAATTCTATTCTTAATACTAGAAAATAAAGGTGACCAATAGCGCTAAAGTCTCTCAGGTGTTAAGACGATAACTAAAAAAAGGTGGATGCATTGTGAGCTCAAGATCTTTAGGTGCAATGCAATACATCAAATGCACCCTCAAGCTACACCTGGGCCAGTTTCGAAGAAGTGGTCTTGAGAATCGCAGATTTGTTAACACTTAGAGACCTTTGTATCTCTTTTCTGAAAGATTAAAGGTTTGGACCTCTCTTAGTCTGGAAGGCAACCTGTTCCACCTGTTTACGTACGAACTTACGAAGAAACGAAATCGCAGTCGATGCTTCCTTCCTAGCAGGGCAATGTAGTGGCTCTTGCTTTGGTGACTAGGGTTAGACGCGCTACTTAGATTCAGACAGGTGCTAGTACTGTGCAGCTATTTATGAATTAGTTTATGTAAGAAGCACAAATTAAGGATAATGCGTCTTTGCCAAAGTGGTTGAATTTTAAGTTGTTCGCCACTATGTTGAAAACTTTGGGCAGGCTGCGACGGAGTCAACATCGCACAGCGCCGCTGAGCTTTTTCAAACAGAGCACGGTCCGACTTCCGTAGGTTGCTGTATACAAAGGTGCAATATTCCAGATGTGGACAGACGTTACCCTAATAATATTCCACCCTTGCACTGCGGTGTTTAGGTAACGGTGTATGTGGAAGGATAACACCATTACACTTGCCACTTGATAATGAGCCTGAGCTGCAACGTTTAGGCACGTGGAGTAGCGCACATCGAGACCTGTTGTCAGCACATTCCGTTGGGTAGGGATGCGGTTTAATATCTGGCACGCAGAAGATTTATAAAATTAGTTGGTCATGGCCTTAGGTTTTTGAACGGAGGACGTCAGTTGAAAGTGTTCGCGCCATTTTTAGTGCTTTAAGGTCCACAGGAATGTTACGGCTTGCAAATAGTTCATTAGTAGGTAGAAAGACGTACACAACTTTTACGTTATCAGCCAGTATGTAGGAGCGGCCGTGCTGAAAACTGCCGCTCGTATTATTCCACAACACGTGGTCGTACACAGAGTTGGCTCTGCTACCCTTTTCGCTCTACAGGCGTAATATGTATCGTTCTTCATCGCTTCTATTTTTTAATCATTGTATGCCTAGTACCCTGCGCCTTTTCTTACGATAGCGGGCGGCTCCTTCTGCACAGTCAATCAAGCTGCCTGCATCGTTCTTCTCTACCGTCTATTTGACATGTATGTTTCACTGTACATGTCCAAATTGGAGTGGCTTTCTTAGTGATGGTTGCTGTTGCTGCCTAGCTTTTTTCACTATTCTCTGCCCCTTTCCGAACTGGCTTTGCAACCGTACTCTCGATAATACGGTAGCATGCAGTCCCATCGCTACTCGGCAATACGTCTCCGACATGCTGTCTCTCGGATCGGAGTACCGAGCTTGTGATATTTCTCTCCTCACTAGTCTCCAGCTCAGCGCAACAACCCATCTGGTTCTTTTACTTGTTTGGACGGTTAGCTCCACGCCTGGCGATTGATTGCTCAACCTATATCCTTGGCACATATTTCACCACCGTATATGCTCGTTTGCTTCACTTACTCATTCACTGTTAACAACGACTGCTACTTCAGCTTTTCACACATGGCAACTGATGCAAACGCTAGGCTAATACGGAAGCATTTCTGCTCACACTCAACAACTCGCAGACCACCTACCTGCACACAAAATCACAGCTCTGCTGTATAACATGTTTTGGTCCATTCCTTTGCTTTTAACTATCACAAAATTACCAAAACTTGTTTGGTCACACATTAATATGGATCTGCTTAATTTCCTTTGCAGGTTGCTGTTTCATTTCGCTTCCTATATAACATAATTAATTACTTAAAACACCTCCAAAGACATACTTGTGACGCCTACCTAGCCGCGGAAACAACCCTGATCATTGATGTTGTAAGCACCTCGCAAGCCCGACACACTAAAGATACCCGGAAAACTAATCAAACCAAAATAGTCACCTGAGACGTCCGACGTCATTGGATCCAAACACTCGTGATCGATTCCGAGAAAGATGACCATATCTTCATAGAAAACAAATTGGTGCTACGTGAATGCAACTAGCCGCCAGGGCAACCGGTCAGAGACAACTCAGTCAAGGTCATACAACCGGTTGCTAAGGTACCACGACGTGGTGGGATTTCGCTTGACAAGTATACTATCTATAAAAGGCCACAATTGTCTGTTTAACAACACTGTGACGTGGAGTATATGACTCGCAACTCAAAAGTTACTGCCCTACCCACGCAAGGTAAATTGACTGATAACATACTTTGCAAGTTATAAATAAATAAATAGAGTATTGGCATATTCTCGGTAAAACGAGACACATATGTAAAGACGTGATCAAATATGCACACAACCATGGTTTCTTTGCAATGTTAAAACATTTCGGTTTAATGAAAGGTATAAACGAAAAGATGTAGTCCATGTGATTGAGCATATTGTCAGGTAAGAGTCAAACCAAGGAACATGATGGCAATGTGGCGCGCAAAACTCATTCAGGATAGAAGTTGGGGGTAATTTCACCATCTAGTGCTCCGGGAGCACAGTAACCCAAACAAGGGTTTGGTGCAATCAATGACCATTACGAAGGCGGGATGGGCTGTGTTCCATCAAAGCATTCTTCATAGTAAAATCGCTTACACAGGTTGAATGTAGAAGGCTCTGGACTGCGTCGGTGTGAAATGTTTACCTGTGACCTTGTTTTGTGGCGAGTCACTTCCGCCACGTTGCAGTGTTGTTAAGCGGACATTTGTGGATTTTTCTAGGGAGAACGCTTACCAGATGAAAACCCACCACGCCCTGGAACACTGCCGTAGCTTCCCTTGAACAGTAGTGCTAGTTGGCTATGCATCGTGCAGACCGATTTTGCACCCTATTATTTGCGGTCGGTTGGCAGCCAAAATTCTTCCTTGGTTGACCGAATGGTTTAGTAATAATCGGGCAGCAGCCGTTGAAGCCGGCCAATGATGCAAAAGAGTCGCAGAGTCTAATGATAAATAATGCAGGTGAGTAAACACTTTGTTAATAGAGGCCGGCTTTTCTATTATATTCTTGTCCGGCTAGCAAACCCTCTCCAGCTATCCACGCTGGACTTGTCATGAAGACGGTGAGTAAAGTTGTTTCTTGTGGCTGAATATGTCTATAACAGGCGAAAATGTCATTCTCCGCAAAGTGGATTCGGAATTCCTTCAAATGTAAGTAAGTGTGACTGTCTCCATGACCAAGTAAAAATTCCATGAAAGGCCATCGGAAAAGCCAATTATACGAGTGCAACGCTGCCCGTGAAATGACATCAGGATAGCTCCAGGTGGCTGGCGAATAGGAAGGTTTGAGGCAGTGAAGGTAAGCACGCCAGAATTGTTTGTCCTCGGTTGTGGAAAGGGGGATCCATGTAAATATATTATTCCAGGTGAGTAAATTGTTCCACTCTGAGTACGAGGCGAGCTGAACCCATTTGTTTAGACCCCGGGAAGTTAGCGTCTCCAGAATAGTGGAATGAACTCCATTTGGAACGATGTGTGGGTTCGTTATCTCCCGGAAAAAGGGTAAAGCGTTTAAAAAAGCTGGCTATTGAGGATGGGTCGACCAGTCCCGCTGGATAAACCTTCTTGTTTTGGCGGATGTAACTGTGGAAATCTCGGGAAAAGGGGCAACGAACAAGTGGCAGCCAAACAGAGAGTCAGCAATGAATCAAGAAGCACTATTACAGACTGGTGGCGCGCAACGGTGCCTATGATACATTGAAACTTATGTAATTTTGTTTATACATGATTTGAAAGCGCGTTCTTTACATCACGTCGCTGGTGTGACTCAGACTACAACTACTATGTAGGAAGAAGTTTCTGCACGCGCAGGTTCAAGAGACCGATATAATAAAGCGTGTTGACGAAAGTTAGGCGAATGATGCGGTGGTTGGAGAGAAACAGGTAAACCGATGATGATGGTAGCAATCCGAATGCAAGTGGCATCTTAGGTAAAAATAAGGCCAACTAGGTTAAGACCGAATGCGGGAGCAAAAGAGCAACGTTCGAAAAGGAAAAGGAAATTCAAAGAATCGGCTAGGAGCTGATGAATGCTGACGGCAGTGTGAAGAGTAATTCGTGAGAGTAATTACGCTAAAGCGCTCATGATTCCACAGTCCAAAAGCCGTCAGAATCTAGTGAAAATGGTTACAGGGGGCCAAAACTACCATGCATTGGGAGTCGTTATGCCACTTACGGTCTCACTAAAGAGACAAATGTGAAGATATCTGGACGCATAGGACTACGCCTACATGTTTGGTCAGTGACATGCCACTGTACTTAAAACGTTTTCACAGCTATTTCACATGCTGCACACACCTGACCCGCTCTGTGTACACAGGTCCGTTGGACACGTTCCTCATTAACATACTCCACTCCGATGACCACTGCAATACTTATCTTGTTATTTCACACCAAGAGGATAGACTTCATTCACTCTTTGGGCTATGTGGGCCTGCACTACTTACTACATCTGTTTTACTCCTGCTCTTGATCCTTCCTATTATGATATCATGTTCAACCTTGCACTATTCTGATCATGCCCAGCAAGTGTGCCTTGCGTTGTCGAGAATAAAACATTCATTTATTTATTGCTTAAGCGTCCGGATTTTCATTAAAAGTTGGGGCAAAATATGCTGCCTTCCGCCTTCGAGGATTTATTCTGAGCAAGGCAAGATGTAAGCTGAGTATACTTGGCGAAATCAGAAAAAAGCCAACGAATGTAAAAATGGATGCTAGGTGCAAAACCATAACGAAGGATCGTTCTCCGAAAAATGTGAATAGGCGAAGGCAGTAGTATTGCCCATAACAGGCACTACAGCGCTAACCGCATATAGAGACGACTTGTCCTCTAGAAAAAACATTGTGAAAAGCAAATAAAAATGTGGCAGGTAAGCAAACAAAGTGACCACAGGTAATGAAGCACGAAGCCACGAGTTTACTAGAATGGTAATTCAAACTTCCGGGCGGCGTGTTCTGGACCGGGTTCACCAATTGTTGGGTAACGCCTGGGATACTAATCGGTTAGCCGACCGGCCTTCTCGTAGTGCCGTCTGGGTGGTTTAGGTTTACCCTCTAACAGCAAGTAGTTCGGCGGCAGTGTTCCAGGAAGTGCTTGGTTTTCGACTGGCTGGCGTTCTTTCCATAAAAAGCAACAAACGTCCGTTCAATAACACTGTGCCGTGGCGGTTGTGACTCGCTACCTACTAAAGTTGTCCATTGCTTATCCGGACAACGGCTTGAGGTCCACAGGTTTCACTCATCCATTTAACACTGGCGACATATTCAAGCGCGCTCAAATAGGCATAAAACATTCACAAACTCCATAAGCACAGCTAAACAAACAAACCTGCACATTTACATGCATTTATATCTCAAGGTATGCGATAACCATATTGTTCCATTTTAAAATAAATGAACACGTGTTATACTCTTAACATGATCACGCCTGTGCAGGCACGCCACGCTTAGTCAAGAACAAACATTTTATTTATTTATTTATTTATTTATAGAAGTTGTACGCAGCTGGAGCGAACGTGCAGTGTTCAGGCTACAAATGTAGGAAGGTAAGCAAAAGGCGCCAGCAACTGTGCTGTAGGGTATTCACAAAAGAGTTCGTGAGAACGAAAATAATGTCCGTTAAAGAAGTGGACGTTTTGTAGGTTAAAATAACCGTAAACTCCAATGCGGTAAGATAATGAAAGTGTATTTTTGGGTGTAAAACAAGCTGCACTAGATGAAGTACGTAACTAACGGCTTCTAACTTCGCTTAACATATGTTGCGCCATTTAGTACAGCGGGCTGTTGTCTGATGCTGAAGAGCCATTGGGAGTGGCGGAGAATTTTCTACTCGCAACCTTTGGAGTGCATGCGGTAGCGCAGATAACATCGGGCATACAAATTTAAAATTATTCTTCCAAAGATTTCTGCTAAACGCAAAAGTAAATGAGCAATTTTATACTGTAAATGAACACTAAACCTTCCGTTTAGCCACATTAACCAGAATGCGGAATATTACTTGATTATTCCATGTAAGCTTTATAGTTAATAAAGTCCATGTAAGCATAGTGGTAGCTTGCTAATGTCTTAGGAGTACGAAATGAAGGGAAAATTTGCACGCAAATTAATCGCATAAGCAGTGTTGCGCAGAAATATGCCTTGGAGTACCGTCATAACCTGGATTACTTTGCACTAATGACGTTGGAATGCAGAGAGGCCTTCCCGTAGATGTAAAAGCGTATAGCCATTTACAAATTTAAATTTTGCATGCCATTCTTACGCTTTGGCCATGACAATATGCGTCGTATAGTTACACATTTAGTATATGTACCGTCGGAGTGAGTACAAAAGCTGTCCGTCGGACAAAATCTTAAACTTAATAGCCCGCTGTTTGAGCGAACGACAGTCCCGGTGTACGCCGTGCTCCTGTTGTATTGACAGCCACATACAAAAAGGACTACTTGTTATAAGGGCACATACTGGGTTTTGCGGCCATTATTAACCTTAAAATCAAAGAACCATGGAATGGTTGTAGAGCTTCCAGTTATTGCGCTTTGCACGAGAAAGATATTTAGGAGTTAATATGATAAATCTGTGCGCTCTTGAAAGCGGGTGTTGTGAAGGTCCTGCTCTATTTAAAGGCAGGAAATGATAAATTGTAAATGATGAGTAAAAGTAGCTGTCATAAAGCTATGGTAGCTCCTAAAGTGTCTGCAGATGGATAACAACGGTGGTGGCCAATAATTCAACTACTAAAGTAAACTATAATGTTAGGGATTGTGCCGTAATAAGTTTTCTTCTGTTTGAAGTGAAAATAGTAGTTCTTGATGATGAGACAAAAAAGCTTAGCACAGGCAATTGGATGCCACTGTGGATAATGATTTCCATGAAATGCTAAACTTGAATTAATAATGCATGCTGATGGATCTATGCAATTGTTGCGGAAAAGATAACTGTGTGGCCGTAGAAAAAACATTGTATTTGGCTCGTAATTAACCCCGGAAATGGATAGTATTTTTAAAATGTAAACGTTGCGAATACCTGCTTATCTTAAGCGGCGCAGATATATATCTAAATGCGCTCCTTAATAGTACCACGTTTTTGCAACTTTTACCTTACATATAGGTCGATTAGGGTAAAACAGACTTGCTGTGCAAGTTGTTAGCTAAAGCACAGATATGGTGAATTGGGTATCTATCGGGAACAATGAAAATGTTAAGCGTCCGGTAGTTGCCACATGATCTCCAGACGCCAGACTTCGTGGGCGCCAAATGCAGTTCAGATGCACAGCAGCTTTTTGAAATGCGTATTATTCCGAGGTTGTGTATGTGTTCGAACACTTTCTTGGCTGCTTGTAATTTGTCCGGTGGGGGCTTCTTGGCTTAGAAGACGCAGGATGAGTGGTTGTGATTATACGGTGACGGATATACATGTAGGTAGGCCACACCTAGTTCCGGATTTACCTGCCACTGTGGCCCGCCACAGGACGCTTGCGAATACAAAGGGACCATGGGTGGCCTGCGCTTCACCACCCACAGCTACAACCACACGCTAAATATCCAGTGTAAAACCGTAGGAATAAGACCGGTAGGCATGTGCATGGGAGCAACGATTCAACAACGGAGTCGCCTCACAATGCTTTGTAGGCAAACACCAGCAAGTTGTATTTGGCTAACAGTCGCACACAGGACAATAGCTGGACTGTAGTCCGCTCCACACTGAGTGCATGGAACTACTCCTTTAGCCTAGCATGAGCAAAAGGACCGTGCACCACGTCCCTTTCAGCAAAGACTAACTGTCTCCTAGAGCCGGTATGAACGGTGGTGGGAAAAAGAGAAGTAGGCATCTTGTCAACATGCACATCAAGCGCAGCCACACTGGAAATGTCAAACAACAGTCAATTAGTTAAAATGACGTTATCAAATAAAACATGTCTGTTAAATGATACGGCTATACAGGCCTAACTCTTACCTAAATTAAAATTGAAGCGAGGTTGTTAGCAACAAATACGCGATAAATTAATAAAAATATTCTACTGTTACACAAAATGCTACGAACGCAATAAAATTACGAAAATAACCAAAATTAGCTTGAGCAACGTGCCTAGTTGATAGAAGATTATTCAATTAGGCAGAACAAACCAAAGTAAGTGGAAGGAACTTTTGCCAGCAAAAAGACCCAGTTTAATGGTAACTTGGTTTAGCCCAACTGCAAAAAAGCAGCATTATGAATGTAACATCAGCCTCAACATGGGGAACTTTTCTTACCTAGATGGTTGTTGGCATCCGGTTTCAGGTTTTCCTGTAACCACGGCCTACCACAGAACGCCTGAGCATACAGAAGGACCATGGGTGGTTTGCACTGCACCATCCGCTGTTCCAAATATACACATCATATCCAGGGTAAACCCAACGAAATAAGACCGGGTGGCATATATACAGGTGCCATGTTCAAACAATGGAGCCGGCCCACACTCCTTACATATCTAGATATGGTATTTCGGAGCATAAATGTATACTCCCCAATGCTGCCACGTCTAGGCAACTATTATATGTGAATTTATCCGCTCAATTTTCGGTAATTTAACTACAAAATTCATTGTGTTTTTCTATGACCTTACATAAATTTGTACATATAAATAAATAAATATGCTATTCTCGACAAAGCGAGGCACTCCTTTTGGGCATGCTCAGAATATTGCAATGTTGCACATGATAGCATGATTAGCAGCACCAACAGCGGGAATGGTACAGTTGCAGAGAGTAGTGTGGGCCCATATGGCCCAAAGGTGTTATGAAGTCTATGTCCACAGAATGCGAGATGTAGAGATAAGAATCAGATCACTAATGTGGAGTATGCTGATGAGGAAATAGTCCGATTAAGTTGTGTACACAGTGCAGGTCAGGGGAGTGAAGCATGAGGAAAAGCTGAAAATATATTCAAGAATGGTGGTATGTCGCTATTCAGATATGTAGACGTGTTCGTGCTAGAGCAGATATATGCACAGAATTTGTAAAGGTGATATCGGTCAACTTGTCTACGTGTGTTAGGGGCGGTGACTTTACTGCGTGGCGCGTCACATCAGCCCACGCAGCAGTGTTGTTAAACAGACATTTGTGGCTTTTTGTAGGGAAAAAGCTTGCCAGACGAAGACCCACCAGGTCCTGGTACACTGTCGCCGGGTGATACAATATTGAAAAGATTGCATCTAACCGATTACTTTCGCGGATATTCGCAATCACGTTTCGCCAATTTGTTTCCCATGGTTGGGTAGTCTCCTTCGGAGTCGACCGCAAGTGGTTGGAGCTAATGAAGTCAAAAGGCTCAGGTGAATTGCATGGATTTGATTAGGTTTCTTGGTTAAGTTACTGTGTCAGGATTGCGAACTTCGGGTGAGTTAGTTGTTCTGTATTGATCCCGTGTCCATGGGAGTTGCAGGTATGTCCTCAGAAGTGCACTGTGCAGGTATTGTTACCATTTAGCACAAGAGCGAGAAGAAAAGCGGACCGAGCAAACTGCCAAAGAAATTGAACAAGACTATGTTAATATATAAATGTAAAATCTGTGGTAACGTTTTGCTGGTTGAAAGCAATAGAATGACGGAATAGGTTATACATCGCAACCGTAGTTTCGCGTGCAAGCACGAAACCCGGTATTTGCTGAAAGTGAGAGAAGAAAGCTGTTCGAAGTGGCTTGGCGTAAGCAAAGGTTGTCCCGTGTGGAAACCGGGAGTAGCTTGCCTTGTTAACCGGTAAACGTGTTGAGAGAATCAGCAAATGATGAGTGGTTTAATATGCGCTTAAGATATAGGTTGAGCGATTGGTTGACAGTGGTAGAGCTTATAGTTCGAACATGTATGAGAGCCAGTGGATTTACTACGACGGGTTGAGACACATGAAAATAGTAACTTAACGACAGTAATCAGATGCTAGAGAGACAGCTGAGTGACGGGGTGAGACGGAGTGTCAAATAATTGACGAGAATGGGATTTATATACTACGGCTGTAGCGAGAATACGGATGCAAAGCCAGCCCTAAAGGAACCTGGAAAGTTGAAAAAGATAGGGAGTTCTACGGTGCGGCCAACAAGTCAAATGGAAGACAGGGTAGGGCCATACTGAGAGTCGGGTTACTTATGAGGAAGAAACCGCCCGATGATAAGCCTTCAACGATAATAACAGGAGCGAGAAGGGCTTGAATACTACGGCTTTATCGAGAAAATGGTTGTAGTGCCATCGCTGAAAGGGACCAGGAATAACAGTAGTGTGAGCATCAGCCTCAAATGATGCTGGGTGTTCCACTCTAAGGTGGACATCCACGGTGGAACTTTGAGGTCAAATAGACTACTATCTATAACTCACTAATTAGTGTTGCTGGCAGCCTGAGTAATTAACATACAGGGCAGCACGCTTTATTAGGTTTGGCATAGACTGATAGGTGTACAGTGTTGAACACAAGAGATAGAACAGAGAGCAATACTTGCAACAGCCTTAGGCAGAAAACGACAGTGGTGCCGACTCCGGAAGTGAGCAAGGGTAAGGAAAGAATACAGACAGCACCGCCAAGGGCAAAGTACTTCGCCCGAAGATTTGCGATATTGACCAAAAGTAGACATACAGTAGAGTATGGTTAAACAGAGAAGTGAATGAGAACCGAAGAAGTTTAAGTGCTTAGAACCTGGTGCTGGTAAAAATAAGAAAGACAACAGTCCAATAGATGGGGATGGGAACACTACAAAGAGTATGGCAGCCGATGCGCAAAAGAAGAGAGGCCTTGGTTTGAGACCTATGGGCATTTGGAGTCTCAGAGACCGGACTGGTCCAAAAGGTTTAAGAATGAGAGGCCCAGTAGGAAAGAGGATCTAGCGAGGCCATGGATGTTGCGCTGACGCTAGTGGTAACTTTATCAATATTGAACAGTTTCGATATGGATCAAAAAAGATGCCAAACCAGCTTACTTAAGTGCCACTATGCGATAACATATGTAGGTAATAGGTCAAGTCTAATGAAAAATAACGGGGATTTATACTCACTTTTTGATTGTGTCTGTAAATAAAATAAAGTAAAATTTTTATTCTGGGCTAAGCGTGGCTGGTTTGCAAAGCATTGTCATGCTAAGAGTACAAAGTATGGTCAGTTAATGTAAAGGGAACGCTAAGGTTGTCACGTAGTAAAATATAGGTATATATGTGTGCATGTATGTGTATGTAGCAGTGTTTTTAATATTTGTGGATGCTTTTCTGCACGGTTGCTCGTGTTTGAAAGTGTCGGCAGTGTTAAATGTATGCGTGAAACCTGTGAAAGTGAAGCAGTTTTCCGGGTAAGCAATGGGTGACTTTAGTTGGTGGCAAGTCACAACCGCCGTCATAGTGCTAGTAAACAGATATTCGTGGCTTTTATAAAGAGAACGCTTGCCCGGCGTCAACCCAACACGCCTTGCTGAACTGTTTGCTGGAACCGGATAGACCCGAACCACCAAGCTGGCACCACGAGGGGGTTGTTTGGATAGTATTAGGGATAGGACTGAACAGGATAGGACCGCGAGACGAAACAAGCTTCCGCTTAACAAACATCCCCTTCCGTGTGCCAGTAATCGCAAATGAGCCACTAGCACTGCCATTTGCTGGAATGATCTTGGTTCTATAATGGTGAAAACAGAAGCACGTGCAAGACGAACAACACGCTTTGATAAAGTAATGAGATTAGGGGCGGTCAACCAAGTTTAAAAAGATTCGGGAAACAAGGTCAGCCAATATTTGACTAGGCTACGTTTAAATTCCTCCACAACTTCACATGCTAATAGAGCAGGAGGAAATTTATGCCCAACAAGCGCAACCCGGTTTAAGAAGAGCCTGGCTCATAACTCTAGCATCGATCTCTGCCGCTCAATTTCATGCAATTGCGCACAAGTTGTTTGACGTAGCTGATAAATACAGCTCGGTGGGTCTGTGACCCCGAGACCATTCATGAGTTTGAAAGTCACTATTAAGCCAGCCCGCAACCCGCGTCTTCCCACGAAAGAAGCTTAAGTTAGGTAACCGAGCCCCGTACGATAACCAGCACTGGCATTTTAGCATTCGAGTGGCCAGGCTTTGCACATTCTCAGTACAAATACTATCTATCTACAGTTAGGGTGCCCAGCCCTGAACACACTATTCCAGAGATATATTTAAATTTTTATTCTCGACAATGCCAGTTACACATTTACAGGCATGATCATATTTAGCTCATGGTGTGATCAAATTGTACAAAAGGACATGTTTGGCATAACAGTGTATGTACGTATATGGGAGTATATACGTATGTAATTGTGTAGGAATGTAGCTTGTGTTTTTGAATGCGCCTCCGAATATTTGACTGTTTGTTATCGTCAGGAATGTGAGTATAAGTGATTGATTTTCGTGGATTGGATAGCATTTTCCGAACATCCACCGGCCAGTGCCTTTAGTTTGTGGCGAGTCACTTCCGCCACGTCGCGGTGTTGTTAAGCAGACTATGTAAATAAATAAATAAATAGTTTATTCTCAGTTTCATAGGGACACACCAACGCAGGCATGATCAAGGTTTAAAAACAGATGTGTATCATGAAGATACATCGGGTTTAATCGTGTGTAGTTGAAAAGGTGTCGGGGAGAGTTGATGTGTGAGTCTAGTCGACTTGCCAGTATGTAGTTATGAGCAGTGACTTTATTCAGTGGCGAGTCACATCCGCCACGTCGCAGGGTTGTTGAACAGACATTTGTGACTTTTTATAGGGAGAACGCTTGCCAGGCGAAAACCCACCACGTCCTGCAACACTGCCGTGAAGCATTTTGAACATTAATGTTGAACTGGCAAAGCCGCTTGACGACTGGTTTTACCTTCGGTTTTTTGCAGAGTAATGGCTTCTAATTTCCTCTGTTAGTTGGACAGGTAATTTGATCGGGGTCGCCATGATTTTTGAGGTCGGTGGAAAAGAGGGACATCTCGATTATTCATCTTGTTGTATATCCAGGTGAGCAAAAGTTCAACTTTTCCGCTGTCCAGATTTTTCAGATGTATAATGTATGGGAGTATGAGGATATGTCCAGTTCTCCATACTGGACAAGGGTTATGGTGATTGTATTTCGGTCCTTTCGGAGTTCTACCATGTGCCAGGTAAGTCCATGTTAGCTGTTGCGTCCGTCTTGGGCCAAAACTGTTCATCAGTTCAATCCCAGATCTCCAAGAAGTCCCGGATCTCAGAGAAAAGGGAAAGTGAGGGACAACCGAGAGAAGACCGCTTTTTATAGGGAGAAGGCTTGCCAGGCTAAAACCCACCACGTCCTGGAACACTCCCGCCGAACTATTTGCTGGAACGGGTTAAACTCGCACCACCCGGCTGGCACCACGAGGAGGTTGTTCGGCTAGCCAGAGCCTTGAACAAGGGGGAAGTCCTATTGTTTGGTAAAACTTAGTACTCTCCTAAGACGTAATGACTGCCGTCGCGCTGTATTAGTCATATGCCGGCACTGCGCCCAGGCCTTAACGTCACTCGGCCCGAAGACATCTAGGTGGAATGTTTCTATGACTCGCTGCAGGAAGCTAGTACTTGTATACACAGTAACTTTTTCGTCACGCGTGTTAGGAGTTGATATTTGCTGGTGTTCAGCGGTTAGTCGCATAAAGAGAAGCAATTAAGAACAGTAGCGAAATCTTTGGCTAACGAAGCCCTGTCTCCCCTGTAGACAAGCTTCAAGTCGTTGGCAAACATGTAGGAGGGTCTTTAATCAGAGGGACCAAGTCCTTTAATAACATGAGCAATAGCAACGGATTGAGTACCGATCCCTGGGGAACTCCACTGTGAGCAGTACCTGCCGTCTAACTAACGTCACCAGCCCTGCTTAATGTTGAAGGTAGGATTGTCCAGCAGTGTAGTTGTCCACGACGTAATATGAAGCTTAGCGAGAATTTTAACTAGCACATAGAGGGTGGCGGGCTAGGAAGGATAACAATATACACAATAAAGTGATAACACGTAATGCAGTTATTGGCGTCAAGGCATCACTTCTAAATAGACAATGGTTTTCTCTTGAGGGACGTTGCGCGAATTGGGCTTGGAATGGCAACGGTGAGGGCTTCAGCGAAATGTCCTTGGCATATGCCAAACATGCAAATGCGGTTGGGATAATCATCATTAACAGCAGTGCATCAGCCATTTGAACTGATGCTTCGCTGCCATACGACCATGAGGACCTATGAAATAAAAAAACAAGAAGAGAGAAGGTGGACTTACCTGAAACCTTAATGCCCTAAGCAAACATTCAGGCTCAAGGCGCCTACACCTTGTGCAAACAACATGCCGTCACAAACAGCTGGCTATCGTGCAAAGATAAGGCGGTTGGGATATGCTCAACGGAATATTGAGATATCTCTCAGCGGTGCCTCAGTAACGTCTGCCACAGTACAGCCAAAGGAGGAATGCACCTCATTATCGGCAACTAAGGGGAGGCGTAAGTGATATTATCTAAGAAGTGTAGTGGCTTGGCAAACGTACGGTCCAAAACAGACAGTACCTGGGGCTTATGGACCGATATAACGGTATTTGAGGCGTACTATCAAGGAGCATGGCGCCGAAAGAACCTAACAACGAGTTATAAGCAATATCTGTCGAAGAACTTCGGGTAGATTGGAACCCCAGTATTAACGACCTAGTGTCGAATTGGAAGCGGACTTGGGCTAGCACCTCTTTGGATGCACTCCCGGGTCGTCTCTACGCAATTACAACTGGAAGTTCCGCCGAGGAAGTGCTAAAATCTACCGACAGAAATTCGCCATCGCAACGAGGCTGTACCTTACCGTGGTGCAATGGTTTGTGTACCTCAGCGCTGCTTTCAGCCATGTTGGGTTGTGATTTTGCACCTTCAGAGACGTTCTTACCAGATTGGTCCATAATTAGAGGCCAGCCAAACTCAGCCTCCTGGTCCTCCAGGTTGAGGGTTGGAGTGAGGGTGGCACCTTATTAATTAAAACAGACTCCTTGTAGCCCAACACCAAACCCGCTGCATTTCGGTCAGGTTTTTGTACCAAAGGTTTTGGCTGAGAACTCTAATCGTTCTCTTGTCTAGGCCTGGGCAACCTGACAGTATCCTGCCCAAGAAAATACTACGGATCATTCCTCAAACAATTTCTTGATGCTCTGGCCATGGCAGAGGATAATCAATGATGGCCTAACTGCTGCATCGAGCAGGGTGGATAGGGGTTTGGGTACTACTGCTCAAACCTTCCCGTCTTCTTATTCCCCCTCTTACGCTTTTTCACTCTCACCTTCCCGTTCCAATTTCCCTTTTATCCCCTCAGTTTTCAACCCACGTTTCTTTGCCCTCTCAAAACATATTTGCTAGGCGTTTACCTTCTAATTTCAACTCACATGTGAACGCGGAGCGTCACTCCTCCTCTATCGACAAGCCCATGTCCAACCAAGCGGTCCACATCAGCTCATCGGCATCCATTTGGAGCCCTCGATCCTCCTTCAGATTGGCATGCCTCAATCTACGCACATTACTACAGGCCGGTCAAAAGGCATCACTTGCCCGAACATTGGAGAACCTCTCGATCGACATCTGCTGCTTACCAGAGACCCGCCTGCAAGACTCGAGCTCTGCGCTCACACTGAACTCCTTTTCAGCTGACGCAAGCAATATTTTCTCATTGCGCCTATCCGGTGACGATGCAGCTTTGAGCGCGGGCCAAACTGGTGTTGGCACTGCCTTGAGTCCCCGGGCCGAAGTTGCTCTGGTTACCTGGATTCCAAGCAGTAGCCGGATGTGTGCAGTCTGATTGACTGGCTCGTACAAAGCTTTGAAGTCACGCAGGACTAATAGATGTCTACTCATCATCGCTGCCTACGCGCCCACAAACTGTAGCGATACTTCGGTAAAGAACAACTTCTACCGCTAACAGACCCAACTCCTTCACCACAAAAGAAGCACGGACACTGTTGTTCTGGCGGGGATCTGAATGCACAAATTTGTCCACTAATGAACTGCATCTGGGCGGTCAGCACGGTGTAGGCTCCCGTAATGATAACGGTGAGCGGTTACTTCATTTGTGTATAGATGCTCGCTTATTTCTCGCGAGCACCAACATCCGACACAGCACCCGCCGGAGGCTGAGTTGGTGCCCACCCGTCCGGAACCAGCCTTGGACGCAGCTCGATCACATTGCTATTTGTTACCGCTGGAGAGCCTGCATCCAGTATTGTCGCTCGATTTGGAGCACATGTGTGCACACCGATCATGCACATGTATGTGCTGTCATGCGGATGCGTTTTGGCGGACGCCCAAGACGACGTTGTGAACGCATTGACACCAGTCAACTGACAAAGCCAGCTGTTCTGAATGCGTATCAAAGTACGCTGACATGCGAGTTGAGTAAGCGCTCACTGGAGCCAATTGATGGTCACTGGTTACATGTTCGCCAGACCTTACTAGCAGCTGACAAATCCTCATAAGGTATGGCTAATAGCCAACATGGATATTGGGACTCTTCGCGGTCTCTGGAACTTATTGACACTTTCCGGCATATCCTGGCCGGAAGCAAACACAATGAAACTCGCAAAGAGATCCGGCAAGTCAACGTGCTAACCCGAAGAGAGACCGCAAACCTTGGTGGTCTCACCGTGCGTCAGAGATGAAAGTGTCCGCTGCCCTTGGCAACCATCGTAAGTTACTCCGACTGATACGGGAAACCGGCACCGGGAGACCTGGTGTTAGTGAAACTATACGTGACGAGAGTGGACAGCCTATCCAAAATTTGTAAAAATGTTTGGAGCGTGGGGCTGGGCATTTTGAAAAGCAATTTATTCGGCAACAATTGTTCGATTCTTCGCCGGCCAGTGATCGACCTGCTCCTTGGGCTGTCCCCTTGGATCCACCCTCTCGCTCAGAAGTCGAACATGAGATCGGACAGTTGAAGCTAAACGAGGCCGCGGGATCAGATGAGCTTCCTCCAGCCCTCTTCAAATTCGAAGGCTCTGCTCTTGTTGACGCTTTACATGAAACACTAGTGAAATGGTGGGAGCAGGAGACTGTCTTAACTAACTGGAACCGCTCCGTTATTGTTCCCATCTTCAAAAGAGGCTCGCGTTGGGAATGCAGCAACCATAGCGGAAGCAGTCTGCTCTACATCGCCTCCAAATTACTCGCCTTCATAATAATTCCCATTCTGACTGGCACTCGTGAAGGCCAGGTTCGTGTGGAGCAAGCCGGGTTTCGTCGGGGTCGTGGCTGCATCGACATCGTCACCTTGCGGCAGTTTTTGGAGCACCGCCACACATATTAGCGGCCCACCGTAGTCGTGTTTCTCGACATCAAAGGTGCCTTCAAGTCGGTTGATCGATGTGCCCTTTGGAATTGCCTACTCAAGAAAGTTGAGCCAGAAATATGTAAATATTATGCGGGCATTATGCGCGCGTAGCACGGGCAGAGTGAGGGCTTAAGGCAAGCTGTCGCCACCTTTCACTATCTCCAACGGTGTGAGACAAGCAAGTCCGCTGTTAGCTTTCCTCTTCAACTTTGCATTGACGGTCATGGAGGTTGTATTTACAGGACATGACTTGGATGTCGCGGAGCTACTCCCAAGAGAATGGCTTCTTGACTTGGTGTATGCAGACGACATTGCCCTCATCTGTGACAGCTCTCAGATACGCCAAGCTGCGCTGGACAGATTAGCACTGACTATTAGCCGCTTCGGGCGTTGCTTTGCACCACCGAGATGCAAAGCGTTCCTACAATATTGGCAGGGATCGCCTCCTGCGCTGACCCTTGGTGGAGATCAGCTAGAAGTAGTTCGGAAATTCAACCACTTTGGAATTTTTAACAGCGCACTTGAGATCAAAGAGGAGATCACAAACCGTATAGCAAAAGCTCGAGGCGCTTTTGTTAACCTCCGCCACCCATGGCGGCAGCGCTACCTTACTCTCGCCCTGAATGGCAGAGTGTGCAACGCAGCGGTACTTTCGACCTTACTGTACGGTTGCGAAACCTGTCCCCTAAGATGGGCGGACATGAAGGGGCTGGTTACCTTCGACCCTCGGTGCCTTCGACAGTTTGGCTCACATCTGGTAGGAACACCGTGTGATTAACTAGCCAGTTCGACGCCTTGTTTACGGCACAGGAAAAGGAACTGAACCGCTCAACACCGTCATTTCAAGCACCCGGCTCCGACCGTTTGGTCACGTGCTCCGCATGTCAACCCACCGACTTCCACGACATGCCTTGTTTGCTCACCGGGGAGGTGGTGGCGGGGTGGCTAAGCGACGACTTGGTCTGGAGGAATGAAGGCCCTCACATCGAAGCTGGCCTCGGTTGGAGCGTCACGGCTTCCTCGTTGGGGTTCAAAAGACGGTGAACATGTTTGGCTGGATGCACTTGCTGACATGGCAAGGAGCCGACCTCAGTGGCGTTTCTGCTGTAATCTTCTTTGTTCTTCCCCCATTCCTTTTAGCCTCCCCCACCACCCACGAGCTCAGTTCTTAGCGTAAAACATAATAATTTTTCTTTATGCCTAGTAGCCAGCTGGTAGATTACCGGAACGATGCCTATCCGTTGCTGGTAGCTCAGTTGGCATGCAACTGTTTTATTTATTTTTCTTTTCCTTTATGTATTGCGGCACTGTAGCTGAGGTGTTTCCCACCGCGTGCTAACGTGTAAAATGATGATGATGACAGAGATTCGACAGTTTTGTCTGCCGACTGACACAAGTAAGTGCGCAGAACGTCAGCCTCAGAGCTGACATAAAGCGCAACATCCCCACCTTGTCGGCCAACGGAGCGAGCACATCTAAATAGTGCATAGTCAGACGGATTTGCTCTACCGTCCGTGATGTCGGGAGACAACCGCATTCCAATTAAGGTGCGAACATCGGGAGGGACATTGACAAGCAGGCCTGCCTCTTACATTTTAGACCTTATGTTGCGCACGTTGCCCAGCACTAGGTAAATGTTTCGCAAAGAAAAACCTGTATCGTGCGCTACCGGGGCAGGTACTGGCACGGCGGAAAAGGACCACCAGCTAAGCACCTTAACACCCACTGACCGGACATCCTGTTCACCAAACGAGCGCCTGCGTGCGAGGTTCACCATGGCCACTTTCGCATCAACATATTCGCCAGCATGTCCGGCTGAACACCAATATTAATCCCAGTTCGTTTACAAACAAAGTGTAACAGCGCCTTGCTTTACCCCAAAGTGTATAACCCCGCAGGAAGCAAGCGTGTTCCTGTGGTTTGCACGTAATCCGGACATTATCCAGGGTAGGCAGTTTCCTGACAGCAGCACCAGGAAGCGCTGGAGGAAGAACCTTCGTTAAGAACCTTTTGAACTACTGTAGGCCGTGCAAGAAGACTTCAGCGGCAAGTGCGGCAGTGGATGACAATGCGTTACGGAACATCACGCTGCTATCCACACAACAGCAAGTGCTGTTGACAGTATACTGGGCACCATCGGTTGACAAACCAAGTTCCGCTGCCCGTTTGGCTTCATCAAACGGTCATTGCCAGAGATCACAAGCGCCACTATCAGCCAGTCTATTTCTCGATTGAGAGTGGCTAACACAGTAGCGACCGCCTTGGCTGAACTCAACAAAATTTTCAGAGTTGATCGAGGAAACCCAAGCTACCCTAGCAGCGTCCACGAAAACTGACAGATAAAAAGCATTGTCCTTAGTAAATAGCATGGCGAACGGTTTAGCATTAAGCTCGGTGCACTGGTAATCATGTCCCCGCGTGCAGTCATTCCACTGAATGTCGCCAGAATCAAAATTCACCTGTGAAGTAAAGCACGCGCTCCCACACGCGGCATAAGCCCCTACGCCTACATGGGCGTATAACAAGACGGACATTCTAAGTTGGAAAGCAGAAGCATTGTAACACTTATAGGCGGTATACGGATTAACAGCTAGAAGCGAAAAACTGGAAAAACGGGTTAGTAGACTGTAAAACCGAAGCTTTTGCCGGAAAGCACCACATAAACACTCGGTGCAACGCCAAAAGCAGAGGCCATAGTTGCCTTGAACCACACAGCGTTAGACAATAGTCTAAATTTGTTGCTCGTGTTTAACCACGCACTGTTTTTCACACTATGTTGCGAAAACCTATTAGTATGATGCGCCCGAAATTTCACTTACCGCGTCTAGGCCCGTACCTTAACGAGTTGTCATGGATACTGTTATTGGTAACCATCTGTGCGGGCAATATCTCGTAAATGACCCAACCCAGTTGTTCGGGCCATAGTGAAAGATCGTATGGTTTACGATTTCTACATTAGGGGCACAACATATGTAGGAATATATGCCATCTGGTCAGACGAAATGTCAGCATTAACGTTAAATGTCAGCGCGTGAACTCCGAGTGAGAATTATGTGCAGAAGAGGCGAGCTGAACCCAATTGTTCAGGCCTCAATATAGCGGCATCCATCCAAGATAACAAATAAGTGTTTTGTCCATCCAGCGCAATAATTATCCATCCGTTTCCAGCTAAGGGAATATTGTGCTTCGTTGAAGTGTTGATGTCAAAGCAGTGAAGGTAGCCTTGGTTACTGGCCACCGGTTCTGCCGAAAGTTCGGAGCAAAGGACAACGAACAAAGGCAGCCGCACAAACAGACAACAACGATGCAAACGGAACTCGAAGAGAAAGATTAGTCGCAAAAATGCTTTCATTAATTTACCTCACATTATATGTATCAGTATAAACTAAATAGCTCAAGTACTTGTGTTCTATAAACATTTAACAGCGCTACTTAAACAGTGACGTCTCAGTGAACTGCGCGATGTCGGAGATCGAGAGGCTAACACGAAGAGTTTTTATTAGTAGGTAGATTAAGATTAAGTCGTTTATTTAGGTAGGGAAGACGAATCGCGAGGGTCAAGGTTAGGAATGAAATAAGCTGTGCTAATAAATAAATAAATAAATATTTTATTCTCGACAAAGCGAGACACGCCTTTTGGTCATGATCAGCATATTGCATTATTGTACATGATAGCAGAATAAGCAGCACCAACAGTGGGAGTAGTACAGTTGGAGACAGTAGTGGGGGCCCATAGAGTCCAAAGGTTGTATGTAGTCTATGTACACAGAATGCGAGAGGTAAAGATAGTATTCAGATCACTTATATGGTATGCTGATGAGGAATTAGTCCGATGAGGTCCCGTAAGCAATGTAGGTCAGTAAGTGAAGTATGAGGAAACGGGTGAAAAATACTTAAGAATAGTGGCATGTCACTAATCAGATATGTAGGCGTGTTCGTGCGAGAGCCGATATATGCACAGAACTTGTAAATGTGGTGTCGGTCAACTTGCCAATGTGATAGGGGCGGTGACTTTATTGAGTGGCGAGTCACATCCGCCACGACGCAGTGTTGTTAAATAGATATTTGTGGCCTTTTGTAGGGAAAACGCTTGCCAGACGAAGACCCACCACGTCCTGGAACACTGCCGGCAAGTCCAGCAAAGTACTCGGGGAAACAATGTTTGGGTAGGCAGCACTTAGATCATATACGTCTCAGTAGTATGGATGCGGGCAGAAAGCACAAATACTATCGGATAAAAATAGATCAAGGCCCAGCACAGAGGTGGCCATCCAGTTGAAAAGCAATCAGGGACCGAGATAAGGATAAGATCGAATAGGATTGAGCAAGACTTTTATTGAAAGAGTGGAAAAGTCAAGGAGGCGTTTAAGAAAGTAAGCAGTCCATTAGGACAGCCAAACCAGGAAAGGTAACGTCTCATAAGTCTGAGTGAATGAGGAGAGCAAGAGGCCGATGAAGTGAGACTGCAGTGCTCAGCGCGTTGTGATTGGGACACACAATAAAGGTAAGAAGAAGTGAACAAATCTAGTACGCCCTAGGGGTAAGGAAAACATAGAGCTGAGTCTTTAGAGCATGTACCGCTGAAGTTTCAGTTACAAAGGAGTAGTTAGAGAGAAACAGATAGGTCAAGTGAGACTAGATCAGGTAGGGTAGTAAAGCTGGCGGTCCGATTGAAAAGGGATGAAGGCAGGAAGTGGTATAAGAAAAGTTTAGGCTCCGGGTGAGAAGAGTATATTGATAAAGAGTGAAAAGGCCTACGAGGCAATGTAAACAGATCCTTTAAATCAGCCGAACCAAGCGAAGAGCTGATGAGTGTACGACCCCTAAATCAATCTGCTGAGGGACACCAGGGATTTCATCACCGCCGACATGATATCGGGTGGGAGGATTAGCAGTAGCGATTCGGAGAACAGAGCACTTCGCCCTATTTCTGGGCATCAACCATAAGGTTGACCATTCTCAGAGTCTAGCCAAGGCGCGCTGAATTGTCTCAGAACCCCCCGGGATATCCACAACATTCCAGAGCTTAAGGTCGTCAGTAAACATTTGTCATGACACTCCTGGCTCTCTCGGCAATTCATTTACATAACTCGTAAACAAAAACGGCCCCAACACCGAGCCCTTCGGGACGCCACCAAGAAGAGCTAGCCTGAGGGTAAGGCCATGCCCTACCGGTACGCATTTTCCCCTTCCCTCAAGGAAGACAGGCACACATTGAAGGGCGCGACCAGATATACCGTAAGATCTCAACGTTAGTAAGAGTCACAGATGAGGAACAGTGTCAAAAGCCTCCGAAAAGTCCGCGAGTAGCACGTCTATAACGTGGCCACTGCCTACTGCTTTGGCCCAGCTTTCCCCAGCTACAAGTAGATTAGTCTGACTTGAAAATCCCTTGCGGAATCCATGTTGCTCAACACTGAGGTGGTTGAAACTATTCAGGTGGTTCTACACTAAATCCCTTATCAGCTTTTCCAACAATTTGACTACTACGCTCGTCAAACTGACGGACAGGCTGTTCTCAGGCAGAGCGCTGCCACCACCCTAAAGTATTGAACAGCTGACTGTCTCCTTCCATTCTGAAGGTAGGATGCAGCTGTTAAGCGATATTTAAAGCGCACGTTTCAGAGGACTGCTCAGATCAGTAACCAATTCATTTAACAGCTTCGGGTGAATGGAAGCAGGACCAGAAGTGTTAGAAGCCTAAATGCCTTGCAGCAGCTCCAAGACCTGAGTCCCGTTACGTTAAACTCAGCTAAGCCAGAATCCTCTGGAATTTTTGAAACCAATTCGACCTAGGGTCAAGAATGCTTCCGAGCAAAGATTACTAAGTATACAACCTTGTCATAGTCAGCTTGCGCAAAGTCCCGTCTGCTAGCCATAACGCTGGCATAGACAGCTTTGCTCCGCTGCGTAGCTTAAGGTAAGCAAAATATCTCTTGGGCTTAGCTCCTGCTGAGTCCACTAAACCCTGCTCGTACTGGAGACGAACAATCCTGAGATGTTGCTTACTTTTATTTCTAATCTCCAGACAACTATCATAGGTACTGGCTGATGGACTTGCTTAGTAGATTCGCCAGCAACTAGACCGTTTCTTGTCGGTGGTATCTATCCATGGAGGCTCTGCCCTTAACCCACTTTTTGAGTGGCATATGTGGAGCTGAAACCTCCATAAGGCACGTCTTAAAATTATCCCAGGCTACCTGGACAGTATCAGCCCTATGGGTCATATAAAGCTCGAGATTTATTCCCATTACATACAATGAGACCTTACAGTTCAGCACCGAAGAAGTAGCTCACATTGCACTAAATTCCGTCCGCTAAATATTCGGTAGTACTGCAACTGCGGTCTGGTGGTGGCGTGAAAAAGCACACCGAGAGCAAATGCATGCGTGATTGATGCCCCTAGAAGTGCGCTGTATGTAACGTCAGTCACGAAGTCGAAGGACCTAGCGAAAACTAGATTTAAAGTAGATGATATTTGATTGTCCATATACCTAGTGGGAAAGTCCATGAACTTGGAGAGTCAGCTCAAGAAAGTCTGCACCGAATGTTCCTGACGCTGCATTGTAAGAACGATCGGACTAACAGACTTCCGGGTTGAAATCCCCTAAAACTAAACATTTATTCGCAGACTGAGTGCGGATAAAGTCAATTATCCACTGGAAGAACTTCCAGGAATCACTACAATTGCAAACCGGGTAGAGGAAGTGTACAAAACAGCCGATAGGCTTCAACAGTGTGATCCGAATACTGGAAAGTGCAGGTTCTCAACACACCTAAAGTACAGCTCACATGCAGTACAACTCCTCCGCCTTGGCGACCATCAGCACGATCAGTGCAAAGCAGTGCGTGGACAGGCAAACATACCTCGCCGTCCATGATATCCGGAGACAACCAAGTTTCTGTGAAAGCAAGTATGCCGGAGTGAGATTTGTCTAGAATTAGACCCAACTCGTGCACCTTGTTCATTAGGTTCCGCAGATGATAAGTACTACCTCAAGGCAGTCGGCACGACCAGCTCCGGGTCGTGTGCCATCAGGATTGGTTCATATAGGGCAGAAAATAACTTTCGGCTGACAACCTGCAAACCCACCAGACGGTGGCCATTCTCACAAGACGCTCCTTTAGTGTTGAGGTCTTTGCCATTCACCTTTAACTTCAACCTATCTGCTAGTGGAAGGTCTGGCTGAACGCTAAACCCACGCCCTTAAGTTTAAATGCAAACCGCGGTAATGATTTGCGTTCCTCTGGGGTAGAAAGGACCACGCCAAGTAGTCGGGTGGCGGAGTTGCCCTACCGATAGGGACGTTCCCTAATCTTGTCAGCTTTTTGACAGTGACACCAGGAAAGCCAGGTGGAAGAAACTTTGTGATGCACAGTATGAATCACTTGGTGTCCTACAAAATGCGTTCCCCGAGGAGAGCAGCCGCAGCTTCAGTAATCTTCGAGAATAACACTATACTATCCGTGAAAGAGTCAGCACGACGGGGAGCGCTTACCCCACGTGCCTTGGATTCAACACTTATACCAGCGGTTTTCACCACTGGCGGTGGGATTATCCCTGTCTTTGCATTCGACGTCAAAAGCGACGGTAGAGTAGGTTTTTCGCTCTAGGGCCATCGTCTTAGTAGTCCCCGGGTTTTCTATCCCCTTCGAAGTTTTATGGACGGATCTAGTCCGCTTCTTCTTTTGGCTCACGGGAGCAGGGGCCGTCCACTTTTTGTTGCATTGAGCAGTTCCCACCACTTCGCCTGAATGGGCTGGTTCAGTGGCAGTCGAAAAGGTCAGCATGGTTGGAATGTTCACCTGTGCACAACCGGCAGAAGAAATTACTGCTGCCAACGACGGCAGCTATCTCGATGCCGTGGTACATAATTCTCTGGGTTTAGCAGAGGGTTTCTGATATTACCGCACCCTAATTTTCTGCACTTTGACCGGCTCATGAGGATAGTCAGTAGTGCTACCTGTTGTGTCCGGTGGGATGTGCGAATTCATGGCCGATTATCGGATGCCAGCAGAAGGATCATCAGCAAGGTTGCAGTCTACTTCAGTTTCCTCAATCGCATTACCCAGGGGTTTCAAAAGCAAATCCATTTTCACAGCGAGCGAGGCAATAGAGGCGAGCTCGGCAAGCGCCTTCTCAACACTTGCCAACCTTGAGGCCAGCGCTGAAAGTTTAGCAGTGGTGCGTGCCGCACGCGTCTATCTCTGAGCCCAGCAATCAGTCCAGCTGAAGAGGAAGTGAACGCTGGACGCTAGCATGTTGTACTGGTCTGCTTTTAGGCCGGTAAAGCTTTCGTGATACCAGTGGTAGCGGCCATCAGACTGCATACAGCCAGCTAATTCTGTGATGGGCTCTAAACAGTTAGACTGTCTGCAACCTGCACTGGACTCATCAGACAAGAGCATTAGGGGTCCATCCATATCGCTGTTTAGCGCGACAGCCATGTTCATGCAGAAAACAGCCCAGCATTGTAACATGTATACAATCGCAAAATGACCGCAATTAAAAAAGGCAAAACAAGGTATAAAACGGGATTACAACTAGGAACAACCGAAAAATTTACCAGAAAGCACCGAAGTGGCTTTGGTCAGTACCACTTTATTCGATCCAAGATATCTTGGATCAAAGGAAAGTTGACAATAGTCAAATTTCGTCTCAAGCGTTCGTTCAAACACACTGCGTATGGGTGTGGCGTTCCGCGGGGCTCACTTTTCGGGTCATTGTTGTCCGCGATCTATGTAAATGACTTGCCGGGAGAGCTAGGGGTGTCATCAATCATGTTTGCTGACGACCTTAAGCTCTGGAATATTATGGATATCCCTGGGGATCTGAGACAATTCAGCATGTCTTGGATAGGCTCTGGGAATGGTCTACCTTATGGTTGGTACCCATAAATGAGGTCGTGCTCTGTTCTCAGAATCGGAGCTGCTAATCCTTCTACCCGATTTGTTGTCGGCGATGGTTAACTCCCTAATGTCATACAGCAGGTTGATTTAGGAGTCGTACACGCATCAGCACTTCATTCTGGAGACAAATGGAATAGGGCTGCTTGTCTGAGGTTTCGATTGATGTGGTTTAGCCACCGCTCTTTCGGAATCCTAACAACAAATTTGTTTGTGAAGCTATTCGCAGCATTCGTCCGACCCCATCTGGAATATTGTATTCAGGCTTGTCCACCATGTCTTAACCGAGACAAAATGGACTTAGAGAGGGTGTTAAGAGTGGGCACTCGGCTAGTGCAGGGTCTACGCGGACAGACGTATCCTGCACGCTTGCTCAGTTTGGGGACATACTCAGTGCACCACCGAATGATTGGAGGGGACCTGATTCTCACTTATCGTATTTTGACGGGTAAGATTGGCCCGGACTTATCAGGACTATTTAGTCCCACTAAGTTACTTAATCTCCCCGGTCACCCACTGAGACTGTATAAACCACGATCTGATAGGATTAGGACGGAAACTCGTCTATCGCGCCGAGTTACAGATCGCTGGAATGCGCTTCCAGATCAAGTGGTTAGGGGACCTACGGTTAAGGGTTTTGCGCGCCAGCCCGATGCTCTTGGGTGGCAACAGCAAACTTTTCCTTTTTCCTAGCTGACCCACCTTCACTTTTCAGTTCTTTTTTAATGACTCAAATATCTTGGTATACCACTCGCCTACCTCTTTCCACTTTCTCTTTTGCCTCCTGCGTTTACTTTTTTTCCTTTCTTACTTCATGTAACCGGCCCTGCAGGGATCGCTAGGGCAGGATACGTGGGAATTAATTGGTTGGACAGGGCGTGATGCGGTCCTTGTTTTATGTTCATCAGTAATTCAAAGTCCACCAAATCCTGGTTCAACGACCCGCCGAAGAAGGAACACGCACGGGAAAATCCTATCGTTCCAGTCCCGCTTGAACGTAAACTTATTTTCACGTTACTTCAGCTAAATAGCGCGATGAGTATAGCACGCCAAGAAATCAATTTACCGCATAGTACTCACAGTGCTCACTGTCATGCTCTGCTTCTCCACTTGCTCAGCGCTTTTCTAGCGATTATAAACCATACGACAAAACACCAGGGTCGTCAAATAAACCACGTCGCTTTGTCGGCATTTCAAACATGCGCAGATTGTGTGAGAAGCAT
Organism: Dicrocoelium dendriticum; assembly: GCA_944474145.2. NCBI lineage: Eukaryota > Metazoa > Platyhelminthes > Trematoda > Plagiorchiida > Dicrocoeliidae > Dicrocoelium > Dicrocoelium dendriticum. The sequence continues at coordinate 69,940,968 of OX104067.1, read as the reverse complement.
GCATACGCTGGTTAACTGCAATTGTCGCCTTTTGAAGTCAATGTAGTTAATCTTTATTCATGTGATAACCAACATTTTGGCTGGCGTACCCAGACGCAACACCCCTGTATGGCCATTCCCGCCACGAACGTTCAAGTAAAGCAATTTCTTCTGCCTGGGTATCCCTGTGTTACTATCAGGAAACTGACTAGATTGCGGAGCGTCATAACCGCCACTTGGAAATAAGGTTCTTTCGGCAGTGTGATTCCGGTACACACGGTTGTAGGTGGTAAGAGATAAATTGTAGGCCATTGAACCCATAGTAATGTTCATTATTAATGTAGGATGCTTGTTGAAATACATACAGCGGACTTCCTTAAACCATTTTCTATATTCCGTGAAACCCGTGAAACTTACAGTTATATTTCAAATTTTCCACTTTTATTCAACTTTGCAGATTGGGAATGGTACATCTCAGTTTTTGGATGTTTGGAGGTACTGACCTTTTTACAAATACGTTGCGCAATAAGTTTAACCAATAAAACCCCTAATTTTTGAGAACGCAGAAACTAGTTGTTCTAATGAACAACAGTGCGCATTATAAATCGCGCCAGTGGCGGATAGGGCGGTCCCGTCTCCGCGGTAACTCGACTTTTTGGCGCGCCATACTGATCGAGCTTTGGGACCGGGACTCTCACATCTGGCGGGAACGAGTTTGCGGGCCAAGATCAAACGGCACAGCCTGGAGTATAATGGTAGCGTAGGATACTGATATGTAGATAAATAATATGTAAACATTCTAACTAAACCAGTAGCGGATGTATACAGAAATCGAAGTCCTGTAGCTTTTATAGTACTATAGTTTACCGTAACCGTGGTAGCAGATGCCCGAGGTTTCAAATTTCATAAATGGGTCTAAAATGGACCTAGGTTATTGGAAAGTAAATCGTGCACTCAGCTAATCAGAAAATGCACAATAGCCACTTTAAGGTGGTATCTAAAGAGTGATACAAATAAATTGAAGTGGAAATGAATATTTTGCTTACCTCACATGCTCCTATGTGATTTCTTTTTTGAGAAACGTCTGGGCACAATGGTTATCGTACTTCGAGAAATAGGTGGAAAAGAACGGAAATGACTGTGAGAATAATATGTAAATAACGAGATAAACGGATGTGGCGGGAATAGGCAAATAATCATGCCATATGCGCATACCTGTTTACATATGGGACTTGCTACGGAATGCGTATTTATAATGGAAAAGTAACGCGAAAGCGTCAGTTGCATATAGGAATGCCTGAGGAGCAGTTTGTTAAGTGAACTAAAGTGAAGGAGAAGTGAAGATGCATGTCGGTCCCTAGTCAATAGGTGGTGGATAAATGCTCATAACGACGGAATGAGCTTTCATAGGGTATATAAATGGTTGATGAAACCTATATATATATATATATATATATATATATATATATATATATATATATATTGGATGAGCAATACCATTTCTAATCACCTTGAGGTTGCAAAATTACGAATGCATATATTTGTAATGAAATATATGCATTCCTTTCCAGACAGCATTCTGTATACATAAATGTACGCCTTATTAACCTATATCCATATATATATATATATGGGACTGAGGTTAATAATGCGTACATTTATGTATACATAAGGCAGTCTGAAAGTGAATGCATATATTTAATTACAAATATGTGCATTCTAATTGTGCAACTTTATATATATATATATATTTCATTAATAAGCTAATACCGTGTTATGATTAATACTAAGGAAAATTTATCACACACAGTATATGCGGAAGTTATAGGAAGCATAGGGAATAATAGGATGGCAAAACGAAGAAGGAAACAAGCCAAGGAACATTTTGCGATGTTTTCATACAAGTAGCCCACATATATACGCAAGACTATAGGTAGGTTTATGTTCCTGCAAACGTGACGGGTACGTAGTAAGGCCGTATGATTGCCTCACGGGTGGCATTTGTTTGTTCACTGAACCGCCCTCCAGTGTTGGCCGCGATTGGTTGCACGAGCGATGCATGGAAAAGTATCCTGTGTTCTATAGCAGCGGTGTCATAAAGATCATTATACGGGCAGATATTTTTGTCTTCACTGCAGTAAAGGAACGGCGCTTAGTAAGCCTATGTATGTTCTACAGAGAGGCCTAATTATGACCTACAGCGACAGTTATGTTATCGGCGCCAGGATGCTACATGAACGGCCTTCACTTATGCCAATTGGGTTCCATGATATTTGCAGCCATCTGGGCTCTGGGGAAGCCTCATATTCTTGCTGCACATGTTTTGAGAGCTTCTTATTAGTAGTGCCATATTGGTCGCAGAGCATTGGTGTCGTTATCGAACCCAGCATAATCGCCGTCGTTGGAACGATGATCCTTAAATACGGGCGGGTACTAATACCATAATAGCCCAGCAGCGGCGGTATAGTAAGTACTGCTAACGAATGAAAAGGGAATGCATCTGCACGCCAATATAGATCGCTTAGAGGGCATTATTGTTGCCAGGAGGGAAGCCACAGTGGTAACCTTAGGCATTGGGACAAAAAGAAGGTAAGTCCTGGGCTTTGTCAACGCTACTGATATAAATGGGAGTCACCTGGCTTTTAATTTGTTTCCGTCATTGCATGCAACTGCGTTGAATGCATTATGCTGAGTAATCGTGTTAATATGGAAATGGTAACGAAAACGAGACACAAACGGTGCGCTGACGTCTGTACCGATTCCGAATATTTACGTCATCATGGGGAGCGCGTGAGGCGCTCTTGACCCACAACGTGCGAACACTGAGGAATGGTAAATGGAAATTTATTCCGTAGACACACATGATAGCAATATGCATAGATGTAACGCGAGGTTAACTTACTCAATCACATGGAAGCGATGTAGCGCACCTCCCGATAGTGGAGTGTATGGTTCACGTCATCTGTGTCCTAGACAAAATCACCAAGAAATGAAAGGTAACGTAATTCGGAGGTAAACATTTGATAATTTTTCATTGCGGTGCCACCCAACAACTGGAGAAGAGGGTGCATACGGGCGACTGACCCATCGAAGGTACAAATTGCACCACTGATAAAATTTTGGTCTGCCATTGTCACCCACGTTGTCTTTAAGTTGATTTTGGAAATAGCATATTGACCATAGCTGTCACATCGGAACCACAGTAATGCTGTGGTTTGCAAACAGGCGGATGAGATAACCCACTCCAGCGGCCGCAGACTGCAAACAAAAATGGTAGCGGTAAACAACGTGCTTACCGGCTGCTGTGAGAATGCACTGCACACCTCTTGTATCGTTGCTCAAGGTTGATACGCAATGCTGGATGTCAATAAAAATGAAGTTTGGTCTCCGTTTGCAGTATTGAGTCACTGCAGCGTAGGTGAAGGTAACTTACCGGTTAATGCATGGGTTATCTTCTGTTCAGTTTTTGCTTTACAACTGTGTTTAGTAAAGACCAATGCATGGCGCTATGAATGATAAGTTGTAGCTAAAAGTTTTGTTAGTGAAGCGGAAAAGCGGGATTGTAGCTGCTGCGCTGTCGGAAAACCGAGCGATAGGTTACATGCATGATGCATGATGTGACAACTTGCCAGTGTCTTCAGGCAAGTTCAAGTTCAGTTGGGACCGGAACCATAGAATAATCCTGTGAATGTTCCCTCTTTTGCGTATCGTCGGATCGGGAATTGACAGGTCTGATTGAGATGTTGAAAAGCCTAAAACAAAGACAGCATCATTCGCTGTCCAACCGATTACTGCCCACATTTTTCTGCCAAGCAGTCCCTGCCAGGCCGGTTTATGTGAAGTAAAAAAGTGAAGGGTAAGCTAAGATAACAAGAGGAGGAATGTCAGCTAAATAATGGTAATACCAAGGTGAGAAGAAAAGTAAAAAAGAACGAAGGGAAAGTTGAAGAGACAAGTCGGTTAGGAGAAGGGGAAGGTTTGGTACTGCCAACCAACCTAGATCAACCTGCTGAATGACAACAGGGAGTTCACTTCCACCAACTACATAGCGCGTGGGGGGACTAGCACCTCCAATGCGGAGGACAGAACATTTCGCCTGATTTATGGACATCAACCATAAGGTTGACCAATCCCAGAGCCTATCCAAGGCACTCTGAAGTGCCTCAGAGCCAATAGGGATATCCACAATATTCTAGAGCTTGAGGTCATCAGCAAACAATAGCGACGGTACTTCAAGCTCTTGGGGCAGGTCATTGACACAAATTGTGAAAAGCAACGGCCCTAGAACCGAGCCCTGCGGAACGCCACTAAGAACAGGTTGTCTAAGCGAAAGGCTACGCCCCACGCGTACACACTGTTCTCTGCCCTCTAGGAAAGCAGAAACCCATTTAAGCGCGGCTCCAGATATCCCATACGATCTCAACTTCAATGAGAGTCGTTGATGTGGGACAGTATCAAAGGCTTTCGAGAAGTCAACGAAAAGCACGTCGATGGCGTGACCGTTGTCTACTGCCTCAGCCCAGCTTTCACGAGCTACAAGTAAATTTGTCAGACATGAAAATCCTTTACGGAATCCGTGCTGGGCCGCACTGAGAAGGTTAAACTTAATCAAGTGATTCTCCACCGAATCCCTGACCAATTTTTAAAAGAACTTAACTACTACACTTGTTAAGCTGACAGGCCGGTAGTTCGCGGGCAGAACTCTGTCCCCGCCCTTAAAAATCGGACAGATGATTGCCTTCTTCCATTCAGAAGGTAAGGCACAGCTGTCGAGTGATATTGTAAACATGCATGTCAGAGGGCCACTTAGCTCAGCGGCCAATTCATGCATAAGCTTCGGATGAATTGAATCAGGACCAGAAGCTTTGGAAGGATTTAGCCGTTGCAATAGCCCGAAGACTTGTGTCTCCGTTATGCTGATTTCAGTTAGGCAAGAATCCTCTGGAACTTTTGTGACCAGCTCAACCTGAGGTAGAGAAGCCTCATGAGAAAAGACACCAGTATACTGTTCGCTAAGTATACAGGCATTATCATAGTCGGTATGCCCATGGGTCCCGTCCGCTCGTAGTAAAGCCGGTATAGACGAGTTTGTACCGCTACGTCTCTTTACGTAAGCAAAGAACTTCTTTGGATTTGTTACCGCTGCGTTAGCCATATCCTCCTCGTACTGAAGACGAAGAGTTCTAAGATGATGCTTACATTTATTGCTAACCGCTCGATAGCTTTCGTAGGTGCTGGTTGATGAAGCCGCTTGGTAAGTTAGCCAGCACTTAGAGCGCTTCCTGAGCAAGTATTTACCTGTATGATCTGTCCATGGAGGCTGCGCCCGTGTCACCCTTCTCTTAGTGAGTGGGATGTGGGGAGCAGAGATCTCGGTGAGGTATGCCTTAAATTTCTCCCAGGCTGTCTCGACGGTGACAGCCACGGTGATCGCACAACGCAAAACTGAAGCTTTGTCTCGCATTGCGTTAAAGTCTGCCCGCCAAATATTTGGACAAGCCTCAGCGGTAGCTTGATGACACTTAGTTAGAGCACATCGAAAGGATATGCAGACATGGTCACTGGCTCCTAGAGGACAGTCGTAGGTAATATCACTTACGAAATCGTGTGACTTCGCAAAAATGAAATCCAAGGTAGACGGAATTTGGTTGCGCATATATCTTGTCGGGAGATCCACGAACTGATGCAAAGGCAGTTGCAACACGGACATCAGGGAAACCCCTCTTTCTCCCGTGTCTCCGTCAACCACCTGTGCTGTGGATATAGCCATGGCTCCCCAAAATGGAAACCATGACAATGACACAAATGCAATTCCCCTCGTTCGTAAAATTCAACATGAAAGAGAAATGGGCTCAGCAATCAGCATCCTGTAACGGTGTAGCACTTTGTATACCGTAAAATAGCAACTTACAGTTTCCCAGGAACGTTGCTACGCCTGCCATGAACACAGGGATACTGCACGTACCGGTACGGGTACTCATTAGGCAACCCCGTCCACTTTTGCCGTTCATAATGCTGTGGAATCACAGCCGTATGCTTGCAAAAAGCTGCGGCAGTTGCAAATTTCTTTACATCGGACTCAACCTCATCAAGTTTCCGATAATATTACGCACCAAAAGGCAGAATCTTTCAGATTCATCCACCATGATGACAGTTACAAATGTGGCGCCAAGTGATTTCCAATACTCCTGTAGTCTGTCACAACAACTAACTATGAGAACCACATTAACCGTCTTCAATACAAAACATACACCAGGTTAACATGTATATACTATATATATATGCAAACCGCCATTTAATGGCAACCTCTCCAGTTGGCCTAGCATACCTACGGAACCGAACCCGTGGCTAGGCAAATCTCAGATGTGAGAGTCCCGGTCCGGCAATACTGATCGAGCTTTTAGCTGAAATGACGTGGAAAACAGTGTTTGAATAAACACTTGAAACGAAATTTGACTATTGTCAAATTTCCTCTGATCCAAGAAATCTTGGATCGATTAAATTGGTACTGGCCCAAGCGTCTGACGAATCTGTTGGTGGCTCGCGAAAATTGGGCGGATGCAGTGGATAACGGCCACACGCTGGACGTGCTTTTCGTCGACTTTTCGAAGGCATTTGACAAGGTACCCCATTTGAGGCTCGCGCAAAAGCTGTCCTCCTACGGGGTATCTGGCCGCGCCCTTCATTGGGTGACTGCCTTCTTGGAGGGTAGAGAACAATGTGTACGGGTAGGCCGGGGTCTGTCATTTAGGCAGTCTGTCCTCAGCGGCGTGCCGCAGGGCTCGGTCCTTGGACCGCTGTTGTTCTCTATCTATGTGAACGACCTACCCACGGAGCTTGAGGTACCATCGCTGCTATTTGCTGATGACCTGAAGCTGTGGAACATTGTTGATGTTCCTGGGGGTTCCGAAGCTATTCAGCGAGCATTGGATAAGCTTTGGGACTGGTCTACTTTATGGTTACTGCCCATAAATCAGGCAAAGTGTTCCGTTCTTCGAATTGGAGGAGGTTGTCCTCCTGCGAAGTACTTGGTCGGTGGGGTCGAACTCCCCCGTGTATCTAGCCAGGTTGACCTAGGCGTCGTACACTCTTCGGCGTTACACTCCGGCGACAACTGGAAGAAGGCCGCAAGCAGAGGTTTACGCATGTTGTGGTTAATCCGACGTTCTTTCGGAGTCTTGACGGGCGGCATCTTTACGAGGCTGTTCTCGGCTTTCGTTCGCCCTCATCTGGAATACTGCGTCCAGGCTTGTCCGCCCTGCCTCGTCCGGGACAAAATGGAGCTAGAGAGGGTTTTACGAGTGGGTACTAGGTTAGTCGAGGGATTACGGGGACGGACGTACCCCGAGCGTCTACTTAGTTTGGGAATGCATTCAATGCACTACCGAAGGCTTAGAGGAGACCTAATCCTAACCTACCGTATCTTGACTGGGAAGGTTGGTCCAGATTTGTCTTGGCTATTCAGTCCCGCTAGATTGTCTGTTCTACGCGGTCATTCGTTGAAGCTGGACAAACCGCGGTCCGATCGGATTAGGGCGGAAATCCGGCTGTCACGCCGAGTTATCGACCGCTGGAACATGCTTCCGGAAAGTGTTATCAGGGAATCTACGGTTAAGGGGTTTGAGCGGCAACTTGACGCTCTTGGGTGGCAACACGAAACCTTTCCATTTTCCTGAGTAACTCACATCTTCGTACTTCGATTTTCTTTTCTCTACTTTTCTTCACGTATTGGTATTATTTTCTTATTTAAGTGCACTTCCCTATTCTGTACCTTCGATTTCTCTTCCTATCCTTTGCTTACTTCACGTGACTGCCACAGCAGGGACTGCTAGGGCAGGAAACGTGGGCATTAACTGGTTGGCCAGGGTGCGATACGGGTGTTTCCGTTTTAGATCCATCAATAACTGAGCACTTCATCAATTCCTGGCTCAACGATCCACTCAAGATGGAACACTCACGGGATTTTCCTATCGTTCCAGTCCCCATCTGAACTGAACTGAACTGAACTGAACTGACGCTTACTGGTAACTTTTCCGGTTGTTTCCAGTTTTAATCCCGTTTTACACCCTGTTTTTGCCTTTTTATTGCGGTCGTTTTCCCGGCAGGGACTGCTGGGCAGGAAAATGTGGGCAGTAATTGGTTGGACAGGGTGTGATGCGGTCTTTGTTTTAGACTTTTCAACATCTCAAGCAGACTTGTCAATTCCCGATCCAACGATACGCAAAAGAAGAAACATTCACGGGATTATCCTATCGTTCCGGTCCCAACTGAACTTGAACTTGTATACGTGTTGTTATTCTAATCTGTTTTCCACATGAACATGGCTGTCTCGCTAAACGCCGAGACGGATGGATCTATGGGGTCCTCGTTTGATGAGTCTACTGCTGCTTGCGGACAGGTTAACTGTTCAGAGCCAGTAACAGATGCATCTGGTGGTATGCAGTGTGACGTCTGCTGCCGCTGGTATCACCAAAGCTGTACCGGCCTACAAGCTGACCAGTACCAAATGCTATCATCAAGCGTCCACTATCTTTTCAGCTGCGCTGAATGCTGCGCTAAAAGATCGACGTGCCCGGCTGTCACCGGTGCTAAACTTTCAGCGTTGGCTTCAAGGTTGGCAGATGTTGAGTTGGCGATAGCTAAACTCGCCTCTATTGCGTCGCTCGATACGAAAATGGATTTAATTTTAAAATCCCTAAATTTTTCGTTTGAAGACACAATAACAGCCGGCAACATTGCTGACGATCCATCCACTGGAGTCTGTCACTCGATCATAAAGTCGCACATCCTACCGGCCAATCCAGGTAGCATTGCTGGCGGTCCTCATGATGCGATCAAAGTGAAGAAACATAGGGTGCGGCAATACCAAAAGCCCTCTGCTAAACCCAGAGAAATAGTTGCCACGGCATCGAACGAGATGCCGTCTTTGACAGTGGTAAAGTCGTCTGAAGATTGCACACAGAACCTTCCACAGACGCTGACTGTCTCGGCCGCCAGTGAACCAGCCTGTTCTGACGAAATGCTGGTAACTGCCCAATGCGATACAAAGTCAACGGCCCCTGCTCCAGTGAGCCAAAAGAAGAAGCGGACAAGATCTGCTCGTAAAACTTCGAAGGGGCTTGAAGACCCTGGAACCAATAAGACGCCGGCAATAGAGCGGAAAACCTACGCTACCGTTGCTTCGGCGTCGTTTGTGAAGACAGGGACAGTCCCACCGCCAGTGGTGAAAACAGCTGGTATAGGTGTCGACTCCAAGGCACGTGGGGTAAACACTCCCCGTCGTGCCGACTCTTTCACGGATAGTAGCGTTATATTCCGTAACGTTACTGAATCTGAGGCTGTTCTCCCAAGGGAACGCATCTTGGATGACATCAAGTGGCTGAAACTGTGTGTCAGCAAGCTGCTTCCACCTGGTTTCCCTGGTGTCACTGTCAGAAAGCTGACCAGATTGGGGAACGTTCCTATCGCTACGCCAAATCCACGACCCCGACTACTTCGCGTAGTCCTTTCTACCCCGGAGGAACGCAAATCGTTACTGCGATTTGCATTCAAACTTAAGGGTAGTGGTGTCAGCGTTCAGCCGGACCTCCCACTGGCAGATAGGTTGAAGTTAAAGGAGGCTATCAAAGACCTCAAAACTAGACGGGCGGCTGGTGAACAAGGCCTCCGTCTGGTGGGTTTTCAGGTGGTCAGCCGGAAATTACTTTCCGCCCTATCAGAACCAATCCTGATGGCGCACGACCCAGGGATGGTCGTGCCGACTTCCTTGAGGTAGTACTTAGCAACGTGCGTAGCCTAAGGAACAAGGTGCACGAGTTGGGTCTACTTGTAGACAAATCTCGTCCCGACATACTTGCTTTCACTGAGACGTGGTTGTCTCCGGATATCACGGACGGTGAGGTATATTTACCTGGCTACGCGCTGCTTAGAACTGATCGCTCCGTTGGTCGCCAAGGCGGAGGCGTTGTACTGTATGTGAGCTGTAACTTAGATGTGTTGAGGACTTGCACATTCCAGTCGTCGGATCAGACTGTTGAAGCCCTATCGGCTGTTTTGTGCACTTCCTCTACCCAGTTTACAGTTATAGTGGTATACAGAAGTCCTGGAAGTTCCTCCAGGGGTATACTTGACTTTATTCGCACTCAGTCTGCGAATAAGTGTTTAGTTCTAGGGGATTTCAACCTCCCGGAAGTCTGTTGGGCCGATCTTTCTTGCAATTCGGCATTAGGAACATTCGGTGCAGACTTCCTTGAACTGACTCTCCAAGTGCCTTTGCACCAGTTCGTTGACTTTCCCACTAGGTATATGGACAACCAAATGCCATCTACTTTGGATTTGGTTTTCGCTAAGTCCCTGGACTTCGTGACTGACGTTTCATGCGGTGCACCTCTAGGGTCCAGCGATCACGTATGCATATCCTTTCGATGTGCTCTTTCAAGGCACCAAGAGACCGCTGTTGAATTACTTCCGAATATTTGGCGGGCGGACTTTAGTGCAATGCGAACTAAGGCTTCAGTTCTTAACTGTGAGATTTCGATGGCTGACTCTGTCCAGTTAGCCTGGGATAAACTTAAGGCATACCTTACGGAGGTTTCCGAACCCTTTATTCCACTCATTAGGAAAAGAGGGTTAAGGGCACAGCCTCCATGGATAGATACCACAGGCAAGTACTTACTCAAGAAACGGTCTAGATGCTGGCGAACCTACCAAGCAGCTCCATCAGCCAGTACCTATGATAGTTATCGAGAGAATAGAAATAAATGTAAGCAACATCTCAGAACTGCTCGTCTCCAATACGAGCAGGGTTTAGCGGACTCGGCCGCAGCTAATCCCAAGAAGTTTTTTGCTTACGTTAAAAGACGCAGCGGGGCAAAATTGTCTATACCAGCTTTATTGCGAGCAGACGGGACCCCTGCGCAAACTGACTATGACAAGGCTTGTATACTGAGTGATCAGTATACTGCGGTCTTTGCTCGGGAGACCTCTTTACCGCAGGTTGAATTGGTTTCAAGAGTTCCAGAGGATTCTTGCTTAGCTGAATTTAGCATAACGGAGACTCAGGTCTTCGAGCTACTGCAAGGCATTAATCCCTCTAAAGCTTCCGGTCCTGATTCAATTCATCCGAAGCTGTTGCATGAACTGGCCACTGAGCTGAGTGGTCCGCTCACGTGCGTATTTTCAATATCGCTGGACAGCTGCAGCCTACCTTCGGAATGGAAGGAGGCAATCATCTGTCCGATTTTTAAGGGCGGTGACAGCGCTCTACCCGCGAACTACCGGCCTGTCAGTTTGACAAGCGTAGTAGTCAAATTGTTCGAGAAGCTGATAAGGGATTCAGTGGAGAACCACCTGAATCGATTCAACCTTCTCAGTGTTGCACAACATGGATTCCGCAAAGGATTTTCATGTCAGACTAATTTACTTGTAGCTCGTGAAAGCTGGGCCGAAGCGGTAGACAGTGGCCACGCTGTAGACGTGCTATTCGTAGATTTCTCGAAAGCTTTTGACACTGTTCCACATCTTCGGCTCTCACTAAAGTTGAGATCCTACGGGATATCTGGTCGCGCCCTTCAATGGGTGTCTGCCTTCCTTGAGGGGAGGGAACAGTGCGTACGGGTGGGGCGTAGCCTTTCGCTCAGGCAAGCTGTCCTTAGTGGCGTTCCGCAGGGCTCGGTATTGGGGCCATTGTTGTTCGCGATCTATGTAAATGACTTGCCGGGAGAGTTAGGGGTGTCATCATTAATGTTTGCTGACGACCTTAAGCTCTGGAATATTGTGGATATCCCGGGGGGTCCTGAGGCAATTCAGCGTGCCTTGGATAGACTCTGGGAATGGTCTATCTTATGGTTGATGCCCATAAATAGGGCCAAGTGCTCTGTTCTCCGAATCGGAGCTGCTAATCCTCCCACCCGATATGTTCTCGGCGGTGGTGAACTCCCTGTTGTCACTCAGCAGGTTGATTTAGGAGTCGTACACGCATCAGCACTTCATTCTGGAGACAACTGGAAGAAGGCTGCTTGTCGAGGGTTTCGTATGATGTGGTTTATCCGCCGCTCTTTCGGAATCTTAACGGCCAAGTTGTTTGTGAAGCTATTTTCGGCATTCGTCCGACCCCACCTGGAATATTGTATTCAGGCTTGTCCACCATGTCTTAACCGAGACAAAATGGACTTGGAGAGGGTGTTACGAGTGGGCACTCGGTTAGTGCAGGGTCTACGGGGACAGACGTATCCTGAACGCTTGCTCAGTTTGGGGATGTACTCCATGCACTACCGAAGGATAAGAGGGGACCTGATTCTCACTTATCGTATTTTGACGGGTAAGATTGGCCCGGACTTGTCAGGGCTTTTTAGTCCCGCTACGTTACCTAGTCTCCGCGGTCACCCACTGAAACTGCATAAACCACGGTCTGATAGGATTAGGACGGAAACTCGTCTATCGCGCCGAGTTATAGATCGCTGGAATTCTCTTCCAGATCACGTGGTTAGGGAACCTACGGTTAAGGGTTTTGCGCGCCAGCTCGATGCTCTTGGGTGGCAACAGCAAACCTTTCCTTTTTCCTAGCTGACTCACCTTCATTTTTCAGTTCTTTTTTTATTGACTCAAATATCTTGGTATTCCATTTGCTTAGCTCTTACCACTTTCTCTTTTGCCTCCTGCGTTTACTTTTTTCTCTTTCTTACTTCACGTAACCGACCCAGCAGGGACTGCTAGGGCAGGATACGTGGGCATTAATTGGTTGGACAGGGTGTGATGCGGTCTTTGTTTTAGGTCCATCAGTATTTCAAAGTTCGCCAACTCCTGGTTCAACGACCCGCCGAAGAAGGAACACTCACGGGATCTATCCTATCGTTCCAGTCCCGCTTGAACTTGAACTTATTCGGGTGGTCAGCCGGCGCTCTGTTTCCGCCCTACCAGTGCCAGTACTGGTAGCGCACGACCCAGGGCTGGACATTACGATTACCTTCAGATAGTGCTAAACAATGTGCGGAGCCTAAGGAATAAGATGTGCGAGATAGGTCTGCATGTGGTACTATCTACACCGGAGGAGCGCCAAGCTCTTTTGCGCTTCGCCTTTAAACTAATGGGTTCCGGAGTGAGTATACAGCCGGATCTACCTTTGGCAGATAGGATAAAACTTAAAGAAGCCATCAAAACCCTTAAAGCGCGTCGCGAAGCTGGCGATAAAGGTTTATGTTTGGTGGGTTTTCGGGTGGTGAGCCGACGGTCCACTTCCGCCCTACCAGAGCCCATTCTGGTAGCACACGACCCGGGGCTCTCCATACCAAACGTTTTCACATAGTTCTTAGTAATGTGCGTAGCCTGCGAAACAAGATGTGTGAAGTGGGGGCCCTAATAGACCACTCCCATCCTGATGTACTCGCGTTCACTGAAACCTGGTTGTCTTCTGACGTCATGGACAGTGAATTATACGTTCCGGGCTACGCAATACTGAGATCTGACCGCCCATCTGATCGCCGTGGCGGTGGTGTCGCCTTGTATATCAGATGTGGTGTAAACATATCCAAAACACATACCTTTAACTCAGCTGATAAAACTGTGGAAGCTCTTTCAGTTGAAGTCTGTACCGAATCAACGCAATTTAAAATTGTGCTGCTGTATAGGAGCCCTGATAGCGCTTCTAGGAGTTTCATTGACTTCATCCGCACTCACTCTGCGAACAGATGCTTGATAATGGGGGACTTCAACTTCCCTGAAGTAAATTGGCATGACCTATCTTGTGAGGCAGCGACAACAGGGTTGGCTGCCGAGCTTGTTGACTTGACACTAGAAGTACCCTTACACCAATTTGTCGATCGACCCACCAGGTACATGGTGGGTCAAGCTCCTTCTCTTTTGGACCTAGTTTTCGCAAAGTCGGTTGACTTTGTGAGTGACCTTGAGTACGGCCCCCCTTTGGGAGCCAGTGACCATACGTGTTTGTTATTCACTTGTGCTCTCATTAGAGACTACGATTCACGCAGGGTCCCGACTCCGAACATTTGGCACGCCGACTTTCCGTCTATTAGAGCCAAGGCAGTAAGTTTCCCATGCATCATCTTGCCGGATGATGATATACAGACGGCTTGGGATACGTTTAAGTCTTTCCTCTTTAACATATCCCACCCCCACATCCCTCTTTCGCTAAAGAAGGGTGCCAAAGCGAAGCCACCATGGTTAGACTCAGTCGCAAACCAGCTAATGAATAGACGGGCAAGATGCTGGCGGATCTACCGAACAGTTCTCTCAGAATGTACTTTTCGGCGTTATCGGGAAGCTCGGAATGCTTGCAAGAGTCATTTACGAGCTGCTAGACTTAGCTATGAGATGGAGCTGGCTAACTCAGCCTCCGCGAATCCCAAAAGATTCTTCGCCTACGTCAAAAGGCGTAGTAACGTTGGCTCATCTATCCCAGTGTTATTAGGCAGCGACGGCGCCACTGCCACCACTGATCACGAAAAAGCATGTCTACTGAGTGCGCAGTATGCCGGAACTTTTGTTCAGGATGAGCAATTGCCGCATCTTGACCTAGCAATGAGAGTCCCCCAGGACTCCTGTTTAACACACGTCACAATTTCGGAGGCAAAAGTTCTCCATCTTATTCAGGCTCTAAATCCTGCTAAATCCGCTGGGATGGATGATATTCACCCTAAGCTTCTGTACGAACTAGCAAGCGAGCTATGTGGCCCAGTGACGCGTTTGTTTCAATTGTCGCTTCGCAGCTGCTCCTTTCCTAAGGACTGGAAGGATGCTATCGTTTGCCCGATTTTTAAAAAGGGCGACAAGCATCTTCCTGCCAATTATAGACCAGTAAGTTTGACAAGCGTACTGGTCAAGGTATTGGAGAAGTTGGTCAGTGATGTGCTTGAAGACCACTTGCGGGAGTATGGTCTGCTCAGTCCACTGCAACACGGCTTTCGCAAGGGTCATTCCTGTATGACTAATTTGCTAGTTGCACGCGAATGTTGGGCGGATGCTTTGGATCGGGGTCATGCAGTAGATGTAGTGTTTATTGACTTCTCCAAGGCGTTCGACACTGTATCACATTCTCGCCTTTCCTTGAAACTTCGGTCCTATGGAATATCCGGGGGTATACTAAAATGGATCACCACGTTTCTGGAAGGGAGAGAGATGTGTGTTCGTGTCGGGTCTAGTCTGTCTTTCCGACAGTCAGTCCTCAGTGGGGTCCCTCAGGGTTCGGTGCTTGGCCCGTTGTTATTTTCCTTGTATGTCAACGAGCTGCCCGAACTGCTGGAGGTACCATCTCTCATGTTTGCAGATGACCTAAAGTTTTGGCACATAGTGTCTGACTTCGATGGACCCCAGATTCTGCAACGGGCCCTCGATCACCTTTGGGACTGGGCTGCTCTGTGGCAGTTGCCCATAAACTATACAAAGTGTTCCATCTACGAGTATGGCCAAATAGCCCCCAAACGCGTTATTTTCTTGGCGGTAATGAACTCCACCATGTTACCCAATTGGTAGACCTAGGGGTCACATTGTCTTCAGAACTTAAATCCAGTGAGAACTGGAGGAAAGCTACGTGCAAGGGTTTCAGAATGTTGTGGATGATCCGCAGGGCATTCGGGACCATCACGGGCGCTATGTTTGTTAGGTTATTCTCAGCGTTTGTCAGGCCACACTTGGAATACTGCATCCAGGCTTGTCCACCTTGCTTAGTCAGGGACAGGATGTCAGTGGAGAGAGTGTTGAGAGTTGGAACCAAACTGGTCCATGGACTGCGGAACCATTCTTACCCAGAAAGACTGCTTGCGCTGGGAATGTTCTCGATGCACTATCGTCAACATCGAGGCGACCTAGTCTTGACCTATCGTATACTTACCGGTAAAATCGGACCCGATTTATCCGGGCTTTTCCAACCGGCTCGGCTTCCATCGCTCCGAGGTCACTCGCTGAAGCTACACAAACCTCGATCGGATGGAGTCCGGGCGGACTTTCGTTTATCACGCCGAGTGGTGGATTCCTGGAATGCACTGCCCGAAAACGTGGTATTGGCACCAACAGTGAAAGAGTTCGAACACCGACTCGACGCTCTTGGCCTTCAATTCTTAACATTCCCCTTCACGTCCTAGTTTCTTCGTTTTATTGAATTATTAAATCTTTTTTTTCTTGACGCTCTTATTACTTTCGTACTTCTCTTTCTTATTTCACGTGACCGGTGCGGCGGGGACTACCAGTGCAGGTCGCGTGGGTATTAATTGGTTGACCGTGGTGTGATTCGCGCGCGCTGATCTGACTCTTCTGGATTCCAGTTATCGCGGACGAATAATACCCTGGATCAACGACGCGTCACGGAAGGAACATTCACGGGGATTTATCCTACTGTTCCGGTCCCACTTGAACTTGAACTTAGATGGGTCTCATCCCGATATACTTGCATTCACTGAAACGTGGCTGTCTCGGGACATCACCGACGATGAAGTACATCTGTCTGGCTACGCACTATTTATATGTGATCGCTTCGTTGGCTGACAAGACGGAGGCGCTTTACGTTAAATGTGGACTTGGCATTTTGCCTACCTACATGTTTCAGTCTGCAGATAAAACTGTCTAATCTCTGTCGATAACGATTAGCACTTCGTCTGCACAACTTGCAGTTGTGATTGTGTATAGAAGCCATGGGAGTGCGTCCAAAGAGGTGCTTGACTATATTCGCTTCCAATCCGCAAACATTGGTTCATTAGTTGGTAGAGAGCAGAAGGAAGTTCATTTTTCAGCTCCGTCACTTCCCGAACATTACGATGGTTGCTGGGATCATTGCGGAACAAGGTTCAGCAGAAGATCCCTATGTTTGTATTGTGGGCAGCGGAATCCCTGCGCACTCAGAGAGTGTGCGTCCAACCGTCGTTTGAAACATTCCTCCGTCTCCGCATCGACGACAGCCTCTGGCAAGCTGTTCCAGTCATTCAGTACCCGGGTGGATAGGGCCAAATCGGACCGTACACGGAGTCGCCGCGGTTTACAAAGTTTCCACCGGTGGCCTTGAGTTGCACAACTTGTGTTTAGACAAAAAGCAATTGCAGCTCCTTCCGCAGCTCACCTCGTAGAATACGCCGAGTGAATATCATATCTCCGGGACGACGACGATAATCCAGAGAGAACAGGTTCAACCGTTGAAGCCGTAGGAGGTAGGATATGTCCCGCAGCTCTGGAACGGATTTGGATCCACGCCGTTGAACCTTCTCGACCATGTTACGTTCGGACTTAGTGAGCGGATACGCAGCAGGCAATCCGTACTCGAGAACTGGGTGTACATGTGAAGCAAACAGTAGTCTGAAGGGTGCTGGGGTCAGACGTGAAAAGGCTCTCTGTATAGCGTGAAATATTCTGTAGGCGGATGCGACACTCTTCCGGGTGTTCTCGATTGATTTGAGATCAGGAGACACAATCACCCCTAGATCCCTCTCTTGGTTGACATTTCTGAGCAATAAACCCCCGATATGGTAAGCCCCAAAAGGCTCAGGAGCACCGATTGGAAGGACAGCGCATTTGTCATGGTTAATGGGCAACTGCCACTTTAGTGACCAATCGTGGAGCTGATCGAGTGTCGCTTGAAGTTTGCCTGCATCTTCCAGACTGGATACCTCAATCCACAGCTTCAGATCATCCGTGTAGATTAAGCAGTCGGTCTGCAGTTCGGATGGCAGGTCGTTGATGAAGATATTGAAGAGTTCGGGGCCGAGTACAAAACCCTGGGGTACCGCACTGGTCATGAGATTTGATCAGAAAGCGGTTCGTTAATTTTAACCTGCATGAAGCGACCGTGTAGGAAATCGGAGACCCAAGAAAGAAAATTGCCAGTGACGCCGATTCCCCGGAGTTTGAAGAGGAGCCGCTCATGAGGGACCTTGTCAAAAGCCTTACTGAAATCGACAAACACAGCATCCAGACGCTTACCGGCATCTAAGAAACTTGCCCATTTCTCCGTAGCTACTAGCAGAATTGTGACGCATGAACGCGCCCTTCGGAAACCATGTTAAGCATGAGATAGGAACTCCAACTCATCGAGATGTAGGCGAAGGGCCCGTTTCAGAATCCGTCCCATGACTTCGCACAAAATCAAAGTCAGACAGATGGGACGATATCTGGCTGGATTCTGTCGGTTCCCTCCTTTGTAAATGGGTTTAACAATTCCCACCTTCCAAGCAGTTGGAAGCCGCCCGACCTCGAGGGAACAGGTGTTTGATACTGGGGGATTTCAATCTACCAGAAGTTTGCTGGGCAGATCTTTCTTGCAACTCGGCGGAAGATACTTCGGTGCACATCTACTTGAGTTTACGCTACAAGTACCGTTGCATAAGTTCGTGAACCTCCCCACTAGCTACATGGATGCCTAACCCCCGTCTATTTTGAATCTAGTGTTTGCCAAGTCGCTAGACTTCGTAGGTGACATCACTTACAGCTCTCCCTTAAGTGCTAGTGATTATGTTTGTTTATCGTTCAGGAGTAGTCTGACCAGGCGTCCTCAGAGCATTGCTAAGTCATTTCCAAACATATTAGAGAATAGCAGGCCGGTTTTCGCCCAGGACTTGGCTGTATAGACCATAAATTTACTTTGCGGCAGGTGCTAGAGCAGCGCCACGCATACCGAAGACCGACAATAGCTGTGTTCCTCGATTTCAAGAGTGCGTTCGATTCAGTCGATCGATCGATTCTGTTCGAAATACTTGCGCGGAAAGGTGTTCCCACGAAATATGTGAACATCCTTCGTGCTCTATACTCGAACACTAGAGGCCGCGTCTGGGTCTATGGTGCCCTATCGGATAGCTTTTCGACTACAAGTGGCGTTCGTCAGGGTTGCCCGATTTCCCCGTTTTTGTTCAATTTCGTCGTGGATTCTATCATGGAGTGTTCCCTTGCGGAAACTCACGATGTAGGTGTTGAAGTGCTGTCTGGTGAAAGGTTAGTTGCTCTAGACTATGCGGACGATATCGTGTTGCTTTTCGACAATGTTGAGGCGGCACAATCAACCCTGAATAGCCTGTCCAGAGTGGTCCCATTATTTGGTATGCACTTCGCACCTTCAAAGTGCAAAGTGTTGCTGCAGGACCACCAGCCACTTGATGACCCCTTGAGGCTTGCTAACGAGGAACTCGAGGTGGTTGATCAATTCACTTATCTTGGCAGCTGCGTCAGCAATGATGGGCGCATAGAAACTGACGTGAGCTCGCGCATTGCAAAGGCCAGAGCTGTCTTCTTGAACCTGCGTCATCTTTGGCGACAGAAGGGAGTTTCCCTCCGTCTGAAAGGCCGGGTATACAAGGCCACAGTGAGGGCCGTTCTGCTGTATGGTAGTGAGACTTGGCCCCTTCGGTCTGAAGATCTGAGGCGCCTTCAAGTCTTTGATCATCGTTGTTTGCGAAGCATTGCTGGTGTCGGATGGCACCAGCGTGTCCGCAATGATGATGTGCGTAGGCGAGTACTAGGTGGTGATGATCATGCTAGCTCCCTAGAACAACAGATAGCACTGAATAAGTTGCGTTGGCTCGGGCACGTGCTACGCATGCCTGGTCACCGCTTACCTAAGAGGGCCTTGTTCAGTCTACCAGGTGTAGGATGGCGCAAGGCTCGAGGTGGACAGAAGTTGACTTTGCAGCGGGAAATGAAGTCACTGACAACCAAGCTGGGTGCCGTTGGTCCGTCTCGCCTTCCGGGTTGGAGTCCACGTGACTCACCTTGTGCTTGGCTCGAGACTTTACAGGACATGGCTCGCAACCGACACCAGTGGCGCGTCTGCTGCCGTCTCCTAATCGGATTGTCTGTTTAAAGTGTTTTTGGTGCTGAGTTATCTGCGGGGTAATGGCTGATTATGACGCGTGGCAGTGAAAGCCGCAAGGAAGCTGTCTCGCCGATGCCGCCTTATCTTTGCACGATAGCCAGCTGTTTGTGACGGTATGTTGTTGACACAAGGTGTAGGCGCCTTGACCCTGAATGTTTGCTTAGGGCATTAAGGTTTTCAGGTAAGTCCCCCTTCTCTTCCTGTTATTATTCTTTATTTCATAGGTCCTCATGGTTGTATGGCAGTGAAGCATCAGTTCACATGGCTGATGTACTGCTGTTGATGATGATGATCCAAACATATGGCGTGCTGACTATCAGGCATTGCGTACCAAGGCTGCTGGGATGCGTTGCGAAATCTCGGTGGTTGATACGGTTCAGGCGGCCTGGGATAAATTTAAATCTTATCTCACAGAAGTGTCTACTCCCTGCATTCCGCTTGCGAGGAGACACGAGCGCGGCCGCCGTGGATATATACCACTGGCAAGTACCTGCTCTAGAAGCGTTCTAGGTGCTGGAAGACCTGCCGTGCTGCTCCATCAACTAGCACTTATAATAGACCGCGAGGCTACAAATAGGTGTAAACAACGCATAAGGAAAGCTCGGCTGTTGTACGAAAAGGAATTGGCTGATGTAGCTTCGGAAAATCCGAAGAAGTTCTTCGCTTACGTTAAGAGACGCTGTGGTTCAACTTCGGTAATCCCAACTGTGATGCGGGCCGATGGAACTCGTGCTTATGCGGACTCAGATGAGGCTCGTGTACTTGGGGAGCAGTATGCAGGGGCTTTTGTACGTGAGGCCGCGTTGACTAGCCTTGAACTTGTCCCCAGAGTACCTGAGGGTTCTTATTTATCTGAGTTTACTGTGGTGGAAACGCAAGTCTTTAAAGTGCTGCAAGAACTGAACAAAGCATCTGGACCTGATTCAATTCACCCGAAGCTTCTGCATGAGTTGGCGGTGAAACTGAGTGGACCGCTGACGATGGTGTTTCGGAAGTCACTTGACAGCTGTACATTACCTTCTGAATGGAAGGAGGCTGTCATCTGACAGGAGTCTGTCAGCCAATTATAGGCCAGTTAGCCTGACTGGCGTCGTGGTCAAACTGCTTGAAAAGCTGGTGAGAGATTCGTTGGAAATTCACCTGAATAGATTTAATCTACTCAGTAGTGCACAACATGGATTCCGGAAGGGGTTTTCGTGTCTGACGAATTTGTTGGTTGCTCGTGAAGCTTGGGCCGAGGCAATGAACAATGGCCACGTAGTGGATGTGCTTTTCGTCGACTTCTCGAAAGCATTTGATAAGACACCCCACTTGAGGCTATCACATAAGCTGAGGTCCTACGGCGTATCTGGCCGCGCCCTTCACTGGGTATCTGCGCTTTCGCAGAGAAGAGAGCAGTGTGTACGTGTGAGTCGTACTTATCCTTTAAGCGAGCGGTCCTTAGTGGTGTCCCACAGGGCTTGGACCGATGCTGTTCTCCATCTAAGTAAACGATCTCCCTGGATAGCTTGGAGTATCATTCCTATTGTTTGCTGATGACCTTAAGCTATGGTATGTTGTAAATGTTCCTGGGGGTTCTGAGGCCATACAGCATGCACTGGACAGACTCTGGGACTGGTCTACTTTGTGGCTACTGCCCATAAACCAGGCTAAGTGTTCCGTCCTTCGTATAGGAGCAACTTTCCCGCCTTCGAGCTACGTACTCGGTGGGGTCGAACTCCCCCTTGTCTCCAACCAGGTAGACCTAGGTGTCGTTCATTCCTCGTCTTTGCATTCTGGTGACAACTGGAAGAAGGCCGCTAGTAGGGGTTTCAGAATGTTGTGGTTAATACCCCGTTCTTTCGGGGTCTTAACTGCCGACATATTTGTGAAGCTGTTCTCAGCTTTCCTCCGGCCCCATCTGGAATACTGCGTCCAGGCTTGCCCGCCCTGTCTTGTTCGGGACAAATTGGAGCTTGAGAGGGTTTCGATAGTAGCTACCAAATTGGTCGATGGGTTACGGTGGCAATCGTACCCCGAGCGTCTACTTAGCTTGGGTATGTATTCAATGCACTACCGACGGCTTCGAGGAGACCTAATCCTTACTTACCGCATTTTAACAGGGAAGGTTGGGCCGGACTTGCGCTGGCTATTTAGCCCGGCTAGGTTGCCTTGTCTTCGCGGTCATACCATGAAGCTACACAAGCCGCGTTCTGACCGGATCAGGGCGGAAACTCGGTTATCGCGTAGAGTTATCGAGCGCTGGAACTCACTTCCAGAAAGTGTAGTCAGTGAACCTACGGTTAAGGGTTCCGAGCGTCAGTTAGACGCTCTTGGGTGGCAACTCGAAACCTTTCCCTTCTCCTGACTATATCCATCTTCAAACTTTAAGTTCTTATTCTGTCATTCTGTTCACTCTTTGGTGTTATCCTTCATTTAAATGACTTTCATTCCCCTTTATCTTCCATTTACTTTCTACTTATTTCTTACTTCACGTAACCTACACAGCGGGGAATGCTAGTGCAGGGAACGTGGGCAGTAATTGGTTGACCAGGGTGTTTCGTTTTAGATCTATCAAGACCTAGCACCTTATCATTTTCTGGCTCAACGATTTGCTCAAGAAGAAGCACTCAAGGGATTTTCCTATCGTTCCAGTCCTTCTGAATCTGAAGTTCGGGTGGGCCTAGAGCGATAGGAGAATGCCGAATAGTGTTAAATATAAATCTAACAACGTTTCGAACTGCTGCACAGATGTTGCCTCAATCACATGTTCAGGTAAACTGTTCCGAATGTTTACAACTCTCCGTTCGAAGCACAGTGGTTGGGGAACACATTTCACATCCGGCACGACAAGTTTTTATCTGTGTCCGCGTGTGCTGCATGGCCCTCGTAAGTGCAGCATTGGTCTTAGCATTGGGAAGTCACCGAGATGTAGAAT
The DNA here is from genome assembly GCA_944474145.2 of Dicrocoelium dendriticum. Classification (NCBI taxonomy): domain Eukaryota; kingdom Metazoa; phylum Platyhelminthes; class Trematoda; order Plagiorchiida; family Dicrocoeliidae; genus Dicrocoelium; species Dicrocoelium dendriticum. The sequence goes on along the minus strand of OX104067.1, from coordinate 69,918,271 downwards.
ACCGTAGGTCATAATGATGTCGACTCGCATCCGACGGTAGGACAAAGTGTAGAGTCCTAATTTCTCTCACCGGTCTTCATACCCCAAGCCACGTAAACTCGGGATGAGCGTGGTAGCAACGTGTTGGACCGGTTCGATCTTTTTTGCCTGGCTTCGGGTAATCAGAAAGTAGGCGGGCGAACCGTACTCTGTCGTTGGTCTAATGATGGAAGAAAAGAGGCGAGTGGCAACCTCTTTAGACCATGTGCCGAAGCTACGTTTGAGCGCCCAAAGCATGCGCAGTACGTTACGATATAGCCTGTTCGTGTTGTCCACGGACTTCAAATCGTAGCGTGAGAGTACACCTAGGTCCTTCACGGAGGGTGTGGGATATAGCGGTTGGCCGTCAAGTGTGTAGGTTCGGCCGTTACCACCCTTCCCCAGGCCCATAAATACAGACTTGGCTGGGTTGATCGGGAGAAGAACTTCTGCAGACCATGTGGATAGGCGGTTGAGGTCTTGCTGGATAGGCCACAGTCGTCGGAAGCATCAAGATCTCTTCAAAACTTCATGTTGTCCGCAAACAAGACAAACGGCGGCCAGAGAAGTTGAAGTAGATAGTTGATGTGGATCAGTAACAGAGTGGGCCCCAGCACAGTGCCTTGAGGCACGCCACTTGTAGTGGGGTACCAGTCAGTTAGATGGTCGTCCACCTGTATCCTCCACTTTCGTCCAACAAGAAATTCGCGGATCCACCTGTGCAGTGAGCCACCGACACCACACATTCTGAGTTTGTGAAGGAGAGCCTCATGGCTGACCTTGTCGAACGCTTTACTGAAAGCGATGAATATCACGTCGACGGACTTCCCCTTGCTTATTGCCTTCAACCACTCATGCCTCGTCACAAGCAGGTTCGTAATACATGAGCGACCTTGCATAAAACCGTGCTGTGCGGGCATCAGGACCTCGTTTGACTGTAGCAACTGCAGCAATCTCTTTTTCACGATTTTCTCAGCAAGCTTTGCCAAAATAGGTGTCCGACAAATTGGCCTGTAGTTGTCTACTTTGCTAAGGTCGCCGCCTTTCGAAATAGGCTTCACCACCGAACATTTCCAGTCAACCGGCAACGAACCTCCGGACAGCGACCTGTTGAAAAGGTCAGTCACGACAGGAGAGATAATGGTCGAAGGTGACTTGAGAACCAGTGGGTGAAACCCATCAGGTTCGGCAGGTTTGGTACTGTCAAGATTGGCGAGTAGTTGACCTACCTCTTCAACGCCGCAATGCAGACTATCGAGCTCGGTAAAACCGGTACACGTCGAACTCGGAACAGACACCTGGTCATTCGCAAATACAGAAGCGAAATGCGCAGCCAACGCGGACGCACGCTCAGTGCTGGAGGTTAGGGGCTGTCCATTCGGGTCATCCAGCACTGGCACATCACCTGCCGGCTTCAGGCGTCGCTTCACTTATGCAAGATTCTCTTGGGGGCGGTCTTCGCGGCTACTGCGAGCTGCTCTTCGAAATGTCAGCGTTTATTCTTTTTTGCACTGTTGCAGAGGTTCCGCTGACATTTGCACCCTTCGTAATCATTCGCAGAGCCAGAGAGGAATTCATCCCACAGTCCGAGCCAGGTTTCCGTACTCCTTGTCAAACCAATGAATCTTAATCGATCCAACCTTCCGACATTTCAATGGCACAAATTGGGAACACAATGATGTCAATCTCTCTTTTATAAATGTCCAACAATCTTCCACAGATGTAGCTTGTGGCAGAGACCAATCCAGTTGGCTCGCGGTTCGAGCTAGACCATCGAAGTCCGTTTTCCAGTAGTTGGGAGCTGGTTCCAGCGGACGTAAATACGGTAAAGATAATTCCATATCAGCTATGAGCACTGAATAATCGCTTGTAGCCAGGGGCTCCAGGATCCTAACGTTACGCACTCGTTGTTCGTAGCTCGATAACATCAGCTCGAGACAGGACGGGGTTGAACGTGTCGTTATGCGTGTTGGCTTGCATATGTGTTGCGATGCACCAGTTTCAAGTACCAAGTCCATGAACTTTGCTTCAACCTCACTATGTCCAGGCATCAAATGCACATAAGGCCATCGTATTCAAGGACAGTTAAAATCGCCCATAAGTAGAAAGTGTGGACGACTCATATGGGTTCGAAGAATGGGCAGCCAATCCAAACAACGACTCAGGGGATTGCGATAAACTGCGTTCACAAGCAGTTCTCCGCGCCTGAGGCGGATGGAGCACCACAGTAGCTCACACAAACCATCGTAACTTCGGTAGGTGCTTACAACTCTCCCACGCAGGGAAGACCGGATGTAAAGTAAGACGCCACCGTGGGCATTCTTTAGTCTATCGCATCGGAAGCACGAGTAACCAATGAGTTCAAGTTCTTGGGTGTATAACTCTGCATGCAGCCATGTATCTGCGAGTCCCACTAAGTCTGGCCGCTCAGACGCTACGAAACAACAAAGCTCATCGCGCTTATTCTTAACACTACAAACGTTTGTGAAGGCTACCCGCAGACCGCAGCAGGAGCCGATGGGTGTGCTTGAAGTGTGAGCAACCTGTTTCTCCTAATTCGCAGATTTTGGAAACCACCCGAAAATTTACGATACGAAGATTTGTTTCCCCCTCACCATTGCGTCTTTTCAGCTCAATGATGGCAGATTTGAGCCGCTCCCTGTCTACTTTGTCCAGGTCTGGACGAACATGGATCTTCAAACCTTTCCGCCTCATCATCAACAGCAGTACATCAGCCATGTGAACTGATGCTTCGCTGCCATACAACCATGAGGACGTATGAAATAAAGAATAAGAGGGAAAGGACTTACCTGAAAACCTTAATGTCCTAAGCAAACATTCAGGGTCAAGACGCCTACACCTTGTGTCAACAACATACCGCCACAAACAGCTGGCTATCGTGCAAAGATAAGGCGGCATCGGCGAGACAGCTTCCTTGCGGCTTTCACTGCCACGCGTCATAATCAGCCATTACCCCGCAGATAACTCAGCACCAAACACACTTTAAACAGACAATCCGATTAGGAGACGGCAGCAGACGCGCCACTGGTGTCGGTTGCGAGCCATGTCCTGTAAAGTCTCGAGCCAAGCACAAGGCGAGTCACGTGGACTCCAACCCGGAAGGCGAGACGGACCAACGGCACCCAGTTTGGTCGTCAGTGACTTCATTTCCCGCTGCCAAGTCAACTTCTGTCCACTTCGAGCCTGGTAGACTAAACAAAGCCCTCCTAGGTAAGCGGTGACCAGGCATGCGTAGCACGTGCCCGAGCCAACGCAACTTATTCAGTGCTATCTGTTGTTCTAGGCGGGACATGATCAGTCTTGGACTGGCTTCATCCACAAAAGTGATCCTCATAGGCCAATTTTGTTGATAACCATGCTTTCCAAGAAGGGTACTCTGCCTCACTTTTACCGAGTCCTCACCAGCGTCAAGGAGTCTGTCAATTAGACCCTGTAAATACTCGACCTCGTGATCGTAGCGCACTTGAGGTGATAGATTACTGGACTCCAGTGCGTGAAGGATATATATGTATATATATATGTATATATATATATATATGCCCCTTACTCAGGCTGATGTTGCATTCATGATGCTTCTTCACCGCAGTTGGGTTAAACCAACTTACACTTAAACTAGGTCTTTTTAATGTGGATAAAATTCATTACATGTTATTTGGTTTGTTCTGCACACTTCATAATCCTCTCCTTACTTGCACACGACGCTCACGCAAATTGCGGTAAACTTGTGTAATTTTATCGCATGGTATTTTTTAAATGACTTTCGGACATTTTGTATTTATCACGGATTCACTTATAACCAATTTCTTCTATGTGCTCATTTAGCGAGTATTTATGTCGTCATATGTGTTTACTTTAATCGATATCGGCATTTCGAATGATAGGCTTTTGTTTGACATCCCAAGTGTGGCTGCGCTTGATGTGGATGTTGGCAAGGTGCCTACCTATCTATTACCCACTACGTCGTCCATACTGGCTCCATGAGACAGTTGGTCGTTGCTGGAGGGGACGGGGTGCACGGTCCTTGTGGTCGTGCTAGGCTCGAAGAGTGGTTCCATGCATTCAGTGTGGAGCGGACTACGGTCCAGCCACCGCCTTGTGTACATTTGATTCCCCAAATACAGCGTGCTTGTGTCTGTCTGTGAAGGAGTGTGGGCCGTCTCCGTTGATGAAACATGGCTCCCATCCGCATGCCTCCGTGTCTTATTCCTTCGAGTTTACACTGGATATGGGGTGTGTGGATGGAGCTGTGTGTGGTGCAGCGCAAGCCATCCATGGTCCCTCTGTAGGCGCAGGCGTCCTGTGGCTGACCACAGTGACAGGCAAATCCGAAACCGGATGCCTCCAACCATGTATGTATGTTTGCCCCTTGCTGAGGTTGATATTGCATTCATGATGCTTCTTCACCGCAGTTGGGCTAAACCAACTTACACTTAAACTAGGTCGTTTTAATGTGGATAAAATTCATTACATGTTATTTGGTTTGTTCTGCACACTTCATAATCCTCTCCTTACTTGCACACGACGCTCACGCAAATTGCGGTAAACTTGCGTAATTTTATCGTGTGGTATTTTTTAAATGACTTTCGGACATTTTGTATTTATCACGGATTCACTTATAACCAATTTCTTCTATGTGCTCATTTAGCGAGTATTTATGTCGTCATATGTGTTTACTTTAATCGATATCGGCATTTCGAATGATAGGCTTTTGTTTGACATCCCAAGTCTGGCTGCGCTTAATGTGGATGTTGGCAAGGTGCCTACCTGTCTATTACCCACTACGTCGTCCATACTGGCTCCATGAGACAGTTGGTCGTTGCTGGAGGGGACGGGGTGCACGGTCCTTGTGGTCGTGCTAGGCTCGAAGAGTGGTTCCATGCACTCAGTGTGTAGCGGACTACGGTCCAGCCACCGCCTTGTGTGCGATTGATTCCCATTTATATATATATATATATATATATATATACTTCGGCGAACATCATTATTAATATGGTGTTGCCACCGGGGTAATGACTGATTATGACGCGTGGCAGTGAAAGACGTAAGGAAGCTGTCTCGCCGATGCCGCCTTATCTTTGCACGATAGCCAGCTGTTTGTGACGGTATGTTGTTGACACAAGGTGTAGGCGCCTTGACCCTGAATGTTTGCTTAGGGCATTAAGGTTTTCAGGTAAGTCCCCCTTCTCTTCCTGTTATTATTCTTTATTTCATAGGTCCTCATGGTTGTATGGCAACGAAGCATCAGTTCACATGGCTGATGTACTGCTGTTGATGATGATGATGATGGTGGTGTTGCCACCATGCACCAGCAATGCTCCGAAGGCAGCGGTGATCAAAGACAGATAGCCTCTGAATATCCTTTGCGCGAACAGGCAGTCTCGCAACCGTAGAACAGGACCGCTCTCACCGTGGCATTGTCGACTCGGCACTTCAAGAATAGACTCCGGTCGCGACGACGCCAAAGATGGTGGGAATTAACAAACGCAACCCGGGCCTTAGAGGCGCGCAAGGAGACGTCATCCGCTAAACCGTTAGCGCTGATGTAGTTTCAGAGGTAAACAAACGTGTCTACCATTTCCATTGATTAACCTGAAAGGGTAAGGGTTGGAGCGGATCCTGGTCAGTCCTGTACGAAGACTTTACACTTCGAAGGGGCGAAGGTCATTCCCAACTGTTATGTAGACACCGCCAACATGCACAGCACATTTTTGGGCGGCCTGTGAGGAATCGCAAATTACGGCGATGTCCTTTGCATACTCCAAATCCCGAAGTTCAGCTGGCCCCCTGCTCCCGGACCTCTTCCTTCTCAAGTGATGCAGGACGTGCCATGGACAGTTAGTCTAGAGCCTCCCTCAAAGGCCGAGGTCCGAAACGCGATCACAGCTCTCAATCGTTTTCGTGCCGCTGGCCCGGATTCCCTCCCACCTGCACTATTTAAGGATGGAGGTGAGGTCCTCTGCAGGGCACTGACCTCCCTATTCGAACGTATTTGGAACGAAGTGTCCCGGCTAATTGGAGCGAATCAATTGTAGTGGCAATATACAAAAAGGGCAGTCGCACAGACTGTGCGAACCACAGGGGTATTAGCCTAACACCAGTTGTGACAAAATTACTGGCCTCGATTCTCGTTCATCGCCTCACTGCAGAACGGGAATCCCGGATTAGGGAAGAGCAGGCCGGTTTTCGCCCAGGACGTGGCTGTATAGACCATATATTCACTTTGCGGCAGGTGCTAGAGCAGCGCCACGCATACCGAAGACCGAAAATAGCTGTGTTCCTCGATTTCAAGAGTGCGTTCGATTCAGTCGATCGATCGATTCTGTTCGAAATACTTGCGCGGAAAGGTGTTCCCACGCAATATGTGAACATCCTTCGTGCTCTATACCCGCACACTACAGGCCGCCTCAGAGTCTATGGTGTTTTATCGGATAGCTTTTCGACTACAAGTGGCGTTCGTCAGGGTTGTCCGATTTCCCCCTTTGTGTTCAATTTCGTCGTGGATTCTATCATGGAGTGTTCCCTGACGAAATCCAACGATGTAGGCGTTGAAGTGCTGTCTGGTGAAAGGTTAGTTGATCTAGATTATGCGGACGATATCGTCTTGCTTTTCGACGATGTTGGGGCGGCACAATCAACCCTGAATAGCCTGTCCAGAGTGGTTCCATTATTTGGTATGCACTTCGCACCTTCAAAGTGCAAAGTGTTGCTGCAGGACCACCAGCCACTTGATGACCCCTTGAGGCTTGCTAACGAGGAACTCGAGCTGGTTGATCATTTCACTAATCTTGGCAGCTGCGTCAGCAATGATGGGCGCATAGAAACTGACGTGAGCTCACGCATTGCAAAGGCCAGAGCTGCCTTCTTGAACCTGCGTCATCTTTGGCGACAGAAGGGAGTTTCCCTCCGTCTGAAAGGCCGGGTATACAAGGCCACAGTGAGGGCCGTTCTGCTGTATGGTAGTGAGACTTGGCCCCTTCGGTCTGAAGATCTGAGGCGCCTTCAAGTCTTTGATCATCGTTGTTTGCGAAGCATTGCTGGTGTCGGATGGCACCAACGTGTCCGCAATGATGATGTGCGTAGGCGAGTACTAGGTGATGATAATCCTACTAGCACCCTAGAACAACAGATAGCACTGAATAAGTTGCGTTGGCTCGGGCACGTGCTACGCATGCCTGGTCACCACTTACCTAGGAGGGCTTTGTTCAGTCTACCAGGTGTAGGATGGCGCAAGGCTCGGGGTGGACAGAAGTTGACTTGGCAGCGGGAAATGAAGTCACTGACAACCAAGCTGGGTGCCGTTGGTCCGTCTCGCCTTCCGGGTTGGAGTCCACGTGACTCGCCTTGTGCTTGGCTCGAGACTTTACAGGACATGGCTCGCAACCGACACCAGTGGCGCGTCTGCTGCCGTCTTCTAGTCGGATTGCCTGTTTAAAGTGTGTTTGGTGCTGAGTTATCTGCGGGGTAATGGCTGATTATGACGCGTGGCAGTGAAAGCCGCAAGGAAGCTGTCTCGCCGATGCCGCCTTATCTTTGCACGATAGCCAGCTGTTTGTGACGGTATGTTGTTGACACAAGGTGTAGGCGCCTTGACCCTGAATGTTTGCTTAGGGCATTAAGGTTTTCAGGTAAGTCCCCCTTCTCTTCCTGTTATTATTCTTTATTTCATAGGTCCTCATGGTTGTATGGCAGCGAAGCATCAGTTCACATGGCTGATGTACTGCTGTTGATGATGATGATGGTGGTGGTGTTGCCACCATGCACCAGCAATGCTCCGAAGGCAGCGGTGATCAATGACAGATAGCCTCTGAATGTCCTTTGCGCGAACAGGCAGTCTCGCAACCGTAGAACAGGACCGCTCTCACCGTGGCATTGTCGACTCGGCACTTCAAGAATAGACTCCGGTCGCGACGACGCCAAAGATGGTGGGAATTAACAAACGCAACCCGGGCCTTAGAGGCGCGCAAGGAGACGTCATCCGCTAAACCGTTAGCGCTGATGTAGTTTCAGAGGTAAACAAACGTGTCTACCATTTCCATTGATTAACCTGAAAGGGTAAGGGTTGGAGCGGATCCTGGTCAGTCCTGTACGAAGACTTTACACTTCGAAGGGGCGAAGGTCATTCCCAACTGTTATGTAGACACCGCCAACATGCACAGCACATTTTTGGGCGGCCTGTGAGGAATCGCAAATTACGGCGATGTCCTCTGCATACTCCAAATCACGAAGTTCAGCTGGCCCCCTGCTCCCGGACCTCTTCCTTCTCAAGTGATGCAGGACGTGCCATGGACGGTTAGTCTAGAGCCTCCCTCAAAGGCCGAGGTCCGAAACGCGATCACAGCTCTCAATCGTTTTCGTGCCGCTGGCCCGGATTCCCTCCCACCTGCACTATTTAAGGATGGAGGTGAGGTCCTCTGCAGGGCACTGACCTCCCTATTCGAACGTATTTGGAACGAAGTGTCCCGGCTAATTGGAGCGAATCAATTGTAGTGGCAATATACAAAAAGGGCAGTCGCACAGACTGTGCGAACCACAGGGGTATTAGCCTAACACCAGTTGTGACAAAATTACTGGCCTCGATTCTCGTTCATCGCCTCACTGCAGAACGGGAATCCCGGATTAGGGAAGAGCAGGCCGGTTTTCGCCCAGGACGTGGCTGTATAGACCATATATTCACTTTGCGGCAGGTGCTAGAGCAGCGCCACGCATACCGAAGACCGACAATAGCTGTGTTCCTCGATTTCAAGAGTGCGTTCGATTCAGTCGATCGATCGATTCTGTTCGAAATACTTGCGCGGAAAGGTGTTCCCACGCAATATGTGAACATCCTTCGTGCTCTATACCCGCACACTACAGGCCGCCTCAGAGTCTATGGTGTCCTATCGGATAGCTTTTCGACTACAAGTGGCGTTCGTCAGGGTTGTCCGATTTCCCCCTTTTTGTTCAATTTCGTCGTGGATTCTATCATGGAGTGTTCCCTGACGAAATCCAACGATGTAGGCGTTGAAGTGCTGCCTGGTGAAAGGTTAGTTGATCTAGATTATGCGGACGATATCGTCTTGCTTTTCGACGATGTTGGGGCGGCACAATCAACCCTGAATAGCCTGTCCAGATTGGTTCCATTATTTGGTATGCACTTCGCACCTTCAAAGTGCAAAGTGTTGCTGCAGGACCACCAGCCACTTGATGACCCCTTGAGGCTTGCTAACGAGGAACTCGAGCTGGTTGATCATTTCACTAATCTTGGCAGCTGCGTCAGCAATGATGGGCGCATAGAAACTGACGTGAGCTCACGCATTGCAAAGGCCAGAGCTGCCTTCTTGAACCTGCGTCATCTTTGGCGACAGAAGGGAGTTTCCCTCCGTCTGAAAGGCCGGGTATACAAGGCCACAGTGAGGGCCGTTCTGCTGTATGGTAGTGAGACTTGGCCCCTTCGGTCTGAAGATCTGAGGCGCCTTCAAGTCTTTGATCATCGTTGTTTGCGAAGCATTGCTGGTGTCGGATGGCACCAACGTGTCCGCAATGATGATGTGCGTAGGCGAGTACTAGGTGATGATAATCCTACTAGCACCCTAGAACAACAGATAGCACTGAATAAGTTGCGTTGGCTCGGGCACGTGCTACGCATGCCTGGTCACCACTTACCTAGGAGGGCTTTGTTCAGTCTACCAGGTGTAGGATGGCGCAAGGCTCGGGGTGGACAGAAGTTGACTTGGCAGCGGGAAATGAAGTCACTGACAACCAAGCTGGGTGCCGTTGGTCCGTTTCGCCTTCCGGGTTGGAGTCCACGTGACTCGCCTTGTGCTTGGCTCGAGACTTTACAGGACATGGCTCGCAACCGACACCAGTGGCGCGTCTGCTGCCGTCTTCTAGTCGGATTGCCTGTTTAAAGTGTGTTTGGTGCTGAGTTATCTGCGGGGTAATGGCTGATTATGACGCGTGGCAGTGAAAGCCGCAAGGAAGCTGTCTCGCCGATGCCGCCTTATCTTTGCACGATAGCCAGCTGTTTGTGACGGTATGTTGTTGACACAAGGTGTAGGCGCCTTGACCCTGAGTGTTTGCTTAGGGCATTAAGGTTTTCAGGTAAGTCCCCCTTCTCTTCCTGTTATTATTCTTTATTTCATAGGTCCTCATGGTTGTATGGCAGCGAAGCATCAGTTCACATGGCTGATGTACTGCTGTTGATGATGATGATGATGGTGGTGGTGTTGCCACCATGCACCAGCAATGCTCCGAAGGCAGCGGTGATCAATGACAGATAGCCTCTGAATGTCCTTTGCGCGAACAGGCAGTCTCGCAACCGTAGAACAGGACCGCTCTCACCGTGGCATTGTCGACTCGGCACTTCAAGAATAGACTCCGGTCGCGACGACGCCAAAGATGGTGGGAATTAACAAACGCAACCCGGGCCTTAGAGGCGCGCAAGGAGACGTCATCCGCTAAACTGTTAGCGCTGATGTAGTTTCAGAGGTAAACAAACGTGTCTACCATTTCCATTGATTAACCTGAAAAGGTAAGGGTTGGAGCGGATCCTGGTCAGTCCTGTACGAAGACTTTACACTTCGAAGGGGCGAAGGTCATTCCCAACTGTTATGTAGACACCGCCAACATGCACAGCACATTTTTGGGCGGCCTGTGAGGAATCGCAAATTACGGCGATGTCCTCTGCATACTCCAAATCCCGAAGTTCAGCTGGCCCCCTGCTCCCGGACCTCTTCCTTCTCAAGTGATGCAGGACGTGCCATGGACGGTTAGTCTAGAGCCTCCCTCAAAGGCCGAGGTCCGAAACGCGATCACAGCTCTCAATCGTTTTCGTGCCGCTGGCCCGGATTCCCTCCCACCTGCACTATTTAAGGATGGAGGTGAGGTCCTCTGCAGGGCACTGACCTCCCTATTCGAACGTATTTGGAACGAAGTGTCCCGGCTAATTGGAGCGAATCAATTGTAGTGGCAATATACAAAAAGGGCAGTCGCACAGACTGTGCGAACCACAGGGGTATTAGCCTAACACCAGTTGTGACAAAATTACTGGCCTCGATTCTCGTTCATCGCCTCACTGCAGAACGGGAATCCCGGATTAGGGAAGAGCAGGCCGGTTTTCGCCCAGGACGTGGCTGTATAGACCATATATTCACTTTGCGGCAGGTGCTAGAGCAGCGCCACGCATACCGAAGACCGACAATAGCTGTGTTCCTCGATTTCAAGAGTGCGTTCGATTCAGTCGATCGATCGATTCTGTTCGAAATACTTGCGCGGAAAGGTGTTCCCACGCAATATGTGAACATCCTTCGTGCTCTATACCCGCACACTACAGGCCGCCTCAGAGTCTATGGTGTCCTATCGGATAGCTTTTCGACTACAAGTGGCGTTCGTCAGGGTTGTCCGATTTCCCCCTTTTTGTTCAATTTCGTCGTGGATTCTATCATGGAGTGTTCCCTGACGAAATCCAACGATGTAGGCGTTGAAGTGCTGTCTGGTGAAAGGTTAGTTGATCTAGATTATGCGGACGATATCGTCTTGCTTTTCGACGATGTTGGGGCGGCACAATCAACCCTGAATAGCCTATCCAGATTGGTCCCATTATTTGGTATGCACTTCGCACCTTCAAAGTGCAAAGTGTTGCTGCAGGACCACCAGCCACTTGATGACCCCTTGAGGCTTGCTAACGAGGAACTCGAGCTGGTTGATCATTTCACTAATCTTGGCAGCTGCGTCAGCAATGATGGGCGCATAGAAACTGACGTGAGCTCACGCATTGCAAAGGCCAGAGCTGCCTTCTTGAACCTGCGTCATCTTTGGCGACAGAAGGGAGTTTCCCTCCGTCTGAAAGGCCGGGTATACAAGGCCACAGTGAGGGCCGTTCTGCTGTATGGTAGTGAGACTTGGCCCCTTCGGTCTGAAGATCTGAGGCGCCTTCAAGTCTTTGATCATCGTTGTTTGCGAAGCATTGCTGGTGTCGGATGGCACCAACGTGTCCGCAATGATGATGTGCGTAGGCGAGTACTAGGTGATGATAATCCTACTAGCACCCTAGAACAACAGATAGCACTGAATAAGTTGCGTTGGCTCGGGCACGTGCTACGCATGCCTGGTCACCACTTACCTAGGAGGGCTTTGTTCAGTCTACCAGGTGTAGGATGGCGCAAGGCTCGAGGTGGACAGAAGTTGACTTGGCAGCGGGAAATGAAATCACTTACAACCATGCTGGGTGCCGTTGGTCCGTTTCGCCTTCCGGGTTGGAGTCCACGTGACTCGCCTTGTGCTTGGCTCGAGACTTTACAGGACATGGCTCGCAACCGACACCAGTGGCGCGTCTGCTGCCGTCTTCTAGTCGGATTGCCTGTTTAAAGTGTGTTTGGTGCTGAGTTATCTGCGGGGTAATGGCTGATTATGACGCGTGGCAGTGAAAGCCGCAAGGAAGCTGTCTCGCCGATGCCGCCTTATCTTTGCACGATAGCCAGCTGTTTGTGACGGTATGTTGTTGACACAAGGTGTAGGCGCCTTGACCCTGAATGTTTGCTTAGGGCATTAAGGTTTTCAGGTAAGTCCCCCTTCTCTCCCTCTTATTATTCTTTATTTCATAGGTCATCATGGTTGTATGGCAGCGAAGCATCAGTTCACATGGCTGATGTACTGCTGTTGATGATGATGATGATGGTGGTGGTGTTGCCACCATGCACCAGCAATGCTCCGAAGGCAGCGGTGATCAATGACAGATAGCCTCTGAATGTCCTTTGCGCGAACAGGCAGTCTCGCAACCATAGAACAGGACCGCTCTCACCGTGGCATTGTCGACTCGGCACTTCAAGAATAGACTCCGGTCGCGACGACGCCAAAGATGGTGGGAATTAACAAACGCAACCCGGGCCTTAGAGGCGCGCAAGGAGACGTCATCCGCTAAACCGTTAGCGCTGATGTAGTTTCAGAGGTAAACAAACGTGTCTACCATTTCCATTGATTAACCTGAAAGGGTAAGGGTTGGAGCGGATCCTGGTCAGTCCTGTACGAAGACTTTACACTTCGAAGGGGCGAAGGTCATTCCCAACTGTTATGTAGACACCGCCAACATGCACAGCACACTTTTGGGCGGCCTGTGAGGAATCGCAAATTACGGCGATGTCCTCTGCATACTCCAAATCCCGAAGTTCAGCTGGCCCCCTGCTCCCGGACCTCTTCCTTCTCAAGTGATGCAGGACGTGCCATGGACGGTTAGTCTAGAGCCTCCCTCAAAGGCCGAGGTCCGAAACGCGATCACAGCTCTCAATCGTTTTCGTGCCGCTGGCCCGGATTCCCTCCCACCTGCACTATTTAAGGATGGAGGTGAGGTCCTCTGCAGGGCACTGACCTCCCTATTCGAACGTATTTGGAACGAAGTGTCCCGGCTAATTGGAGCGAATCAATTGTAGTGGCAATATACAAAAAGGGCAGTCGCACAGACTGTGCGAACCACAGGGGTATTAGCCTAACACCAGTTGTGACAAAATTACTGGCCTCGATTCTCGTTCATCGCCTCACTGCAGAACGGGAATCCCGGATTAGGGAAGAGCAGGCCGGTTTTCGCCCAGGACGTGGCTGTATAGACCATATATTCACTTTGCGGCAGGTGCTAGAGCAGCGCCACGCATACCGAAGACCGACAATAGCTGTGTTCCTCGATTTCAAGAGTGCGTTCGATTCAGTCGATCGATCGATTCTGTTCGAAATACTTGCGCGGAAAGGTGTTCCCACGAAATATGTGAACATCCTTCGTGCTCTATACCCGCACACTACAGGCCGCCTCAGAGTCTATGGTGTCCTATCGGATAGCTTTTCGACTACAAGTGGCGTTCGTCAGGGTTGTCCGATTTCCCCGTTTTTGTTCAATTTCGTCGTGGATTCTATCATGTAGTGTTCCCTGACGAAATCCAACGATGTAGGCGTTGAAGTGCTGCATGGTGAAAGTTAGTTGATCTAGATTATGCGGACGATATTGTCTTGCTTTTCGACGATGTTGGGGCGGCACAATCAACCCTGAATAGCCTGTCCAGATTGGTTCCATTATTTGGTATGCACTTCGCACCTTCAAAGTGCAAAGTGTTGCTGCAGGACCACCAGCCACTTGATGACCCCTTGAGGCTTGCTAACGAGGAACTCGAGCTGGTTGATCATTTCACTAATCTTGGCAGCTGCGTCAGCAATGATGGGCGCATAGAAACTGACGTGAGCTCACGCATTGCAAAGGCCAGAGCTGCCTTCTTGAACCTGCGTCATCTTTGGCGACAGAAGGGAGTTTCCCTCCGTCTGAAAGGCCGGGTATACAAGGCCACAGTGAGGGCCGTTCTGCTGTATGGTAGTGAGACTTGGCCCCTTCGGTCTGAAGATCTGAGGCGCCTTCAAGTCTTTGATCATCGTTGTTTGCGAAGCATTGCTGGTGTCGGATGGCACCAGCGTGTCCGCAACGATGATGTGCGTAGGCGAGTACTAGGTGATGATAATCATGCTAGCACCCTAGAACAACAGATAGCACTGAATAAGTTGCGTTGGCTCGGGCACGTGCTACGCATGCCTGGTCACCACTTACCTAGGAGGGCTTTGTTCAGTCTACCAGGTGTAGGATGGCGCAAGGCTCGGGGTGGACAGAAGTTGACTTGGCAGCGGGAAATGAAGTCACTGACAACCAAGCTGGGTGCCGTTGGTCCGTTTCGCCTTCCGGGTTGGAGTCCACGTGACTCGCCTTGTGCTTGGCTCGAGACTTTACAGGACATGGCTCGCAACCGACACCAGTGGCGCGTCTGCTGCCGTCTTCTAGTCGGATTGCCTGTTTAAAGTGTGTTTGGTGCTGAGTTATCTGCGGGGTAATGGCTGATTATGACGCGTGGCAGTGAAAGCCGCAAGGAAGCTGTCTCGCCGATGCCGCCTTATCTTTGCACGATAGCCAGCTGTTTGTGACGGTATGTTGTTGACACAAGGTGTAGGCGCCTTGACCCTGAGTGTTTGCTTAGGGCATTAAGGTTTTCAGGTAAGTCCTCCTTCTCTTCCTCTTATTATTCTTTATTTCATAGGTCCTCATGGTTGTATGGCAGCGAAGCATCAGTTCACATGGCTGATGTACTGCTGTTGATGATGATGATGATGGTGGTGGTGTTGCCACCATGCACCAGCAATGCTCCGAAGGCAGCGGTGATCAATGACAGATAGCCTCTGAATGTCCTTTGCGCGAACAGGCAGTCTCGCAACCATAGAACAGGACCGCTCTCACCGTGGCATTGTCGACTCGGCACTTCAAGAATAGACTCCGGTCGCGACGACGCCAAAGATGGTGGGAATTAACAAACGTAACCCGGGCCTTAGGGACGGGCAAGGAGACCTCATCTGTCAAACCGTTACTGCTGATGTAGCCTCCGAAGTAAACAGACTTGTCTACCACTTCGAGATTGACCTGAAAGGGTAAGGGTTGGAGCGGATCCTGGTCAGTCCTGTACGAAGACTTTACACTTCGAAGGGGCGAAGGTCATTCCCAACTGTTATGTAGACACCGCCAACATGCACAGCACATTTTTGGGCGGCCTGTGAGGAATCGCAAATTACGGCGATGTCCTCTGCATACTCCAAATCCCGAAGTTCAGCTGGCCCCCTGCTCCCGGACCTCTTCCTTCTCAAGTGATGCAGGACGTGCCATGGACGGTTAGTCTAGAGCCTCCCTCAAAGGCCGAGGTCCGAAACGCGATCACAGCTCTCAATCGTTTT
>OX104067.1:69802073-69902437 GCA_944474145.2 Dicrocoelium dendriticum | reverse complement strand
GATGCTGATGATCACATATGGCGTGCTGACTATCAGGCATTGCGTACCAAGGCTGCTGGGATGCGTTGCGAAATCTCGGTGGTTGATACGGTTCAGGCGGCCTGGGATAAATTTAAATCTTATCTCACAGAAGTGTCTACTCCCTGCATTCCGCTTGCGAGGAGACACGAGCGCGTTTGCCGTGGATATATACCACTGGCAAGTACCTGCTCTAGAAGCGTTCTAGGTGCTGGAAGACCTGCCGTGCTGCTCCATCAACTAGCACTTATAATAGACCGCGAGGCTACAAATAGGTGTAAACAACGCATAAGGAAAGCTCGGCTGTTGTACGAAAAGGAATTGGCTGATGTAGCTTCGGAAAATCCGAAGAAGTTCTTCGCTTACGTTAAGAGACGCTGTGGTTCAACTTCGGTAATCCCAACTGTGATGCGGGCCGATGGAACTCGTGCTTATGCGGACTCAGATGAGGCTCGTGTACTTGGGGAGCAGTATGCAGGGGCTTTTGTACGTGAGGCCGCGTTGACTAGCCTTGAACTTGTCCCCAGAGTACCAGAGGGTTCTTATTTATCTGAGTTTACTGTGGTGGAAATGCAAGTCTTTAAAGTGCTGCAAGAACTGAACAAAGCATCTGGACCTTATTTTCAATGCCTGGATTTTGTCTTGTAGAGCTAAAATATCAGCGGATGATATCTTGTGTCCAAAAAAGTCAATGACGTGCTGCCCAACTTCGCATTTCTCGGGGTTGACGGTAACCCCAAGCTGAGTCAATCTTTGGAAGAGTACGTGATGTTCATTGTCGAAGGAGCTAGTGATGAGAATGTCATCTAAGTAAGGATAACCGCCTTTGAATCCTCGTGTCACCTCATGAATGAAATGCTGAAAAGCTTGAGCAGTGTTGCTGAGGCCAAACGGCATTCGGAGACATTCGAATAGGTCGAACAGCGGGATGGCCGCTGTTTTAGGAATGTCGTCTGGTTGCATTAGTATCTGATGATGGCAAAGACCTAGGTCGACTTTGTTAAAGATCGACTTACTAGCTAGACCTTAGGTCAAGTCTTGCATGTGAGGAATGGGGTACTTATCCGGGACGGTAACTTTGTTGTGTGCCCTGTAGTCACCGCAGGGGTGCCAATCACCGGATTTCTTGGGTGCCATGTGTACTGATAATGCCCATAGGCTTGCACGAGCGGATTATTCCCAGTTCGAGCATTTGTTTGAATTCCGCCGTGAGCTTGTCCGGGACTAGTCTGCAAGGGCTGGCCGAAACGGACGGACTCTTAGTGCAAATGTGTTACATACCCCGATCAACGACGCTATCACAGTATTCTCCTATTGTTGCTGTCCCACTTGAACTTGAACAATCCCAGATCCTACCCAAGATACTCTGAATTGCCTCACAACCCCCAGGGATATCCACAATATTCCAGAGCTTGACGTCATCAGCAAATAATGTGGACGGTACCTCAAATTCCTGGAGTAGGTTATTGACATAAACTTCGGAAAGCAACTGGGCCTAAGGCCGAGCCCTGCGGAAGGTCACCAATAAAAGCATGCCTAAACGTATGCTACGCCCCATATGCACATACTATTCTATGCCCTCTAGAAAAGCGGACACCCGTTTAAGGGTGCCACCTGACACCCCATACGATTTCAACTCTAGAGTCGTAGATGGGGGACAGTATCAGAGGCTTTCGAAAAGTTGACGAAAAGCACCTCAATAGCGTGGCTGTTAGCTATTTCCTCAGCCCAGCTTTCACGAGTTACAAGTAAATTTGTCGGACACAAAAACCCCTTACGGAACTTGTGTTGTGCAGCACCGAGGTTAAATTTGTTCAGGTGGTTTTCCACCGAATCTTGTTAGTTTTTCAAACAACGTGACTCCTAGGACTGTCATTATCATCATCATTATACACGTTAGCTAGAGGTGAGAAACATCATCATCATCATCATTACACGTTAGCTGAAGGTGGAAAACACCTCAGCTATTGTGCCGCAATACAAAAGACAAGAAAAGGAAAACAGTGGCACGCCCGCTGAGTCCCCAGTAACGGATGGACATCGTTCCGGAGAGCTAACAGCTGACTGCCGTAAAAAGAGAATCATATTATGCCTAAGAGATGAGATCGTGATTGGAGGGGGATATTAAAAAGGAGGGGGATGGGCAAAGGAAATCACAACACAAACGCCATTGGTGCCGGCTCCTAGCCATATCAGCAAGTGTGTCCAACCAAACGTGTTCATC
Organism: Dicrocoelium dendriticum; assembly: GCA_944474145.2. Lineage (NCBI taxonomy): Eukaryota > Metazoa > Platyhelminthes > Trematoda > Plagiorchiida > Dicrocoeliidae > Dicrocoelium > Dicrocoelium dendriticum. The sequence goes on along the minus strand of OX104067.1, from coordinate 69,900,195 downwards.
GTCCTTAGGACCCCAGCCAGGCAGTCGGGATGCACCAACCGACGCCAACTTCGAAGTGAGGGTTTTCATTTCTCTCGACCAAGTCATCACTTGGCCTCCCCTCCTCCTCTTCATCATCATCATCATTACACGTTAGCTGAAGGTGGAAAACACCTCAGATACTGTGCCGCAATGCCTAAACAAAAAAGGAAAATGCAATTGGTGCAAGCTAACTGAGCTACCGGTAACGGGTGGGCATCGTTCCGGTAAGCTACCAGCCGGCTAATATGAAGCAACAAAATTTACTATGCAAAATTATATCAGGCTAAATCGTGAGATCGTGGTTGGACGAGAAGCTAATAGGGATGGGGTGGTACAAAGAAACTCACAGCACGAACGCCACTGAGGTCGGCTCCTAGCCATGTCAGCAAGTGTATCCAACCAAACGTGTTCATCGTCTTTCGGACCCCGTCGCAACGAGACTGAATCTTAAAGCGGTGCGACGGTTTGCGTACCTCATTGACCCATTGAGCTATACTGGGTGATGCCTCCGGGCACCTTGAGAGCTACTCCTACCAGGTTGGTCAATGGTGAGAGGTCAGACAAACTCAGTCTCCTGGTCCTAAAGGTTGGGGTTTGAAATGGGATGGCGTCCATTTCTGTAAAACTAAATCATTGCCACCTCCCCGCTGCCTTGCGGACAAGCTTTTGAGCCAAAAGCTTTAGTTGAGGACCCTCATCGTCCTCCTGTCTAGGTCTGGGCGCCCTGGCAGTATTTCAACCCACATACAACCATGACATTTTCTTCAAACATAAACTTCATCCTGCATCAGCCGTCGCGGAGATTATCAAGGATCGCCTTATCTGCTGCACACAGCTGGGCGGATAAGCGAAAACATGCTACTGCTGGTGTCTCCCTTCTTTCTTTTTCACCTGTTTCTCTTACTCCCATCCCGACCCCCATTACTAACCTTCCTTCTATAATTCCTAGCTTAATTGACAGCAAACGAAGTGCCACTGGAGTAGAACCATCTGCAGCCACCATCCCACCGCACCTATCGGACGCCTATCGGCAAAAATCCCTTATAAGGCCACACTATCCCGTTTCCATGGCGACATTCAACGTTCGCACTCTAAGACAAACAGGTCAACAGGCTGCACTCGCACGCATCTTGGACACACTAGGTATTGATGTGTGTTGTGTGTCCGAAACTAGGATCAGTGACCCTAACGGGGTTATTGAATTAACTGAACCCGGTGCTCATCCTCTCGTTATTGGTTGTACGCATCCGGTGACGCCGATGCAGCACTCACGGGTCAAGCTGGTGTAGGTATCATTCTAAGCTCCAAGGCTGAGCCATCGTTGGTTGATTGGATTCTGGTGAACAGCCGTTTATGTGCAACCCGTTTGACTACATTAACTAAGGTTGATTCACGAAGTAGTAAAAGACGCTGTTTGTTCGTGCTTTCCGCTTATGCTCCCACCGACTGCAGTTCTAATGCAGTCAAGGACACTTTCTATCACGAACTGAACGCCCTAATTCGCAGTGCTACTAGTTCAGATATTATAGTACTTGCAGGGGATATGAACGCACAATTAGGGCGTCTGAGCTCTTCAGAACCTCAGCTGGGTGGTAATTGTGGACTTAACTCCGAACGGACTGACAACGGTGAGCGTCTGTTGCAACTGTGTGCGGAGCACCAATTGTTTTTTAGTAGCACTGCTTTTAGACACAGTGGGCGCCGAAGTGCCATTTGGCGTCCTCCTGTAGCTGGCCAGCGATGGACCCAACTTGACCACATGGTCATAAGTTACAGGTGGCGTGGTTGCATCCTGGATTGCCGCTCATACTGGAGTACCTGTCGACTCTGATCATGCCTTGGTACGCTGTCGTTTCTCCATGAACTTTACCGGGAAGCGCACCAAATGTCCCCTCCGATTGGCAACAGAGAAATTGTCTCAGTCCTCTGCCAGGCAAGCCTATCAGGACGCACTGCATACTGAACTTCCGCTGTCTTGTCCTAATGACACTGAGCTTCAGTGGAATAGGATCTCGGCCGCCATGCACGACGCAGGAGCATCTGCTTGTGGCACTATCAATCGTCACCGCACCAGTCACTGGATATCCGAGAGGTCGGTGAATCTGTTGGAATCTAGAAGACACCTCCCGGCTGCCTCTAAATACAATGTAACCAGGCGGCCTATTAGACGTGAACTAAAGCGGAACCTACGTGCTGACAAGGAAGCCTAGTGCAGCAGTAGGGCTCAAGAAATGGAGGAGGCAGGAGCAGTAGGCAATTACAGCAAGCTCTTCCAGCTAATCCACACCACTGGTCCCAGGAAACCAGGCGTCAGTGAGACAATCAGACAGCGTGGGTGCGCTGATACACAATAAGGAGCGCCGTATGGCTGGTTGGGCGGAACACTATCAAGATCAGTTCAGCTGGCACCCTGCTCCCGGACCTCTTCCTACTCAGGTGATACAGGACGAGCCATGGACGGTTAGTTTAGAGCCTCCGTCGGAGGCCGAGGTCCGAAATGCGATCACAGCCCTTAATTCTTTTCGTGCGGCTGGCCCGGATTCCCTCCCACTTGCACTGTTTAAGGATGGAGGTGAGGTCCTCTGCAAAGCACTGACCTTATTCGAATGTATCTGGAAGGAAGTGTGCCGGCTAATTGGAGCGAATCGATTATAGTGACAATATACAAAAAGGGCAGTCACACAGACTGTCCTAACCACAGGGATATTAGCTTAACGCCATTTGTGACAAAATTACTGGCCTCGATAAGCGTTCGCGTCTCACTGTGGGACGGGAATCTCGGATTAGGGAAGAGCAGGCCGGTTTTCGCCCAGGACGTGGCTGTATAGACCATATATTCACTTTGCGGCAGGTGCTAGCGCAGCGCCACACATACCGCAGACCAACAATAGCTGTTCTTCGATTTCAAGAGTGCGTTTGATTCAGTCGATCGATCGATTCTGTTCGAAATACTTGCGCGGAAAGGTGTTCCCACGCAATATGTGAACATCCTTCGTGCTCTATACCCGCACACTACAGGCCGCCTCAGAGTCTATGGTGTCCTATCGGATAGCTTTCCGACCACAAGTGGCGTTCGTCAGGGTTGTCCGATTTCCCCCTTTGTGTTCAATTTCGTCGTGGATTCTATCATGGAGTGTTCCCTGACGGAATCCAACGATGTAGGCGTTATAGTGCTGCCTGGTGAAAGGTTAGTTGATCTAGATTATGCGGACGATATCGTCTTGCTTTTCGACGATGTTGGGGCGGCACAATCAACCCTGAATAGCCTGTCCAGAGTGGTTCCATTATTTGGTATGCACTTCGCACCTTCAAAGTGCAAAGTGTTGCTGCAGGATCACCAGCCACTTGATGACCCCTTGAGGCTTGCTAACGAGGAACTCGAGCTGGTTGATCATTTCACTAATCTTGGCAGCTGCGTCAGCAATGATGGGCGCATAGAAACTGACGTGAGCTCACGCATTGCAAAGGCCAGAGCTGCCTTCTTGAACCTGCGACATCTTTGGCGACAGAAGGGAGTTCCCCTGCGTCTGAAAGGCCGGGTATACAAGGCCACAGTGAGGGCCGTTCTGCTCTATGTCCCCTTCGGTCTGAAGATCTGAGGCGCCTTCAAGTCTTTGATCATCGTTGTTTGCGAAGCATTGCTGGTGTCGGATGGCACCAACGTGTCCGCAATGATGATGTGCGTAGGCGAGTACTAGGTAATGATAATCATGCTAGCTCCCTAGAACAACAAATAGCATTGAATAACTTGTGTTTGCTCGGGTACGTGCTACGTTTGCCTTTTCACCGCTTACCTAGGAGGGCCTTGTTTAGTTTACCAGGTGTAGGATGGCGGAAGGCACGAGGTGGACAGAAGTTGACTTGGCAGCAGGAAGTGAAGTCACTGACAACCAAGCTGGGTGCCGTTGGTCCGTTTCGCCTTCCGGGTTGGAGTCCACGTGACTCGCCTTGTGCTTGGCTCGAGACTTTACAGGACATGGCTCGCAACCGACACCAGTGGCGCGTCTGCTGCCGTCTCCTAATCGGGTTGTCTGTTTAAAGTGTGTTTGGTGCTGAGTTATCTGCGGGGTAATGGCTGATTATGATGCGTGGCAGTGAAAGACGCAAGGAAGCTGTCTCGCCGATGTTGCCTTATCTTTGCACGATAGCCAGCTGTTTGTGACAGTATGTTGTCTTCACAAGGTGTAGGCGCCTTGACCCTGAATGTTTGCTTAGGGCATTAAGGTTTTCAGGTAAGTCCTCTCCCTATTATTCTTTATTTCATAGGTCCTCATGGTTGTATGGCAGCGAAGCATCAGTTCACATGGCTGATGTACTGCTTTCGGACCTTAACTAGGGATCCGAGACGCTCAAACCGTGGCCAGTTTCGAGGTGAAGGCCTTCTTTCCTCTCGATCAAGTCATCGCTTTGCCACTCCTCCTCTTCTATCTACACCCCGTCGCGCATACAATGCACGTCGCGGGAGTCGGTGGGCTGGCATGCGCAACACATGGCCAAACCATCGGAACCTGGTGCATAAAATAACTGTGCTGAGTTATTCACTTCCTTTTCCTGTGCCGTAAACAAGGTATCGAACATGCTCGTTGCTTACCCGGAGTTCGCATCAGATGTGAGGCAAACTGCGAAGGCACCGGTGGTCGAACGTAACTAGCCTCTTTATGTCCGTTGAACTAAGTGGCCAGATTTCACAACCGTACAGTAGGGTCGAACGTACCGCTGCACTGTACACTCTACCATTCAGGGCGAGTGATGTCGCGCCGGCGCCATAAGTGGCGAAGGTTAGCAAAAGCGCCTCGGACTTTCGCCTTACGGTGCGTGATTTCGTCTTCAATCCCAAGGGCGCTGATACAACTCCCCAGATTGTTGAATTTTTGAACGACTCCTAGCTAATCTTCACCAGCGGTCAGCGTAGGAGGCGGTCCATTCCAACCTTAGAGGAACGCTTTGCATTTCGGGAGCGCGAAGCAAAGCCCGAAGTGACGGACAGCTGTTGCTAATCTGTACAGTACAGCTTGGAACGTTTGTGAGCTGTCACAGATTAGGGCAATATCGTCAGCATACTCCAAGTCAAGAAGTCGTTCTCCTGGGAGCAGATCCACACCTAAGTCGTGTTCTGTGAACGCGATTTCCATGAATTCGTCAATAGCGAAGTTGAAGAGAAAAGGTGACAGCAAAGATCCTTGTCTTACACCGCTGGAGGATGACGACAGCTGACACATTATTATTATTATCATTATTATTGTTATTATTATGACGACAGCTGGCTGTAAAATCCCTCACTCTGCCTGATCTACGCGCGTATAATGCTAAGACGATATTTGCATATTTCTCAAGTACACCTTTCCTGACTAGACAGTCCCAAAGTGCACGTCTATCCACCAAAACGAATGCACCTCTGATATCGAGGACTACGACAACTGCGGGCCGCCAATGAGGCTGGACCTTACCGTGGTGTGATGGTTTGCGTGCCTCAGAGATCCATTGAGCTATGCTGGGTGGTGCTTTTTTTGCACCTTTAGAGCCACTCATACCAGATTGGTCAATGGTTAGAGGCCAGACAAACTCAGCCTCCTGGTCCTCCAGATTGGGGGTTGGAATGGGGGTGGCTCCTCATTTCATAAAACGGGCTCTGTAGTCCAGTGCCAAAACCCGCTGCCTTGCGGTTAGGTTTTTGAACCAAAGGCTTTGGTTGAGAACCCTAATCGTTCTCCTGTCTAGGCCTGGGCAACCTGACAGTATTCTGCCCACGCAATACAATGAACCTTTCCTACAACAATTTCTTGATGCTCTGGCCGTCGCAGAGGATAATAAACGGCGCCCTATCTGCTGCATCGAGCAGGGTGGATAGGGGTTTGGATGCTACTGCTCAGGCCTTCCCGTCTTCTTATACCCCTTCTTGCGCTTCTGCATCCTTATTGTCCCGCTCCAACTTTACTTATATCCTCCCCATTTTCAATCCCCCAATTCTTGGCCCTCCCCCAGCTTACTTCAATAGTCGCTTGTCTTCTAATTTCAAATCACACACAATCGCAGGGCCTCGCTCCAATCCAGTCGATAAGTCCATGTTCAACCAAGCGGACAACGTCAGTTCATCCGTTTCCCTTTGGAGTCCTCGTGTCTCGCTAAGATTGGCATGCCTCAACGTGCGCACTTTGCTGCAGATTGGCCAACAGGCAGCACTTGCCCGCACACTAGACCCTATCGATCGATATTTGCTGTTTATCAGAAACCCGCCTGCAAGATTCGAGCTCCGTGCTTACCCTGAGATCCCCCACATGCGACACTGGCGGCACATTCGCATTGCGCCTATCTGGCGATGATTCAGCTTCAAATGCCGGTCAAGCCGGCGTCGGCATTGTTTTGAGTCCCCGGGCTGAAGCTGCCCTGCTTGATTGGATCCCAGTAAACAGTAGGATGTGCGCCGTTAGATTAGCTGGCTCCTTCCGTGCTTCGAAGTCGCGCGGGGACAAACGGTGCCTGTTTGTCATTGCGGCCTACGCCCCTACAAACTGTAGCACTGATTCGGTAAAAAATGATTTCTACCAGCAACTTCACGAGCTCCTTCGTTACAGAAGAAGCACGGATACTGTGGTGCTGGCTGGCGATCTAAATGCCCAAGTCGGAAAATTGTCCTCTGATGAACTTCATCTGGGCGGCCAACATGGTGTAGGCTCCCGTAATGATAATGGTGAGCGATTGCTCCAGCTGTGTGAAGATGCTCGCCTGTTTCTCGCGAGCACTAATTTTCGACACAGCACCCGCAGAAGTGTGACTTGGCGGCCACCAGCCTCGGGCCAGTCATGGACGCAAATCGATCATATCGCGATCAGTTACCGCTGGAGAGGCTGTGTCCAAAACTGTCGCTCGATTTGGAGCACGAGCGTGGACTCTGACCACGCACTTGTATGTGCCGACCTCCTGGTGCGTTTCGGTGGACGTCCGCGACGTCGATGTGAACGGATTGACACTAGCCAGCTGGCGAAGCCAGATGTTCTGAATGTGTACCAAGATGCGCTGACATCTGGGCTGAGTAAGCGCCCACTAAACACCGTTGAAGATCACTGGTCGCACACTCGTCAAGCGTTGCTATTAGCAGGCATGTCTTCATGTGGCAAAGCAAATTGCCAAACTGGACATTGGGTCTCTACACAGTCTCTAGAACTTATGGATGCTCGCCGACGTATTCCGGCTGGAAGCGAATACAATGAATCTCGCAAAAATCTCAGGGCGAAACTACGTGCTAGCCTAAAGAAGGACCGCGAAACCTGGTGGTCTCATCGTGCATCTGAGATGGAAACAGCCGCTGCCATTGGTAATCATCGTAAGTTATACCGTCTGATACGGGCAACAGGCAGCAGGAGACCTGGTGTTAGCGAGACCATACGCGACGAGAGTGGGCAGATGATCCACAGCCTGTCAAAACGCTTGGAGCGTTGGGCTGAACACTTTGCTATGCAATTTAACCAACCTGAGTTATCGCTTTCTTCTTCGGGCATTGAGCGCCCTTCTCCTTGGGCCGTCTCCTTGGATCCGCCCTCACGCGCAGAAGTCGAACGTGAGATCAGGCTGTTGAAATTGCATAAGGCCGCAGGAGCAGATACTATTCCTCCAGCCCTCTTCAAGTTCGGTGGACCTGCTCTAATAGGTGATCTACACGAGTTGCTAGTAAAACTTTGGGAGCAGGAGACAGTCCCGACAGACTGGAACCGCTCCGTCATTGTCCCAATTTTCAAGAGAGGCTCCCGTTTGGTATGTGGCAATCATAGAGGGATCAGTCTGATTTCGATTGCCTCTAAATTGCTTGCCTCTGTCATTCTCCACAGACTGACTGGCACTCGTGAAAGCCAAATTCGTGAAGAGCAAGCCGGATTTCGTCGAGGTCGGGGCTGCATCGACCACATCTTCACATTGCGTCAAGTGTTGGAGCACCGCCATGTTTATTGGCGACCCACCGTTGTCGTGTTTCTTGACATAAAAGGTGCCTTCGACTCAGTCGATCGATGTGCCCTTTGGGACTGTCTGTTGAGGAAAGGTGTGCCTGATAAATATGTAAACATTATCAAAGCGCTGTACGCACATAGTTCGGGCAGGGTGAGGGTTTATGGCAAACTCTCGCCACCCTTCAGTATCACCAGCGGTGTGAGACAAGGATGCCCGCTGTCACCTTTCCTCTTCAACTTCGCTATTGATGAAGTCATGGAAACAGCGTTCGCTGGACACGACCTAGAAGGTGTGGAGCTACTCCCTGGTGAGCGACTTCTTGACTTGGAGTATGCAGACGATATTGCCCTAATCTGTGACGGCTCCCAAACATGCCAAACAGCACTGAACCGATTAGCACTGGCTGTCAGTCGTTTTGGGCTATGCTTTGCTCCATCAAAATGCAAAGTACTTCTCCAAGATTGGCAGGGACCCAATCCTGCGCTAACGCTTGGTGGTGATCTGCTAGAAGTCGTTCAGGAATTCAAGTACCTGGGCAGCTATATTAGCACCCGTGGGATTGAAGATGAGGTTACGAACCGTATAGCAAAAGCTCGAGGTGCTTTTGCCAATCTCCGCCACCTGTGGCGCAGACGCGACATTACTCTCGCCCTGAAGGGCAGAGTTTACAACGCAGCCGTCCGTTCAACTCTCCTATATGGCTGTGAAACCTGGCCCATCAGGTCGACAGACATGAAGAGACTCGTCACGTTCGATCATCGCTGCCTTCGCAGCTTAGCTCATGTCTGGTGGGAACACCGCGTGAGCAATGAGCGTGTTCGACGTCGCGTATTTGGTGCAGGAAGAGCGTGTGAACCGCTCAGCACGATTATATCACGCACCAGGCTCCGATGGCTGGGCCACGTCTTGCGCATGCCAGCACACCGACTCCCACGACGTGCATTGTTTGCGCGTTGTGGGTGCGGTTGGAAGAGGAGGAGGGGAGGCCAAGTGATGACTTGGTCGCGAGAAATGAAAACCCTCACTTCGAAGTTGGCGTCGGTTGGTGCATCCCGACTGCCTGGCTGGGGTCCTAAGGACGGTGAACACGTTTGGCTGGACACACTTGCTGATATGGCATGGAGCCGGCCCCAATGGCGTTTGTGTTGTGAGTTCCTTTGTCCATCCCCCTCCTGTTTAGCATCCCCCTCCAATCACGATCTCAATCGTTAGGCATAATATGACTTTCTTTTACGGCAGCCAGCTGTTAGCTCTCCGGAACGATGTCCATCCGTTACTGGGGACTCAGCGGGCGTGCCACTGTTTGTTTGTTTTTTTCTTTTCTTGCCTTTTGTATTGCGGCACAATAGCTGAGGTGTTTTCCACCTCCAGCTAACGTGTAATGATGATGAATATACAGTTAGCCTGGCGGCAGAATCGCCGATGACCGCGTTCATGTGCCTACCGCGGCTCGCTTATGGCGAACGCCGGTCATTTAAGGTTGTTGTCCCCATCATCGAATAGTCATCCAATGTTTAGCAAAATTCATAAAATGCTACTGCGCGTTCAGAAACATGAATTTCTCTCACATTAGTAGTGAGGGCGTATGGAATTCTCGGTAGACGAGTGATTTAGTGCAGTGCTCTGCTAAGTACAGTCTCAAGCTGGTGAAGGACGCACCGATAAGCCATATGAGCCTGTTTGGGTTATCGAGCGAGATGAGTACAAACAGCTACAACATGTTTCCGGCTATCCTTTGCTGTCAGCTAACTTCGCGCTGAGTTCTGAAGGTCATGGCCAACCCTAGGCCTTGGAGCGATCGGTGGTTATCTGTGTCTCGCTGGCTACGCAGTGAAGTCGGCGTAGGCAAGGTAAAGCGCGCGACCAAACTGCGACGTGAATATGCGCACGTTATAGCACCTCAGCGAACCGGGTGTTTTGGATTAACTGAGGACGAGGTTAGGCATTGCAAGTCGTGTCAATGTTATTGAATCACTGCCACAGGTAATGGAGCACGAGCAGACAATGCAGTCGGGATCACGTAACGTGCCTGTTACTCAGCGCACGCTGACTATTCGGCTGTACGGTGAATGCGCCTTAAACGCGGCAGCAACTTCACTAAGATACAATGCATTTAAGTAGGAATGCAGGAACGAGCATGTTCACACAAACGAAGTAAGCGCTCACCGTTATCATTACGGGAGCCTACACCATGTTGGCAGCCCAGATGCAGTTCATCAGTAGGTAATTTTCCAACTTGCGTTCATATCCCCAGCCAACACAACAGTGTCTGAGCTTCTTCTGGGGCGAAGGAGCTCGTTCAATTGGCGATAGAAGTCGTCTTTTACCGAATCATCGCTAGAGTTTGTGGGTGCATAGGTAGCGATGACGAGTAGACACCATTTAGTCCTGCGCGGCTTTGATGCTTTGAACGAGCCAACCAATTTGGACCGCACATATGCAGGTGCCGATTGGAATCCAAGGAACCAGAGCAGTTTCAGCCTGAGGACTCATGGCAGTAACAACACCGGCTTGGGTGGTACTCGAAGCTGCATCGGCACCCTATAGGCGCAATGAGAAAGTGCTGCTGGTGTCACCTGAAATGGATCGCAAAGTTAGCACTGATCTCGAGTCTTGCAGGTGGGTCTCCGATAAGCAGCAGATCTCGATCGAGCGGGTCTCCAATGTTCGGGCAAGTGCTGCCTGTTGACCTGTCTGTCGCAATGTGCACACATTGAGGCATGCTAATCTGATGAATGATCGAGGGCTCCAAATGGAAACCGATGCACTGGGCTTGGCTGCTTGCTTGGACATGGACTTGTCGATAAGGCAGAGATGACGCTCCGCGTTCACATGTGAGTTGAAACTGGAAGGTAAATGTCTATCAAAGCAAGGTGGGGAAGGGCCAAGAATTGGGAGGGGGTTGAAAACTGGGGACAAAAGTGAAGCTGGAACGGGACGATAGGTGTGAAAAAGCGTGAGAGGGTAATAAGAAGATGGGAAGGCTTTACCCGTAGCATCCAAACCCCTATCCACCCTGCTCGATGCAGCAGATAGGGCACCGTTGATTATCCTCTGCGGTGGCCAGATCATCAGGAAATTGTTTGACGAAGAATTCATAATATTGCTTGGGCAGGATACTGTCAGGTTGCCAGGCCTAGACAGGAGAACGATTAGGGTTCTCAGCCAAAGTCTGGTTCAAAAACCTGACCGCAAGGCAGCAGGTTTGGTGTTGGGCCACAAGGAGTCCGTTTTAAGGCATAAGAAGCCACCTTGATTCCAACTACCAACTTGGAGGACTATGAGGTTTAGTCTGTCTGACCTCTAATCATTGACCAATCTGGTATGAGTGGCTCTGAACGTACAGAAAGCACCACCCGGCATAGCTCAATGGATCACTCAGATACACAAACCATCGCACCACGTTAAGATCCAGTTTCGTCGCGATGGATGGAGCACTGTGAAACGAGCGAATTGTACCAAATCCCGAATCTGACCAGTTTTTCTTTTGACTTTACGTCCCGGAGTGGACCACTAACACGACGTAGCATTTTGCATTCCTTCGCCTTTCTGTTTGACCCACTTGGGGCTAGTGTTTCTGTTTTCACCACCAGATGGTGCTGTGTAAAGTACACTTTGGCTGGGACGACCCTATAGGCCCATCGGAAGGGAGGGTATTGCGACACTGGGTCGACTGCATAACTGCACTTGGCGAACTCTTTTCCACACTAGGCACCCATAACTATGCAGAGGACTCGAGTGCATGCGTTTTGCGATGCCTCGGAGACTAGATACGGCGCAGTGGTATACGTAAGGGTGTTCCCTGCGCTTGGACAATCGTATTGCTCATTTATGTTTGCCAAATCTCGAGTGTGCCCTCTGCAATTAATTTCATTACCACGTTTGGAACTTGCGGCGACGTTACTTGCATTACCAGTCAACCAGTTAGTGGCTGATGTACTTTACATTAACCATAAAAATACTTTATCAACGCATTCCCAAGCGGTGTTACACAACCTCAGTAATACGGTGACAGGATACAGCAGCTTTGTTGGAAACCGCGTCACAAGCATACATGAGATGTCTACACCCTCCCAGTGGAATCACGTCCGATCAAAAGATAACCCGGCCGACATAGTGTTGCTGGACATCTAGGAACCGAGGGATTGGAAAGTGTGGCTCCTGGGTCTCGAGTACCTGAGGAGTTCGAATGCTCTCTTTCTAGTTCACAACTAAACCTGGAGTTGACAAACACTCGTCCCAGCACAAATATGCATACCATGATGAGCACTACGAATCCGCTATTGGACCATCTTTTTGTCTGGATTAGACTAGCTAGGGTCATTGCATGGTTTTCGAGGCATCGCGCTCGTTTCCCTGATTCACTGTCTCCTGTGAGTCTGCTTCTAGTGCGCAAATCGGATAAAACCAAACTGGAGCTTTTTCGTATGCTACAGTCTGATGTTTACGCAAGTGAACTCAAGACTTTACGGACACAATATGCGACATGCATCATCATCATTACACCTTAGCTGGGGATGCGAAACACACCTAAGCTACTATGCCGGTGGCCGATTGTTTTGCGCACCTGGTTTGCAACCATAAGCTCCCCGGTTCGTATCCGCGTAAGAGTGGGTGTTCTCGCGGTATGCACAGTCCGCGCGCGGCAGCAAAGCACCTTTACGGCGTGCAGCTGACACATTATTCTAATTGTGTTTTTAATATAACGTTAAATATTCCATTGTGCACTTCGTATGAGATCGGAATTGGACGGGGAATCTAAAGCGGATGTGGATGGACTAAGAAACTCACTACACACCCTATTGGGGCAGACACTTGCCATATCATCAAGTGTATCCAATCAAACATGTTCATCGTCCTTAGGACCTCAGTCAGGCAGTCGGGACACCAAAACCGACGCCAGCTTCGAAGTGAGGGCTTTCATTACTTTCGATCAAGTCATCGCTTGGCCTTCCCTCACCCTCTTCTAACCGTACTTCCGGCGCACAAGCAATGTGCGTCGCGGGAGTCGGTGTGCTGGCATGCGCGACACGTGGCCCAGCCATCGGAGCCTAGTGAGCGATATAATGGTGTTGAGCGGTTCACTCGCTCTTCCTGCACCAAATACGCGTCGCGGAACACCTTCATTACTCATGCGGTGCTCCCACCAGACATGAACCAAGCTGCGAAGGCAGCGATGATCGAACGTGACTGGCCTCTTTACGTCTGTCGACCTGGATACGACGGTTGAGTGGACGGCTGCGTTATAAACTCTGCCCTTCAGGGCACCTCGAGCTTTTGCTATACGATTCGTAACCTCATCTTCGATCGCACGGGCGCTACTATAGCTGCCCAGGTACTTGAATTTCTGAACGACTTCTAGCTGATCACCACCAAGGGTTAGCGAAGGTGTGGGTCCCTGCCAATCTTGGAGAAGGACTTAGCCTTTTGATGGATCAAAGAATAGCCCAAAACGATTGACAGTCCAGTGCTGCTTGGCACCTTTAGGAGCTGTCACAGATGAGGGCAACATCGTCTGCATACTCCAAGTCGAAGTCGCTCACCGGGTAGCTTTAAACCTAGGTCGTGTCCAGGGAACGCTGTTTCCATGACTTCGTCAATGGCGAATTTAAAGCGGAAAGGTGACAGAGGACAACCTTGTCTCACACCGCTGGAGATAATAAAGAGCGGCGACAGGGCCATAAACTCGGCAACGGTGGGTTGCCAATAGATGGCGGTTCTCCAACGATTGACGTGAAGTAAAGTTGTGTTCGATGCAGCCCCGACCTCGACGAAACTTGGTTTGTTCTTCACGGATTTGGCTTTCACGGGTGCCAGTCAGACTGTGGAGAACGGTAGACGTAAGCACTTTAAAAGTCATTGAGATCAGACTAATCCCTCTCTGATTTCCGCATTCCGAACGGGAGCCTCCCATAAAAATTGGGACTATGACCGAGCGGCTCCAATCTGTCGGGATAGTTTCCTGCTCCTGAAACTTCACTTGCAACTCGTTTGACTCATCTACAAGAGTCTCACGAATTTGAAGAGGACTGGGGACATTCTATCTGCCCCTGCGGGTTTATGCAATTTCAACAGTATGACCTCACGTTCGACTTCTACGCGTGAAGGCGGACCCAAGGAGACGACCAAGGGAGAAGGGCACCTAATGCCCGAAAAAGAAACCGGTAACTCAGGGATCGGTTAAACTGCCTTGCAGTGTTCAGCCTAATCCTCTAAGCATTTGACAGGTTATGGATCTGCTGTCCACTCTCGTCGCTTATGGTTTCACTAACATCAGGTCTCCTGCTGTTTGTTTCCCTTATCAGGCGGGATAACTTACGATGATTACCAACGGCAGCGGCTGCTGCCATTTCCGTGGTACGATGTGACCACCAGGCTTCGCGGTCTCTCGTCATAAGACTGACCCGATTGAAGCCATTTCCGAGACGTTATCAAAACTGGAGCTCGCTATCTCGAGCATTAATCGCTGCCGTGGTAAAAGCCCTACAAGCTGCTCTCGAAGTAGACGCAGTCCCGCCAGAAGTTCAACACCTCATTTTTGTTGGTATCATCACCGCTTTGGCGATAATGCAAGGAATTGTCGACCTGGTTGTAAGCACCCGAAGGCATTCTACAAACCGCAGCAGGGAAACCTCCACGCCAGCCAGTGATGGCGACAGCTGCGTCTGGCCACTCTTATAGTCGCCTACTTTACGTCTACGATTTCTCAACCAATTCGTACTTCTTGGTTGACACTGGTGCCGAGGTTAGCATTATTCCTCGTGCTGCAGAAAAACAACCTACTTCCAACCGGGCTGACATTGCAGGCGGCTAACAATACCAAGGTCCGTACATACGGCCAGAAAATGCTGACTCTCAACCTTGGTCTCCGTCGAATTTTTTCCCTTTGTTTTTCTCATTGCTGACATCTAATGCCCCATTCTTGGTGTTGATTTATTCACTAAATTCGGCCTCTTTTTACCGTCTGCACCGCTCTGTATGCCAATTCATTTGATGCAGGATGATATGATTCTGAACACACGTGTTGAATGCCATCGGTCTGCATGTAGCTCCTAAACTGTTTACTGGTAAAACTGGACTCATTATCTGTACAAGTACTCTCATTTATTCTGAAATGGTTATTTTAGCTGTGGGATGAGACACTGGATAAACATCGATCTTTTCGGAATGGGCATCAACTGTCAATATGACAAATGTTCCGTTTAAGGGACCAAATTAGTCTGCATGCATACACTGTTATTACTTTTCAAGCCATCTTCAAGTGTGTATCGGATCTGGAGGCTTATTCGATTGATATCGCCGGCTTTCATATGGTTTTCAATGTTGGCATGTAATCTCCGGGCCACTAGCAATAACCGCATGCAAGGACTTTCATTCGGGTAACACCTGAATGTCCATTGGGAAGTTCATTTTAGATTGAGCGAGCGCACTTTCAACGGTGGAACCAAACGTGGGCCCTAAAATAACCAACCATTGTGTATATTCAGCTCATTATTGCGAAGCCCAGAAGTTTTCAAAGCAGCCGGAATTGTACTAGGCCAGCCCAGTTTCGTGTAACATATCACGGAGACTCGTTTGGGATCCCGATTGGTCCATCCACATGTGACGTCACTTGTCAAAGGGGTAGTGCAGAGGTACTACGTCAAATGAGCTAACTTCACTGGTTCATTTACTGACTCGGGGGTCGCATGCGGGGCATCCGCTGGGCAATTGTTAGAGCATGGGATGTAAGAAATTTTCCATTCACACGCACTCAGGATTAGTGCTCATCATTGCATTCTAGGTGAAAACATTTGTTGGATCCCCTCGGATCCACCGAATAAGGATATCAACAGTTTGTGATCAGTTTGGATCTCAAAATGGTTGGCGGCATCCGGTTTCGGATTTGCTTGTCACTGCGGCCAGCCACAGGACGCCTGCGCCTACAAAGGGACCATGGGTGGCTTGCGTTACACCACCCACAGCTCTAACCACACACCGCATAACCAGTGTAAACCCGAAGGAATAAGACCGGGAGGCATGCGGATGGGAGCCACTTTTCATCAACAGAGCCGGCTCACATTCCTTCACAGGCAAACACAAGCACGCTGTATTTGGGGAATCAAGCGCACACCAGGCGGTGGCTGGACCGTAGTCCGCTCCACACTGTGTGCATGGAACCACTCTTCGAGCTTAGCACGGCCCCAAGGGTACGTGCACCCCGTCCCCTCCGGCAAAGACCAACTGTCTCCTGGAGCCAGTACGGACGAGGTCGTGGGTAATAGACAGGTAGGCACCTTGTCAACATGCACACCAAGCACAGCCACATCGGGGATATCAAGCAACAGCCAATCACTTGAAACGACAAGATGAAATAAAACAAAATACATACAAAATGACTGTCCCACCGAAGATAACTGATAGGGTATCTCGATCACGTTGTGAGTAATTTTTCGGCCGGTTGTAAGGCACGCGAAGCGAAAGAAATCGGGTGAATTGCACCATTCGGCATTTTATGACACAAAACTGCCCCAACTCCGTATGGAGAAGCATCACACTGAATGATCGACGGCTTTTTTCTATCGCAGTGAAGTAAAACTGGCGCTGATGCTAAACAGTTTTTAGCACGAATGAAAGCGGACTGATGCTCATCATTCCACACCCACGGGGTGTTTTTATGTAACAATGCGTTCAAATGAGCTAAAATAGTTGATGCCCCGGTTAAAATATGACGATAGCTTGATAACATTCCTAAGAATGCTCGGAGTTCATCAACATTCTTAGACTGCGGTGCCTATGTAATTGGGGATACTTTATCCTACAGAACATGAAGACCTCTTTTATCAAGTTTGTAGCCAAGATAACAAACAGCTTCGGACAAAGACACACATTTAGATTTCCTCAGTTTCAATCCATTTGATTCAAAACGTTCCAACACCGTCCGAAGTGTCATTAAATGTTCAGCATCACTTCGGCTAGAAACCAGGATATCATCCAAATAAGCACAAGTAAGGGGTATATCCTTCACGATGTCATTCACAATTCACTGGAAGATGCTGTGGCGGAGCTTATTCCGAAAGAAAGACGGATATACTGAAGCAGTTCAGAATGTGTAGTTATGATGGTTACCTCGCGTGAGTCTTCATCAAGTTCAACTTGAGAATATACGTGACTAAGATTAAGCTTAGAAAATTTTTGACCACCGGATAACGTAGCGTACAAATATTCGATGCGGGGCAAAGGATACCTTTCAACTTTGGTAGCTTGATTGACAGTTATATTCTTCACAGATACGAACGGTACCTTCGGGTTTGAGTACAGGATCAATTGGGGTACCCCAATCCGAGTGTTGTACGGGCATGATTACGCCTTTAGATTGTAGCCGTTGTAGTTCTACTTCAACTTTTGGACGCATAGCCTACGATAATTTTCGTGCTTTGTAAATCTTGGCATTGGTGTTGTCTCGTAGATTGATGGAAGCTTTAAAATGTTTCAGCTTCCATCAACTTATTTTCGAATAAAGAAGAAAATTGGTTTAACAGGTCGTTTAGACTGCTTTCATTGACCACAACCTCATTCATCTGCATTGTTCCTGTCAAGTATCGGATCCAATTTTCGCCTATAGCATTTGGTCTTTTCCCAGATGCCACGATAAAAGTTCGAGTTAACTCTCGCATGTCGTGCCTGACTTTAACCATACACTTTCCTAAGATTCTAATTGGATCTCTAGTGTAGGTTTGCAATTTGGCGTCACAACGTTGTAAATGCAGCAGACACTCGATTGAATCACTGTTTATACTGGTAACTGCAGCCCCTGTATCCAGTTCCAAATCGATCGGTTCATTGTCGATCGTCAATCGAGTCCTATATGGAGGGCGTTGTTAGGTGTTGCGGTATTCAAGTAGACGGAATTTAGAACGCTGTCTGAGTTTTCCAAAACGTTTTCTCCGCAAACGGCAGCTTATTATGTCTACTCGCTTGAGCGAGCTTGGTCAGTGCAGCTGCTTCCGGTCTGCACACGCAGGTTAGGTGGTTTATTTTAACACATTTTCGACAGCTGCTTTCTTTCGGCATTCAGAAGCACGAGCATATTGCATCCCTCAGCGGTAGCCCGTGAACTGTCTTCGGAGTTAAGTTGGAGTCTGTGGTTTAGCAACTGGGTGAACAGCATCAACAGCTGGGTGGCCAGTGAATTCACGTAGGACTAGTAAATGTTTGTCCGAGACAGTGCGCGCCATCGAACGCGGATATCAGAAAGCACTTGAAGTCGGACACAGCGGACAATATTCGATAAACTACAAAAAGGCATGGACGGATGCAGCAAGACAGGGGAAAACGTTAGCACAGTAATTTACGGAACAGACGAGTGTAGAGCCGGTTGTAAGGGAGATTAAAACAAGAAAGATTAATGTGCGGTTGGTAGGCAATGAGATTGAAAATAAAATAGGGTATTTATCTTTTTAGGGTGTTACAGAGCTTCTTCTCTAGAAGATTGAACAAAAGAAGCCTTCCATGTCGAAAATGAATGGAACTTAGTTTGGAAAAATCGTACCAAATAACAGGAACTAGGCGTTTGTGTCAGATGGGGTTTCGTCGGAAATCGGAGTCCGCTGTGCTGTTCGTTATTTATTACTTATTGATTGCAGGGCAAGATGCATTTCGGCTAGCTGTTGGAGCATGCTTTTCGAACTTCAAAAACTGGCTAGCCCAGAAAATTGGCCGACAAAATCACAACCTTCGCTGGTGCCACACGGTACGCTTGGGGTGTTCTCTCCCCCCGCCGCACCCGTTCCGCGCTAAAACGACCCTCGTCCCACGAGGAACATCAACTTTTCTAGTTTGGCTTATTCTTGACTGTCGCGATCCTCGAATGCGGTGCTCGTGAGGGCCAGTCGGTAGGGCGATAGCTTTGATTCATGTGTGAAAAAAATAAAGGCGCACGCAGGCAAACGGAAACGATGAAAAGCAAGTACGATGCGTGCAACCCTGTTTAGATTTTTTGGGTTTGGTTTGCCTTTTAGGTTTTCAAGAGCGTTTGATAGTTTTTCTACCAAAAGATTAGGGTGAGCGTATGCAATAGTTTCAAATCTCGACTATTTACACTGTACGTGGTCGGGAAAACGAATAAGCTTGCGAACCGACCACAGCGGTTGGTCGTGGGATTCCACAGGCTAGGTTCCGAAGATGTTGGGACGGTTGATGCTTCTTGACCGGGATTGTGGTCTGCTTCGACGATTACTTGTAAGGCCGCACGAAGCATGGCTACGCAAAGTAGGCGATGTGCTTTCCTCCATAAATGCTGGTCTTAGACGGTCGATGGTGACGATTTCGCGTTGGCTACTGCAGTTAATCGTAGATGACTTACTTGTACGGTTTATTGCTTTGAAGGGCCTGATGTACGGTGACTACAAGGGCTGGCGCACACTGTCTACGCGAAGCGGTACGTGTGGGCAAATAGACAGTTTTTCGGGCATTACACCGGTGTCTTCTGCAACCTTGAAGCGAGCGGGCGCAGCTCACGCATCTGGTGAGCCAGCCGATCAGCGTAACTTCCGTACTCGAAGGATGAAGTGGATTATGCTGGTACAACCGGCTGTCCGGGCAACCACAGTCTGTAGCCGTAGAATAGCTGCGCTACTGTTGCGTGAAAATCGGTTTTAACGGGGTTCCTGAGGCCTAATAGGATGAGGGGAAGAGTTTTGCACCACGAAGGGTCTGTGTGCTCTCGGAGCGCTGCCTTCAGTGGACGATGAAATCGCTCTACCATGCCGTTAGCGGCTGGAGGATACGCTGTCGTCTAGATGTGGCGACAGCCTAAATCCTTAAGCAACATGGCGAAACTGGACGAGAAATGTGACCCTCGATCGGTGGTCACGATAGCAGTACAGCCGTACTGAGCTACCCAGCGCTCTAACAATACCTTTGCTACTGTTTCCGAAGAACAGTTCGGAATAGCCTCTGGCCAGTTTGTGAATAGGTCGATGCAAGTGAGTAGTTATACCGACCCTTTCAAAGACGACAGAGAATCTACGAGGTCGATGTACACGTGATGAAAGCGTGCGCCTGGCGCTGGAAACGTGCCTAATAAGCTTTCTCTGTGATTTTACGCCTATGCACGTTGACGCGGAAGGCAAGCAGATGCCCAGTTACGAATGTCCCGATTGCTATTGCTCTGAACAAATCGTGCGATTACGAGTCTAACAGCTGCACGAACGCCTGGGTGAGACAAGCCGTGCAACATGTTGAACACGTTCTGTTAAAACTCGCGTGGGACGTCTGGTCGCGGCACTCTAAAAGATAAATCGCAAATTATGGTTACATCTGATGATGTCAGCGGAACGGGCCCGGTGAGGGGGACCTGCGTAGTAGATCGACCTCAAGATCATTGAGTTGCGCTGCGACCATGGCTGCCGACATCAGCGGAGATCGCTTGAATTCGAAAAAGTGCATCAGCGACGTCGCTGTGCACATCTAAGACGTCGTATACCGGTTGTAAACTGAGCCATCTAGTTTAGGCAACGCGATTCTAGGAGAGTATCGGTCGGTAATCGAGCCGAGCACGTAAGGCAGGGGTTTGTGGTCGGCGATGACGGTGAAAGTGCGGCCTTCTAAGGCATGTCGGAAATGACGTATGCCTTAATAGATGGCTAATAATTCTCTACCGAACGTACTGTAACGAGATTCGGCAGATTGAAAGTGTTTGGAGAAGAACGTCAGCGTTTGCCCAGCATCATCCACTTGTTGCTGTAAAACGACACCGACTGTCACATCAGAATCGTCCGTACTGAGTGACTGGAGCTGTCGGGTCGTGGTGCTCTATAGAAGCTATTTTCGGGATAGGTTCTTTCAAAGCCTGGAAGGCTGAGGGGCTGCATAAGCGATCATCATCATCATCAACAGCAGTACATCAGCCATTTGAACTGATGCTTCGCTGCCATACAACCATGAGGACCTATAAAATAAAGAATAAGAGGGAGAGAAGAGGGACTTACCTGAAAACCTTAATGCCCTAAGCAAACATTCAGAGACAAGGCGCCTACACCTTGTGAAGACAACATACCGTCACAAACAGCTGGCTATCGTGCAAAGATAAGGCGTCATGGGCGAGACAGCTTCCTTGCGGCTTTCACTGCCACGCGTCATAATCAGCCATTACCCCGCAGATAACTCAGCACCAAACACACTTTAAACAGACAACCCGATTAGGAGACGGCAGCAGACGCGCCACTGGTGTCGGTTGCGAGCCATGTCCTGTAAAGTCTCGAGCCAAGCACAAGGTGAGTCACGTGGACTCCAACCCGGAAGGCGAGACGGACCAACGGCACCCAGTTTAGTTGTCCGTGACTTCATTTCTCGCTGCCAAGTCAACTTCTGTCCACCTCGAGCCTTGCGCCATCCTACACCTGGTAGACTGAACAAGGCCCTCCTAGGTAAGTGGTGACTAGGCATGCGTAGCACGTGCCCGAGCCAACGTAACTTATTCAGTGCTATCTGTTGTTCTAGGGAGCTAGCATGATCATCACCACCTAGTACTCGCCTACGCACATCATCGTTGCGGACACGTTGGTGCCATCCGACACCAGCAATGCTTCGCAAACAACAATGATCAAAGACTTGAAGGCGCCTCAGATCTTCAGACCGAAGGGGCCAAGTTTCACTACCATAGAGCAGAACTGCCCTCACTGTGGCCTTGTATACCCGGCCTTTCAGACGGAGGGAAACTCCCTTCTGTCGCCAAAGATGACGCAGGTTCAAGAAGGCAGCTCTGGCCTTTGCAATGCGTGAGCTCACGTCAGTTTCTATGCGCCCATCATTGCTGACGCAGCTGCCAAGATAAGTGAATTGATCAACCACCTCGAGTTCCTCGTTAGCAAGCGTCAAGGGGTCATCGAGTGGCTGGTGGTCCTGCAGCAACACTTTGCACTTTGAAGGTGCGAAGTGCATACCAAATAATGGAACCACTCTGGGTAGGCTATTCAGGGTTGATTGTGCCGCCTCAACATTGTCGAAAAGCAAGACGATATCGTCCGCATAATCTAGATCATCTAACCGTTCACCAGGCAGCACTGCATAAGCGAAGCACAACTAGGTATGAAACAGCGATAAAAGTTGATGAGGCCGTCGAAGCGCCTTAATTGTTTGAAAGAATGAGACTTTTGGTAGTCGATGATGGCTTTATTGTTATGTAGTGACACCACGCCTGCAGGAGAGATATGATGGCGGAGAAAGCTGACCGATTCGACACCAAACAAACACTTATTTGCGTTGATCTTCCCCCCGTGTTGAGATAAACGATCGAAAATCGTTCAAACGTGGCGCCAGTACTCGTGATTGTGATCTCGTCGAGATAAGCATAAACGAGGTCTGAACCGCAACAAGCTTGGTCGGTGAAGCGTTTAAAAGTTCGCGCGGCATTCTTTAGACCAAATGGCTTGCGCAGGAATTCAAACAAACCTAATGGGGTGGTCCCGGTAGTTTTAGCGATGTCCGCTTCTGCTACCGGTATTTGGTTGTATGTGCGTACCAAGTCGTTCTTGCTAAGAACCTTCTTATCTTCCAAACGGGCAGTGCAATCCACGATATGTGGGATCGATTAGCGATCGGGCGTACTAACGGTATTTGAGGCACGATAGTCGCCGCAAGGATGCCAGTCCCCTTGGTCTGTTTCGGTACCGAGTGGAGAGGTGATGCTCATGGACTGTTGTGTGGTCGGATCCTACCGAGCTGAAACATGTGCTCGAATACAGCTATTGCGGCGCGTAACTTTTCTGAGGCTAGCCATCTGGCTCGGGAATTCGTTGGCGGGCCGCGTGTGAGTATGTGCTGAGCGACTGTCGTGACTGGTTGCAGCTCTTCGTACTAATCGCGAGTATTCAGACAGTTGGGTCGCATAATCTGAAGCTACATCGGCGATTCGGAAAACGGGACTGATAATCGGGGCGTCTGAAAGAACGTTTTCAACCCCTAGTTTAGCGCGGTTGTCTGAAAGCCTGTGTCGAATAGCGTTAACAAGCAGTCCGAACTGGCGCAGAATATGCATACTGGTGATTGCGAAGCGTACAGACACGGCCATGAAAACCCAGTGAAAATCTCGGTGGTGATTTAAGTCTAGGCCCATCGTGCGCTGACCGTATTTAGCTATCGGAGAACCGTTGGTCACACACAGGTTGTATGTGAGCTTTGAATGCTTGTGGTTTGCGTTCGCAGGGATGACGCTCATCTCGGCCGGTGGCCGAGTGGTCGGCACGTTTGCTTTCCAACCATAAGGTCACCGGTTCGAATCCGCGTAGGGGTGGGCGTCCTCGCGGTATACTCAGCCCGCGCGCGACTGGTGGTGGTCGCGCGGCAGCGAAGCGCCGTTACGGCGTATAAGCTGACACATTTCATTTCAGCTCCCATGTCGATGAGGAAAGTGATGGAAAATCGCCGATCCTTAACGTAAAACAAGTGACCTATTTTGTTCTTGATGGATGCCTTGGTATGCGGACTATTTGGCTTCTCTGAGTATGCTGTCGCGCCTAATGTAGGGAGTCTGGCAACGCCTGACTTTTGCACCATATTTATGATGATACCAACATAATTCTTCGTAGGTTCTTGTATTATCTAACGGCTTACATGCAGAGAAAATGTTGCGCTTTCGTGTCTAACGAAATGTACTCAGTGCAGGCACAGACGAGGCGCAGTGAACGGTAGTCAAAAGATGGTCCGCATCTGACCGTGGCACACGCTGCTTCGAAACCTTCATTGCTGTTAGCCTGCTGCGAAGTAGCGCAATTTCCTCTTCTTTAGGGTCAGATCGGCTTGATGACTATTCAAACCACATCACTTCATCGTAGCACACAAACCAACTGCTACACTTAGAAAAACTCTGTCGAAACCGAAAGAGAAACTGGAAGCTCATAGGCGAAGCAATGTTGTATATGGACTACTTTGTAGAAATTGCGAAAAGGACTATGTTGGCCAAACAGGCAGAAAATTAACAACATGATTACAAGAGCACAAAAAAGCATGCAAAAGACACTATGCATCTTCGCTAGTCTCAGCACACGTGGATGAAAAAGAACACAGCTTTGATTGGGCCAAAACAGAAGTCCTGACACGAGGTGAAACAAGAAGAGCAAGGGAATTCCTGGAAGCGTGGTTCTCAACACAAGGCTCGATCAACATGCATATCGAGATTGACCCAGTTTACCAACCCTCCGACTGAGAGAACTTAGAGAAATTATGAGACGCCGCTTGAATAGGAACAACCCAAGCGACGACCTCCGCCACGAGGAAATCGGTAGGGATCACGGGACACAGGTCGAAGCCGTCACTTTCGAAATGTCACCTGCACGCCGATCACGGGTCGACAATTCAATCAGCGAGATTACACTCCACATCTCGACGCACTGATGATGCCGTCTCGCATGACGGTGGAACGTTTGCAAACCCATTTCGCAGCTCGGTGAACAAATAAGCAACTGACTTGGAGGAAATCTGAGACTCGATTTTCATCGGTGAGAATATGTCACCGAAGCTACTGTATGTCTGCTGCGGAAAACGTTCGAACGCAGCGTCTATTTTGATAGCTAGTTTTTTAGGGACGTATTTGGAAAATGGACAGCATTATCGGCGATGGCTTTGGGAGACGTGCAAGTCACAGCTCGTTTATCCCTTCTTCGCTCAAGAATAAGGGACCAGCGATGCGCTGAATTTCGTGGAACAGCGTCGACGGCTTGCGATCTCCCAGCTTGAGACCATTGGGCTGTTCTAATCGAGCCCATGTGCTGGGTTGTAACTCCTATAAAATCGCTTGCTTCATCGTTTTCTACTTTGCCTCATTCGATGGGTAGACTAGGATGTCCTGAACCAGCGTCACAGCCGACGAAGGAAGTCGTGGAACGAGCTGATTATACCTCAAACGGTCCGTCTACATGCCCTCATTTTCGAGTTCGATCTCGAATATGGCAAACCCAACCTCTGGGCTGTGTTCTATGAAACTTGGAACAGTCACAGTGAAGCGACTCAGATGCCACTTTCTAATTGTAAATCGAGATCAAGGATGAACAAATACACGATGCAACTACTAAAATAGACAAGAAACATAAATGCACGTAGAAAATCGAGAAAAGGGAACGAACACAAAAAAATACAAACGATGAAAATGGCCTGAATTCCTGCATGAGAATCGGGGTCACCAATTTGTAGGATTAGCAAATACTAGTCCGAGACAGTGCGCGTAATCGAGGGCGGTTATCCGAAGGCAGTTGAAGTTGGACACAGCGTACAATATTCGATAGGTTACACAAAGACATGGACGATGAAGCGAGATAGGTGCAAACGTTAACACGTAATTTACGAAGCAGTCGAGTCTCTTGTCGGATGTAAGGGAGGTTAAAAAGGCAAGATTAATGTACATTTGGTAGGCAGTGAAGTTGGACATAAAAGACGGTAATCTTTTAGGTCGCTACAGATATTCACCCTTTGGCGAACGATTAGACAAGTGTTCTCCTCCGTGATATCTGACTCGTCCGAAGGTAGTGCTTGTTAACATCAGGAGAGGGGGCAATTGAGATGTTTAGACCCATTCGTCGTTTACTCTACTTGCACTGCGAGGCTTTCTGATTTGTCAGCATTCAAGCGTAATTGAATGTGACTTCTAGTACTTATGTATCATCATGCTCCACCCACGATGGGGAAAACATGATCCATCTTCCTTTCACCACACTGTTCTTGATTTCTAAACTGATTTGTTTTCGTAACTTCCACCGACGTGTTTTATGGTCGGGTCCAGCTAAGATTAATCTAAGCTTATGTGTGCGACACTATCGAGTAGCCATACTATTTCTAACAGTACAAGTTTGTTAACGATTTCTATCGTTGCTTTGTCGCATCTTTGTGGTCACTAGACCATTTGTTATTGTGTTTCGGAATCGTCTCAGCTTATTTTATTTTTTTGCAGGTTACATTCGATCGATCATGTCTATCTAACGCCTTTGTTTCTCTCATCTCTGATGATCAAACGTAAAACCTCGCGGCGCATTTCTGCCCAATATTACGTATCCGCCGAGGATCACGTGGAGAATGAAGTGAAACATGAACGCTTATTAACGGAGACTTCCCGCTTGTCTTCTTCTTGGGCAAATTTAAGTGTCTCTGGGCTGGACAAAATGGAAAGTGATTGTTCCTCGTCTCCGTCTTCGAACAACAGTCCGAATCACAGACCTAATTCATTCAGCGGCCCTCTCGTGATATCTGTCACTTGTTCCGGCTCCTCTTGTTCTAGCGTTCACAGTTGTTGTCCCGTTCCACCAAACAGTAACCGTGGCGCTCCAACGAGTCCCACAACTCACTTTCTATCTTCCGGTCATGCTTCTCCCATCTCTTCCCCGGTTTCTTCTAGGGTTCAGTGCTACTCTCCGGGATTCTTGACCTCGACGAGCTCCCCGACGCCTCGACGGTCTAACCCAGGAAGTGCAAGTCCGCTTTTGATATCCACTGCTCTGAACAGAAAACGAGGGCATGCATCTTCGAATGTGACTGTTGGAGGTTCTAGTGCTGACACGAGTCGGGAGGCCTCTCCCGATCCTTACGCGCATTCCCGTAGCCGCAAGGCTATGCGCCAATCAGATGGCCGTGTTGTGTCTCTATGTGATACGTCGCATTTTCGTTGGCCGCCAGGCCTACCTGTTGCATCGGATCCTCCCAGTCCTTCTTGCCACTTGTTCCCCTCTGTAAGCAATTGCGCAGCACCTAACAGCTCATCTTCCTCAAGTGTGCCGTCACCTCACTTATCCGTTGCTTCTACTCCAGGCAACCACGATTCACCGACTCCCGCAAACGTGTCCGGTTTTTCTCTGCCTACTACTGAATCTCAACAGCCTTCAACGGTTTGCACTATGGAAAATAACTTTTTTGCTACCACTGTGGGTGTAACCACTTCATCGGACAAGTTATAAGTCGCTGAACTTAACTTCGGAATTGCTCCAGTTAACGTTTTCATTGTAACTTTTATACATTCACTTCATTAGATTTATAAGTATATTGGTATTGCTCCTTGTTCCCGTACACCTTATCTCCGGGTACGGTAAACAAGTCTATTATGCTCACCTCGAATGCTGTCTAAGGTAATTTTTTGAATATTTACTTTATGGATGCTCAATGCAGCAAACTGATTGTCTTTATGTATTTTGCTTTTATTTTGTTTGTCTTATCGGTTTATCTTGCACCGCTTCTGAAGTTTCCGAACATTCTACCATTCCCTGTACACTTTCTTTTCAGCCAAGTTCTATTCCATACTAGCTTACATTGAACTAATCGATCAATCATTTCCTTCTCTGTTAAAATCATGCCCAACGCCTACAGACCATCGCCAGTGTATTCCGTTGAGCGCATACGACTATCGCCTCTCCGGTTTGCTTTAACTACACAGTCCAAAAGATTCCATGCATCAATAGTGCCGTTTACCTCTGTGGATTTTGCACGGAGTTCACGGTTTCCAAAATTAACCTGTCGCATTCTACATCATCCTATAACCATGTAAGATGTTTATTGAACTAATTGTCATACGACGTGTAAGGTTTTCATGACCCGTGTTCGACGGTTTCACTTTTTCCAACATGTCTCCACAAGACGTGTATCATTAGTTTCCACTTGATCTTCTGTCCTGGTCCCTTTTCCGTTTGATGAAAACTCCGGTCGATTTGATTATTACCATCCTTAGCAGACACCTCCACTTACATTTCGCTCCTATGCCACTGTAGAAAGCCTATGATTGGAGAATAACTGCATAAGGGCTAAGATAGTGGGATTTGATGTGATTATTGCATGCCAAATATGAACTTTCAATACCAAGGCGCCTATAGTTTACCAGAGCCACACTATAACATCCTGTTGCATATTGTACTAACATAGAGCGACATGGACTAGATCCCTTCCTTATGATTCGCACCTCGATGGGTTATCCACCATGTGACCTTTAACTAAGGGAGCCGGCTACCATACAACAAAAGTTCAGCGGTTGCCGATTGTGAGCCGCATCATGTAAAATTTTATCAGTTAGTCTGAACCCCATGCTCGAAGGCCGACCAAACCAACAAGATACAATCTAATAGTCAGCAAATTTAACACCGACATGTCGACGAACACTCCTCTTTAATCTCGCGCCTAACTTCGGTTATTGTGCAAAACAAAGTGTTCATCAAACATGTACCAAAGTTAATACAACATCCAATCTGGTTTTCTTTGGTCTAAAGAAACATCATGACCATCACCGACTACATTTGCCCGCATACGTTGCAGATGCGCTAGCGCCACTCAACACAAACAGTTATGGTCGAATACCTGAAGACGCCTAGGATATTCAGATCGAACGCATCTAGTCTAACTCCTATGGAGAAGAAGTGCTCTCAACACCATCAACGGCTTCCTTCTGGCGGTAGGGTTGTCGCGAATTAATAAAAACTGTTCCATCACCACCCGTTCTTCATTGCTGGTGCAGCTGCTAAGTTTCGATGTTTTATCCAAAGTATTTACGAGCGTCTGTGTTCAATGGAATAGCCTTCAGTACATCCCTGTACCTCCCATCCGTTACACTTCCGAGTCCACCAGATTTTTCTGTGAGTGCACTTGCTCGGTTTCAGCTCTCGCTTTGTAGTACATGTGAATCCATCAAACCAGCTGCCGGCAGGAACTTTTATTCCGGATTCCAACAGGTTCACCGACGCTTCTGATTTCTAGTGTGAGTGCACTAATGAGCTACCGTGTCACAAAGCAGAAGTCCCAGCGTCATTTATGTCAGCGGAGATGCAGTTCCACTGGAACCCGATGTCCTCACATCAGCTGGGTGGAGTTTGGAACTCTGGGTTTCCAGGTTGGTTTGAGGCAATTTCTCGGTTTCCGGTGGACGAAGTCGTTGACTTCGCTTGCAGGCAATATTCTTGGACAATTGATAGCACCCCAGGCATAATCGGCTCGATGAAAGTTCTCCAGCATACAAAACCACTGCTTAAAGATTATGGTGTTGTGGCCACTTGATGAAATCCATCACTGGCCATCTACCCCGAGTTGCACCACGTAGCACCTCGACACCCACTGTGTGTGAAGGCAATATTACTGGGGAACAGTCGTTGACACACGCACACACATTTACAACAAACGCTCGCCATCCTACATGCCTCAGGAGTTAAGCTCAAGCTCCCCACATTTCTGATTTTTAGAGGAACTATGGTTAACTACTTGCGCCTTATTATCACCTGCAACTTGCAATGAGAATAGTGCTAAGTAGCATTTTTCTTTAGTCTTAGTATACACCCTTGGTAGGATCATGTCTGCGGACATTTTGGTCACAGGCGGAAACCCCAATGAAACTGAATCCTGCGCTCCTCCATACGCCAGCCTCAGTTGACTTTAGCAGACCGCACATGGTTGCTTACGGAATTCCGCTCGATTGTCGATGACTCAGTCCAGGAGATGGGATCGGTGTCCAATGCAGTCTAATTTGTGAGCGCGTGCTAAACGACTAATTGGATACAGTTAGTTCAACTATCATTGACCCTAGTTTTTGATGGGCAGCACTCACAGTAATCTGGGAAAGTGGACTCTGTTGGTGTGTCTGTCTTATGGGATGAGCATTGAACGCCTACAGACAGTCCGGATGTGTTACTGATACAATTTCTGATGCTGGTCTGTTATTCTACGTCCATGGCTGTAATTTGCAGAACTTTGGTTTAACTGTAACCTTCGCCGTTTACGCTAGGGGTTCTAATAATACAATTTAATGGGGTCCCGGCGTTTAATAGTAACGTGGAAGGAAAAAGCGTAAGCATCCGCATTACTTAGCAGTCAGTGACTCAGTGTGGGGTTAAATTCTGAGGAGATTTGTGGTTGTACTTGGATGCTGTTCTGGCGCTTATTTCTGTGTAGTGTAATGATTAGTGGGTCCAGCTAAAGCTTTTTTTGCGCAGCGACGATATACGAGTTTAACAGATTTTACAAATGGTGTGTCACACTGCTTCCAAGCACTGACATGCAGACCAGGAGACTGAGTTTGTCTGACCCAAGTAGTTGTCAGTAGGTCCGACGGCGCAGCCCAGCTGGGGAGGAGGTTCGCAAGGCGTGGCGATCATTCAAGGCGACGTATCGTGACGGAGGGGTTCGATTAACTCGGTATTGTATCGTCAAGGGCAATGGTGCATTGGCTTTAGGTCGCGTTTCATTCAGTCATCTACCTTTGTTTTCAAGTATTGTATGTACTTGATTTTATCTGTTAGAGGATATGCACGATTATGTTGTTGCTGATACCGTGGACGAAACATTCCGAAATTCGTGCGCCTCCCAATCTCAGTCTCATTGTTCTTTTCAGATTACTCAGACTGTTCTGTTTGTGCTCCTTCATCCGAAGCCCATGATTTACTGCTGTGGGTGACAAATTAACTAGCACAGGGTTTGACACACCCTATAACTGGAACTCCAAAACTGGTGAACATTCTGGCTGTGTATACTAACTGGTGACACATCCTTGGTTCGAGGAACTGCTCTCGAAGATGTAGCTATTGAGTTCGCATCAACCTTACATCAGCGTTTATCCCCCCCCCCCTATTACCGAAAGTTTAGCAACAAGCGTATGCTTTTGCACTGGTCGCACACCTTTGGATAGCGTAAGAGACATTCTATGCAAACTACTGCTGCTGCACTGAGGATGCCGCCCATCACGCCACCAAAAACACGAATCATGCCATTCTCCAAAATGGCGGACAATGGAAAGAAACACGAACAACTGAAATGCTTTCCTCTAATATGCTTGGGTCTGTGTTAAGATTCATCGATGATAAATTTCTAGACTACTGGAAACAGTTAGAATTCATAGGCTAAGCGATCATGTTGCTATATTCTACAACTATATATGTGACGCTGAAAACCTAAGGAACACAATGAATCCACGCGCATCATCACACGCTACCATATCCTGGCATATCTGGGTACGATAACCAATCGGAACTTCTTGAATGATGACTCTGCTGACAACGTGTGGATTCAGTTTGTTGAACTTACTTTCAATCTGATCGTCGCTGCTTCATAAACCAAGGGGTTCGTTTAGCAAGCCATCGAAAACTCGTATTAGTAAGGAATGTAACTTGGTGCGCTTACAGAGCCCGTCCCGGTCAAGGAACCTCGAGCGACTATGTGGCCGAGCGCAACCGTTGTAATTTTCTCGTCGGAGAGGGCAAAGTGTCCCACCAATAATATCTGGCTTGTAAGTTTCCCCAAACAAAAGCCTCCTACATAAACATGCTAACACCATTCAAAAAGTAAAGCCCGGTATCCCCCGCTTAACATACAGTTGGAATCGCGCGGAGCGCCGAAGAAACAGTCAATGCGTTACGTGCGTAATATGTTCCGGCCTTCCAACGAGACATCCGCCAACGTTACGTACTCACATCCGTCGCCCCAGTATCACCGCTTACTCACATCACGTTTGCCACCGCAAATGTGTTTTGGAAGCTGCTGTTATTGTTCACCTTCAATTCTCCCGAATTTGGTGACGTTCACCCGAGGGCGGTGAACGTAACAGCAACAGCGTTGGTCCAGTCATTAGCGTTTTTCTCCCAAACGTGCATGGGTAAACAAATGGCCTTTACCATGTGGAGACATGAAGTAACCACACCAATTTTTAAAAATGATAGTCGTTCGGAAGCAATGGTCCTGCTCCCTGCATCTTCAAAGGTGGTGGAGGCATTCAGCCCTGAGACTTTAGTGAACCATCTAGAACGCCATAACATCATAGCACCGGAGCAGCTCGGTTCCTGCCAGCACCAATCATGCACAACCAACCTACTGATTGCATACGGTAGTTGGACGGGAGAGACCGACAAAGAGGGACCAATGGCATTTGTCTCGACTTCCCTAAAGCCTTGGACCATCTGGACCGCGGCATTCTGCTTTACAGACTGGAAAGCTACGGAATTGGTGGTCACGTCCTTGGGTGGATCAGGAATTTCCTGCAAAATCGGCGATTGCAGGTTAGAGGTCGGTGTGCAATGTCCGATCTGATATATGTCGAATGTGGAGTTCCAGTATAGTTTAGTTCAGTTCAGTTGATCAACTATGATTCGAGCACTGAAGTGCAGTGGATCCATTTGCTACGCATCGCAGGGACAACAATCAATAACAACGGCAACATAGTGAAAGACAAATTGAATGCGAAGGAAATGGAAGCAAGAAGGAAGTGCGTTAAACTAACCAACATGGAACGAAAATTAGCAACCGGATACAGAAACCCCGCTGAATGCGTGACTGCGCCATGTCTGACTCGGTATCCAACCATTGGCGCGGATCATCCCGAGGCCCTCATCCAAGAAGACAGTACGCACCAGCCTGACCAAGTCTCAGTCAGTTTCTTCATGCATCTGTGCCACGTTACGGACTGGCCATCTCGCGATTTCGCCCAACTTGGTGCAGCCACAGCGTATAATGCACGCCGAGGAAGCCGGTCAACGCACATACGGAGGACATGGCCTAGTCAGCGCAAGCGACTAAGTTTCAGCAAACACTTGAGTGAGGTACCAGAAGACTTCTACCCAAAACCCAGCTAGCCAAGTTCAGCATTGCTTACGCGGTGTTTCCACCAGACGTGAGCAATACTCAGCAAACACCGATGATCAAACACAGCTAAGTGTTTATTGTATTCGTCTTGAAGTAGCTTGATCTCTGACCGCAGCTTTATACACCCTACCTTTCAATGACAGGCTGATATCCCGCCGTCTCCATCGATGCTTGTCTCTGGAAAACCACACGGGCCTTACTGATACGCGAAGTAATTTCCTCAGTGATGTGCCCACCATAGTTGATACAGCTACTGAAGTAAGCGAATCGATCCACAACTTCCAGTGGCTGTTCGGTGATAGCTAGAACCGGCGGTGTATCAGTCCACACCTGCGACAATATTTTGTACTTTGTAGGTGCAAAGCACATGCCGAAGCGTGCAGCACTACGCTTCAGTCTATCCAGCAGCGCTTGCATGGCCACTGCGTCTGACTTAAGGAGAACTATGTCGTCCGCAACCTCAAAGTTTGTCAGTCAGTCACCTGATAGAACTTCAACTCCGGTAGAGTCTGAAAGAACTGCGTCATTCATGATCATCTCGATAACAAAGTTGAAGAAATAATATATAGGGTGACCCTGACGAACCCCACTTGTCGTTGGGAATTCAGGAGACAGTTTCATGTAGGCCTTTACTCGGCCTCCGAAGTCACGGTGGAGAGACCGACACGCCTTTCATAGATAGTGTCACGAGCTAGCGCGGTCAACAAAGTCAAAGGCTACTTTCAAGTCAAGTGAAACCACCATAGGCGGTCGTCCGTATGTGTGTCCCTGCTCTAAACCTTGGCAAAGAGCAAATATGTGGTCAACGCAATCACGACCAGTGATAAAGCCATCCTGGTTTTCAGTGATTCCGTTCTTACGGGATCAGTAAGCCATCGAAGAATGATGCCAGTGAGAAGTTTGGAATCAGCCGAGACAAGGCTTATTCCTCGATGATTTTCGCACAAAGTACGCTGATCCTTCTTGAAGATGAGCGGGACATTTGACAGTCGCCAGTGTAAAGACATCTCTTCGCTGTTCCACATCATGTTAAATAGAGAGGCGAGTCCAGTCAACAAAGAGTCACCGCCATCTTTAAGTAAAGAGGGAGAATGGTTGTCGGGTCCGGGCGCGTGGTTTCGTTTAACACGGGGAGCTCATGCCGAATCTCTTCCAAAGTGGGTCTGACATCTACTTCCCACGACGTCTCAGGCGATTCGGAAAGCGGCCATGCCTCAACAGGCTTGCTACATTGCTCTACAAAATGTTCCCCCCCCCCCACGGGATAGTCGATGAGGTTGAGTATGAATCAACCGTCCATCTTTCTCTGTTATTGTCTCGCTAACTATTGGCTTTCTCAGAGGAGTGTTTCGAATGAGTTGGAATAGCACTTGGCGGTTCCCAATAGCACTGGCTTTCTCCATCCACTAAAGTTCCCGATCGATTCGAAGACTCCTTGCGATATGTCGTTTCCAGCAGTTACGGACACGTTGAAACAGTGCCCATCAGAACCCGTTTTCGTGCCTCGATCAGGCTGATTGACGCCTCAGAGATCCAATCACAGTTACGACATCTCAAGTTTGGTGTGCAGCATGCGTCGAAGGCATTCTTCATGACACGTTTGGGACGCTCCCAGTCAGCATTCGATTCGCCAACCTCATTCATGGCTGATAATTGTTGGGCCAGTTCATCGTAATATTTTTGCATTGCAGATTGCGAGTTCAAGTTGCAGGTAAGAAGGTTAGAAGATAGTCACTTTTTGGAGCGAGAAGATTGAGCGCCAAGCGTGGTCGGAATCTAGACAAGCGTTCCAAATTGACCGACAGTCTTGGACCGATGTGCGCCATCTGTAGCTGATGGCAATATGGTCAATTTGAATCTTGCTCTTTGAGGGATTCGGTTGGCGACAAGTGGCTTGGTACGTCCGTTTGTGCTGGAAAGCAGTGTTGCTAAGTTAAAGTTTGTGGTCGGCGCATAGTTGCAGGAATCGATCACCATTGTCTCTATGGCGTGCATCGGCTTCGAAGTGGACTCTCAGGTGTTGTTCGGAGTCTGAAAGACGACCCACCTGGGCATTCATGTCACCAGCAACCGTCGCGATGTCAGTATTCTTCGCCATCCAAAGAAGAGATGAGCATTGTTGATACAAATCGTTTCTGATACCCTTTGAACTGCACTCAGTAGGGGCATAAACTGAGGCGATGAAAGGCATCTTGTCTCCAGACGTCGCTTATTGACTCCAATGGAGGTTAGTAGTCGAACCGCATACACGCCGCTGTTCACCGATATCCAGTCGAGCAGTTTGTCTTCAGCATGTTTACTGAGGACCATATCAACACCGTAAATACCTTGAGCTATTGACTCAGTATCGCGAGGGACGCGAATAGTGTATCCATCGCCGTCAGAATTATCTCCAGGGAGTCGAAAATTTGTCAGGACGTTGTCATCTTGTATGCGTGTTTCAGAGATAGCACACATCAGTAACAAGAGAGTAGAGAGAGAGTATCAGTATTGCATGCTGGTCAACCTGGCATGGAGTTTGGACGTTAAAACGACCAATATGAAATGAAACTAGGTTTGTTGGAAGGGATACATGTAACACTGGCACCAGCTGCGAGGTCAGCGGCAGTCTCTTGCTCGATAGACGGAAAATAGGAGAGGGAAGGAGAGAGAAAAACCAGAAGAAGAGGGAGTATTTTCGACTTGTTCGTGAGTGCAGATGATACTTTCCGAATGCCGATTCCTAGAGGGTGGTTTTGTTCGTAGTGCCCTGCTTCTAGTCTTTGACTAAACAGTCTGAGCCACAAGGCAGTGGTTGATATGGAGGTTCGCTTGAGGGTATCCACCCGCAGCCTTTGGCTCCATAGTCTGACCCACAGGGCAGTGAGGAGAAGTCCAGCTAGGGAGTAGGATTGTAGAGACCCATTGGGATCTGGTTGACGCCTGTCACAGACGACGTTTGAAGATTTAGAACAGTGCGCACGTGGATTACTATCGTATTATGTTAGGCTAGGTATAAATTTAATTTCACTTTAATTGGTTTGTTCTGCCTACCTGAATAATATATCAACTGGCCATGTTGCTTATACTAATTGTGGTTATCTTCGTTAACTTTATTGTGTTTGTAGCATTTTTTGACTAACTGGACATCTCTTACTTATCGCGGATTCGCTGCTAACCAACTTACTTCATATGCTACTTTAGGGAAGAGTTATCTCTGCATAACCGTATTCTTTAACAGATATATTTCATTTGATAATGTTATTTCAAGTGATTGGCTGTTGTTCAACATCCCCGGTGTGGCCGCGCTTGATGTGCATGTGGACGAGGTGCTTACCTGTCTATTACCCACTACCTCGTCCATACTGGCTCCAGGATACACTTGGTCGTTGCTGTAGGGGACGGGGTGCACGGTCCTTTTGACCATGTTAGGCTCGAAGAGTGGTTTCATGCACTCAGTGTGGAGCGGACTACGGTCCAGCCACCGCCTGGTGTGCGCTTGATTCCCCAAATACAGCGTGCTTGTGTTTGCCTGTGATGGAGTGTGGGCCGGCTCCGTTGATGAAACGTGGCTCCCATCCACATGCCTCCTGGTCTTATTCCTTCGGGTTTACACTGGATATGGGGTGTGTGGTTGGAGCTGTGGGTGGTGCAGCGCAAGTCATCCATGGTCCCTCTGTAGGCGCAGGCGTCCTGTGACTTGCCACAGTGACAGGCAAATCCGAAACCGGATGCCGCCAGCCATGTTAGGCGCCTGCGACCACGACGAGTCGCAGGTGGGAGTTTTCGGATTTTGTCCAATGTGAGCAGGGTCTCTCTGTTTTATGGCGGTCGATAACAAACCATTGCGAACCGGAGAGCACCCTCTCACCGTCAATGACAATGCATGGCGCTCGCGCTCTACGCCAGTCGAGCTGTGAGCTTATAACCCGTAAACCGGTTGTCTCCCATGGCTAAATTTTAAAGGAATAGGACCATCAACCTTTCTCCAACCTCCGAAGAGGATTGGTTTGTGAGACTGAGTTAGTCTGACACCTAATTATTGACCTGGTTGGTATGATGGAATCTGAAGACACTTAGAAATTGCAGTTTGCATATCTCGATGGGTCACGAGGGTACACAACCCATCGCACCACGCCAAGGTCCAGTCTCGTTGCGATAGAATGTGAAGTTCCACAATAACAGTTCTGTGCCCGCGTCTGTTTCTTGTGTTCATTAATGTGCTTACGCGTCTGTTTGCATCGGATATTTTGATATTCACTGATGATGTTAAAATGCGGCGGACGATCGCCGACCAGGCATATCACGATGTACTTCACCGACACCTGGACATGACGTCTAAATGCTGTCCACCATCTTTTCTTGTCTGTTTCATCCAACTGTAAGTTGGTTTACATTCGTCATCAGCTGAACATCGTCTTGCAAGCTCGGTAATCACTTCCTCAAGCAGTTATCCAGGAGCGTCAACTTAAGGTGGTATCGCAGACTGGTTTGGGTTGCTTAGCACGGTTTGTGCAAAGGTCAAAAACCGGTAACCAGCACTTTGGTAAGCAGTGGGGCATTCGGGCAGTTTGTTTGCAGTAGCTTAACACATACTGCTTTCGCATGTGGAATACCTAATCAATGCCTGGCAGCCCTTGTACAATAAATATATCGCAGCATTAGACTTCACAGCGGAGAGCCGCTAAGCAGGTCAAGAGGTTGTCCCACTTTCCACTTCAACATAGGCTGAGAATGCTACGATTATACAGCGATCAGTATCAGCGCCTACATGCCGACCGAATTATGACCTACCAGATTTTAAGGTACCCCAACCACATCTGCCGCCATTTGCTGCAACATCATTAACTCGAATATGTGCGTCATCAGTACAAGCCGACTACGTAATACAGCCGGCTAGACTGTCGCCGAAACTTCATCTCCTTGTGTGTCAGCCTTGGAACATTCTCCCTAATTGCCTTGTTTCTGCCCCCATTTTATGTGTCTAAAAAGTGCCTTGACGTCGGCCGATGGCCGATTAGTCTGCGCACCTGGTTTGCAAACCTAAGCCTCCTGGATCACATTTGCGTAGGGGTGGGCATCCTCGCGGTATACACAGCCTGCGCGTGACTGGTGGTGGTCGCTCGGCAGCGAAGTGCCGTTACGGAGTACAGCTGATGCATTATTGTTCTGCCATTTTTAATTCGTAGCTAATGCCCATGGGAAAGTAACACACAGGATTGCAAAGAGATCTCTTTCCGGTAGTTCACATCAGGCAAATACAGCTACAGGACAGATAAATGCAACAGTAAACTACTGAAGGCAAACATAAGGGCGGATGGGGCGGTGTAAACAGATTTAGTATGTTAGTTCAATGCTCAAATCGATTTAATTAGGTGACATCGTGATAGGGCTAACAGACAGTGAAACAATTGTGTACACAGAAGAGGCAAAAATATTAACAATATAAATTAGATAAGTACATTAATAAATAGCACCCGGTTTCGTGTAATACTCCGGGGGAAGACTTATCATCAGAGCCATGGAAAAGGCAAGAATTACACAAGCACCCTATGCTTGCATAGCTCTGGATGTGTTAGCCGGATCGCGATGGCTTCAGCCGTCTGCAAGAGGCGTTTCCTTAACCCTTTCGGGTATCACCTCGATACGGTATAATAGACCTTGAAGGCATCTTTGGTCGAAATCTGATGCACACTTGGAAGCAAAGGTTCCAAGATTCAGCTGTTGATACTTCTGAGTGTGCCTCTCCGCAATGACCCTTGACGATGCTCAGTCATCCGTACCGACAGACGCCTGGTCGTATGCCCGAGGTACTTGGCACCACAGGTGTAAGTAAATTGGTAAACAATGTGCAGTTCGGACGACACTGTCAGTCTGTCTTTAAGATGTTGAGCTATAAAGGGTGCGGTCTACGCAAGTACGTGCGCGTGAGCGGCCGAGTTAGTCCTTGCTACGGCGTTAGAAAGTCTCCTGTTCAGGAGATCGAAAGTGATATCTCCCTTAAAAGGAACAGAGAGAAACACATCCTTCTTCGAAACTGTTTCTACGAGCTTAACACGCTCGCGGGTCATGGTGTGCTTTTCGAGGAAAGGTTCAGGGTAACCATTCGAAAGAGGTGTTTTCACAATTCGGTCTTTCTCACCCTCGAAACTACAAATGTTGGTGGCATGGTAATACAAGCAACGTACTAAGTTGCGTTTGTACTTCAGAGGGACGAGGCTCGAAAAGTGTGTGTACTGTCCAACCCATGTAGCTTTGCGGAAGACACTACGCTCAAGTGATCTGTCTTCATGACTCCTCAACAATCCGTCAAGAAAAGTTAGCTTACCTACATTTTCCATTTCACTAGTGAACTTCATTGAGGTATGTGCACTGTTAAACTGGTCGAGCACACGATTGATATCAGTGCGAGAATCACAGATGATGAAAATGTCATCCATATACCTCCAATAAGAATCAAATGAGGCAATAACCGCTTGGATGGGACCACGCTCAAGCTTAGCGAGAAAGACATCGGCAAGGAGGGGTCCAAGGGCGGACCCCGTGGCCACGCCATCGAGTTGCCTGTAACAGATCCAGTCAAACAAGAGTTGTCTATTAAAGGTACACTGCAAAATTAACTTCTTGAGCTTAGGCACTGGAATGCCAACGTTCAGATTCCTTGCCGTTATACACTCGCAGATGAAATTAATAGTTTCCAACAATGGGAGGTTTGTGAAAAGGGATTCTACATCAAAAGAAAGCATCAGGTTACCATTTAACTTCAGGTCTTAAGCTTTATCAACGAATTCGGACGAATCCTTCAAAGAATGGATAGAGAGCTCCTTACGTACATGTTTCGATAATTGCACAATCCATTTCGCAACTAAGTGGTGTGCAGAAGCGGACATGTCAATTATTGGACGTATATGGACTTGTGTACTTTAAGCCATCCGTAGAGCAGATGAGGTTGGGAGCCAACATGAGCTAACTGCTGCAGCTAAACATCGGTTTTAATTCTTTCAAGAGCTTTGTACTCTGTGCTTCATCGTCTGCCGTCTTGTCCTTCTGGATTGCGTCACGCAAGAATTGACTCGTGTCTTGCAAGATAACTTGTAATTTTGATATGTAATCTGATTTGTCCCTTAGCACCCATCCCGATACTTTATCAGGTCTGGAAAGAATAAGATCGGGATTTGACCTCAATTCTTTGAGTGTTTCTCGATACTTCTTGGAAAAAATGTTTGACGATATTTTCTCACACCGTAGATACTGTTGACAGAGGTGCACTAAGGTGGTTTTAAAAGGAGGAGAAACTATTAATTTCATCTGCGAGTGTATAACGGCAAGGAATTTGAACGTTGGCATTCCAGTGCCTAAGCTCAAGAAGTTAATTTTGTAGTGTACCTTTAATAGACAACTCTTGTTTGACTGAATCTATTACAGGCAAATCGATGGCGTGGCCATGGGGTCCGCCCTTGGACCCCTCCTTGCCGATGTCTTTCTCGCTAAGCTTGAGCGTGGTCCCATCCAAGCGGTTATTGCCTCATTTGATTCTTATTGGAGGTATATGGATGACATTTTCATCATCTGGGATTCTCGCACTGATGTCAATCGTGTGCTCGACCAGTTTAACAGTGCACATACCTCAA
This sequence comes from Dicrocoelium dendriticum, assembly GCA_944474145.2. NCBI lineage: Eukaryota > Metazoa > Platyhelminthes > Trematoda > Plagiorchiida > Dicrocoeliidae > Dicrocoelium > Dicrocoelium dendriticum. The sequence continues at coordinate 69,860,059 of OX104067.1, read as the reverse complement.
TGAAGTTCACTAGTGAAATGGAAAATGTAGGTAAGCTAACTTTTCTTGACGGTTTGTTGAGGAGTCATGAAGACAGATCACTTGAGCGTAGTGTCTTCCGCAAAGCTACATGGGTTGGACAGTACATCATCATCATCATACTACACGTTAGCTCGAGGTGGGGAACACCTCAGCTACTGTGCCGCAATAAATAGAAAAAAGGCAACTGGCGCAAGCTGGCTGAGCTACCGGTAACGGATGGGCATCGTTCCGGTAAGCTACCAGCCGGCTGTTGTGCACCAAAAAAATTATTATGCAAAATTATATAAGGCTAAATAATGAGATCGTGGTTGGAGGGGGAGACTAAGAGGGATGGGGTGGGACAAAGAAACTCACAGCACGAACGCCACTGAGATCGGCTCCTAACCATATCAGCAAGTGTGTCCAACCAAACTTGTTCATCGTCTTTCAGACCCCAATCAGGGAGCCGAGACGTTCCAACCGAGGCCAGCTCAGAAGTGAGGGCCTTCATTCGTCTAGACCAAGTCATCGCTTGGCCACCCCTCCTCTTCTTCCATCTACACCCCCGGCGCGCAAACAACGCACGTCGCGGGAGTCGGTGGGCTGGCATGCGTAACACGTGGCCCAGCCATCGGAGCCTGATGCGTGAAATAACGGTGCTGAGCGGTTCAGTTCCTTTTCCTGTGCCGTAAACGAGGCGTCGAACACGCTCGTTGCTCACGCGGTGTTCTCACCAGATGTGAGCTAAATTACGAAGGCACCGGTGGTCGAGCGGAACTAGCCTCTTCAGGTCCGCTGCTTTAAGCGGCCAGGTTTCACAACCGTACAGTAGGGTCGAACGTACCGCTGCATTGTACACTCTACCTTTCAAGGCAAGAGTGACGTCACGTCGGCGCCATAAGTGGTGAAGGTTAGCAAAAGCGCCCCGAGCTTTTGCTATACGGTTCGTGAACTCATCTTCAATCCAACGGGCGCTGATACAACTTCCCAGGTAGTTGAATTTTTGAACGACTTCTATTTGATCCCTACCAAGGGGCAGCGTAGGAGGGCGGTCCATATCAATCTTGGAGGAACGCTATGCACTTCGAGGGTGCGAAGCAAAGCCCGAAGTGACGGACAGCTAGTGCTAATCTGTCCAGTGACGCTTGACACGTTTGTGAGCTGTCACAGATTAGGGCAATATCATCAGCATACTCCAAGTCAAGAAGTCGTTCTCCTGGGAGCAGATCCACACCTCCTAAGTCGTGTCCTGTAAACGCGATTTCCATTACTTCGTCAACAGCGAAGTTGAAGAGGAAAGGTGACAGCGGGCATCCTTGTCTCACGCCGCTGGAGATATTAAAGGGCGACGACAACTTACCGTAAGCCCTCACTCTGCCCGAGCTACGCGCATATAATGCTTGGATAATATTCACGTATTTCTCAGGTACACCTTTCCTGAGTAGACAGTCCCAAACTGCATGTCTATCCACCGAGTCGAATGCACCTTTGATATCGAGGAACACGACAACGGTGGGCCGCCAATATACTTGACGGTGCTCCAACAACTGACGCAAGGTGAAGATGTGGTCAATGCAGCCACGATCTCGACGAAATCCAGCTTGCTCTTCACGAATCTGGCTTTCACGAGTGCCAGTCAGTCTGTGAAGGATGACAGAGGCAAGCAATTTGGAGGCGGAGATCAGACTGATTCCTCTATGGCTGCCCCATTCCGATCGTGAGCCTCCTTTGAAAATTTGAACTATCACGGAGCGGCTCCAGTCGGTTGGGACAGTTTCTTGCTCCCACAGTTTGACTAGTAACTCGTGTAAATCATTCACAAGAGCAGGTCCCCCGAATTTGAAGAAGGCTGGAGGAAGGTCATCTGGTCCCGCGGCTTTGTTTAACTTCAACAGTTCGATCTCATGTTCGACTTCTGAGCGAGAGGGTGGATCCAGAGGGACAGCCCAGGGAGCGGGGCGATCAGTGGCCGGCGAGAAATCTAATAATTCCGACCGATTAAATTGCCTTTTAAATTGCTCAGCATAACGCTCTAAGCGTTTTGATAAGTTGTGGATAGGCTGTCCACTCTGGTCACGTATAGTTTCACTAACACCAGGTCTCCTGCTGCCCGTTTCCCGTATCAGACGGAATAACTTACGATGATTACTAAGGGCAGCGGCCATTTCCATCTCTGATGCACGATGAAACCACCAGGATTCGCGGTCTCTCTTCAGGCTAGCACGGAGTTTTGCCCGGAACTCTTTGCGAGTTTCATTGTGTTCGCTTCCAGCCGGAATATGCCGGCGAGCATCTATAAGTTCTAGAGACTGTGAAGAGACCCAATGTCCATGTTGGCGATTAGACATACCACATGAGGATTTTCTTACTGCTAATAACGTCTGATGAATATGAGACCAGTGAGTTTCAGTTGCATCCAGTGAGCGTTTATCCAACTCGCATGACAGCGTACTTTGATACACATCCAAAACAGCTGGCTTCGCCAGTTGGCCGGTGTCAATGCGCTCACAGTACACACACTTTTCGAGCCTCGTCCCTCTGAAGTACAAACGCAACTTAGTGCGTTGCTTGTATTACCACGCCACCAACATTTGTAGTTTCGAGGGTGAGAAAGACCGAATTGTGAAAACACCTCTTTCGAATGGTTACCCTGAACCTTTCCTCGAAAAGCACACCATGACCCGCGAGCGTGTTAAGCTCGTAGAAACAGTTTCGAAGAAGGATGTGTTTCTCTCTGTTCCTTTTAAGGGAGATATCACTTTCGATCTCCTGAACAGGAGACTTTCTAACGCCGTAGCAAGGACTAACTCGGCCGCTCACGCGCACGTACTTGCGTAGACCGCACCCTTTATAGCTCAACATCTTAAAGACAGACTGACAGTGTCGTCCGAACTGCACATTGTTTACCAATTTACTTACACCTGTGGTGCCAAGTACCTCGGGCATACGACCAGGCGTCTGTCGGTACGGATGACTGAGCATCGTCAAGGGTCATTGCGGAGAGGCACACTCAGAAGTATCAACAGCTGAATCTTGGAACCTTTGCTTCCAAGTGTGCATCAGATTTCGACCAAAGATGCCTTCAAGGTCTATTATACCGTATCGAGGTGATACCCGAAAGGGTTAAGGAAACGCCTCTTGCAGACGGCTGAAGCCATCGCGATCCGGCTAACACATCCAGAGCTATGCAAGCATAGGGTGCTTGTGTAATTCTTGCCTTTTCCATGGCTCTGATGATAAGTCTTCCCCCGGAGTATTACACGAAACCGGGTGCTATTTATTAATGTACTTATCTAATTTATATTGTTAATATTTTTGCCTCTTCTGTGTACACAATTGTTTCACTGTCTGTTAGCCCTATCACGATGTCACCTAATTAAATCGATTTGAGCATTGAACTAACATACTAAATCTGTTTACACCGCCCCATCCGCCCTTATGTTTGCCTTCAGTAGTTTACTGTTGCATTTATCTGTCCTGTAGCTGTATTTGCCGGATGTGAACTACCAGAAAGAGATCTCTTTGCAACCTTGTCTTTTATTTTTATCTTTATTACCAAATATTTGTTTGTACTTCGATGCACGGTGTCACGTAAGAACGATTCACCAACTATCATTACACTGCGCAACCAAAACATGTTCTTTTATATATTCCTAACTGTATACACTTTGGTGAGTCCACCAAAATGAATTTATGTTTATCCCTGTTTACTTTTTGCTATTTTTTATTCCCATTCTGGCCTTCCTGTAGGACTTGTTAGGCATTTCCTTTTTGCTCACTGGATATTTCTGTGGGCGTCTAGTATTAATCGGCTAGTTTAAAACGCATCCTCTTTCACCCAAACGCGATTTACTATAGTGAATCACGTCCACTTTATGTGACGAAGTAGAGGCCAGTCTCTTGTCATTAACTCTTCCTCGAACTACAGTGTTCATTTTTCGTACTTTCCTGAATGTTCTTCTTTGAGCTACGTTCTAGGATGGAAACAGAACTGTGATGACTACTGCAACCAAAATGATGAAACTTCGATCTTCGTCCATGGTTTCACAGGAGTGCAGAATTCCCATGACCTGGAGATTCAAGCTCGTAACTCAGATGGGTGGAGTTTCATTCAAGAAGCGCTCTTCATTGTTGTGATCGCAAAATCGGCATCAGGACTGTCTTTAGCACCTAACTACGAGCAGTGCGATGAAGTGATTAATTAATCTTCTGCTTCACTTTGAGGTAGTACCAAAATCGGCTCCTGAAATATGGCTCAATTTATGTATTGAAATTTTATCCGGGATACTTTTGGATGCAAATGACACCTGACTATCTTTGACTATGAAAATACGGAACCAGTGCGATTTAGTGGTGCTTTCTTCATTACGTACCTGCGAACCCGGGTATGACCCACTCCGCCTCATCGTCAGGTTTTCCGCCACCCACTGGTGTTGGCGGACCGTTTGCGCGCCAGTCTAGGAACTCCCCGGTTCTGTGTCAGTAATTCACCAAACAATAACAAACGACAACAAAGATCGGCTCCAGCTTCTGATATACGTAGCTCTCTGATTTTGTATACCGACGCTCAAAACCTCAGCAGACTAACTGAGCTTCGTTTTCGTCAATCCTCATCGCTATTGATTGGTAGTGAATCCTACGCCCACTTAGCGGTAATTGGACGAATGCGTGCTTGCTTCTGATTGTCTTGTATGAATGGTTTACTTGTCACAGCACGTGTTGTGTTCACAATGTTCATGCATCCTTTTGCCTTACTTAGTTACTGCTCTGCTTTCGCGCACACAACAGATTGACTTCGCGGTCTACCAATGTCTTTACGCAGCACAGCCTCCTCTCGATTCTGAAGGGATCCCGCAATTACTCCAACGGCAAAATATACGGAGAACTGGAAGATTACTTTCTCGGATTACATTTCGGTTCTACCGATCCTGAATACATTTATGATGTTAAAACCAGAGGACATTTTGAAGCTCTTGCTTCTGCATCTCGATTCTGAAGCTCGGCGTATTTAACGCCCTGATTCTTCGCGAGAAGCCCACCCTGAAGGATACATTCCTGGCTCTCGATTAGCATTGGGGAATGCGTATAAACACATACACTTCCCGTTACGAATTCACTCAGATGAAGCAACCACCCGGCGATCATGTGGACAACTTTATCTCCCGTTGTTGAGTAGCTCTCCGGAAATCAAGACGACTGGGACGCGATCACTAAGTCGTTTGTTAAGAGTACGCTTGCATATTTATAGTGTATATACACTATTTACGAAAGTCCGCTCCAGTGGCCCATACTTGTTACTTGCATTCGGTCGCTGGCTCCATTTCCATTGGCTTACACTTGTTCGCAACGTTCCTTCTGTCTAAACTTGAGCTGCGTTGCTGTCTTTCTGGGTGGATTGTACGGTTGGCTCGGTTGCTCACTCGTCCATCAGGCCGCACGCTTCTTCCCTCGGTCCAACACCACCGCAAACACTGACTCAAGTGCACACCAATACGCTCCTCACGGGTACGCCCTTCTTCGTCTGTGCTTTTGGAACCTGCTGGCGCCTGATTGGTTACCTGCACACTCAGTGGATGTTTGCTGACTGTATTTGCAGAGCCTGATGCGGGCGTGCGCCGACCATTTTTTACTCGGCTGACCAATCTGCTTCCGATGACATGCTCAGTTTCCATCGAGCTGGGTTGCACCTGTCTGGTACTCTGTGAAATACCGAGTGGCGTTCTATTGGCCATCTGCCTACCGGTACCATAGTATTTTCACTCACCAGCAGTTTCAAACCCCAGCACACCCGTCTTGCCCGTTCCGTGCAAAATTGTGATTATGACAGTGTTACCTAGAAGTAGTTGGGAGAAACGATAATTTTACAGAAACTGATCTCCGGCTAGTCCGATTCTACGATCAAAGATAGCCTGTTAATGGAGGATGCTGAGAATCTCTCATGAGACCCGGCTTGTGACACAGCTCGTAAGAAGGTCGAAGTTAGCGAACAAATTAAAATTCTGTTTTCGCCGTTTCGTCTACTGAGTTTGATTGCTTGTAGTCTTCACCATCTGCTACTATATCCATAAGTGGAAGCAAGTGTTGCCGCTGTGGAAAAGCTGAACATTGCACAAATAGTCACATATGTCCAGCCATGAATGCAATTTGCCGAAACTGCAGTAAGTCCGGACATTTTGCCAGAGTCTGTCCTTCCCTTACTATCTTTCGTATTGACCCTTCTACAATTAGCTTTTCGGCGTCCCCGGCCATGGTAGAGCAGACAATCTTTGACATATGTGAGAGTAAATGTTCGATTTCTTGTTCCACTAAGCAGCCTAAATTGCCTTCCCCAGGTATTCGCATTGTGTTTTTGAATGTGTATGTTAGAGACATTCGTTTAGATGTGGGACTAGATTCTGCGTCACCCATTACAATGGTTTCATACGGCTTTCACAAACAGTTGCTCTATCGTTCACCTGTGCATCAGCCAGTGTACACTTTCAGTAGCTACTCCAATGGTCCTGTGCAATTTGTGGGCACAGTTACATTTCTAGCATTTCTTAGAGACAGCAAAGAGTATGCAATTAAAATCTACGTTTCTAAGACTGACAGTAAGTTTCTTCTGGGATGATGAATAGACATCTATTAGTCCCGCGCGACCTCGAAGCTTTAAACGAGCCAGCCAATCGGACCGCACACATCCGGCTACTGATTGGAATCCAATCAGCCAGAGCAGCTTCAGCCCGGGGACTCAGCGCAATGCCAACACCAGCTTGGCCGGTGCTCGAAGCCGCATCCTCTTCGGATAGGTGCAACGAGAAAATACTGCTTGCGTCCCCAGAAGGGGATCGCAGAGTGAGCACAGTGCCCGAGTCTTGCAGGCGAGTCTCTGATAAGCAGCAGATATCGATCGAGAGGGTCTCAAATGTTCGGGCAAGTGCTGCCTGTTGACCGATTTGTAGCAGTGTGCGTACATTGAGGCATGCCAATCTGAAGGAGGATCGAGGGCTCCAAATGGAAGCCGATGAACTGGAATGGACCGCTTGGTTGGACATGGGCTTGTCGACAGGAGAGGAGTGACGCTCCGCGTTCACATATGAGTTGAAATTAGAAGGTAAATGCCTAGCAAAGCACGTTGGGGGAGGGCCAAGAATCGGGGGGTTGAAAACTGGGGTAATATAAGTGAAGTTGGAAGGGGACGGTAAGAGTGAAAAAGCGTAAGAGGGGAATAAGAAGACGGGAAGGCTTGAGCAGTAGCATCCAAACCCCTATCCACCCTGCTTGATGCAGCAGACAGAGCACCGGGGATTATCATCTGCGGTGGCCAGAGCAACAAGAAATTGTTTGAAGTAAGATTCATAGGATTGCGTTGGCAGGATAATGTCAGGTTGTCCAGGTCTAGACAGGAAAACCATTAGGGCTCTCAACCAAAGCCTTTGGTTCAAAAACCTGACCGCAAGGCAGCGGGTTTGGCGGTGGGCTACAGGGAGTTCGTTTTAAGGAATAAGGTGCCACCCTCATTCCAACCCCCAACCTGGAGAACCAGGAGGCTGTTTGTCTGGCCTCTAACCATTGACCAATCTGGTATGAGTGACTCTGAAGGTGCAAAAGCACCACCCAGCGTAGCTCAATGGATCGCTGAGGCACACAAACCATCGCATCACGGTAAGGTCCAGCCTCAATGCGATGGTTGTCCGCGTTCGGCGGTTGTGAAATCGCTTTCCTGACCATCTGTGTAATTGCAATTGTTGGTGACGCAGACACCGGGACCCAGAACAATTGACGTTTGTCCGATTTATGTAAATGTATGTGCCGTAGTTGTTGCGGTCCAACTTTGTTTTGATTTCTGGAGCACTGGCTACGTGTCACTCAAGGTTCAATCGGTGGAAGCTACAATCCCATTGCTTTCTATTCCGAATACACTTTGGGATAAACCTTCAGTAGTATACCCATGTTCAGGTCACACGATGACCACATTGCCACAAGTTACAGATGCACTCGTTCTGAATTAACTGCGAAGAGTAAGACCATGCTATGGTAGGTTGCCGTAATTAAATGGAAACTGATAGGAGGCGTACCAAACGTTTACCTCGATAGGACGAGCCTATCAGGATGCCCTGCGTACCGAACTTTCACCCTCTCGTCTTAAATACACTGAGCTACAATGGAACAGAATCTCAGTCGCTATGCACGATGCATCACTATCAATCGTCAGCACACCAGTCACTGGATATCCGAGAGGTCAGTGAACGTGTTGGAATCAAAAAGAAAACCCGGCTGGCTCTGACCACAACGTAACCAGGCAGACTATTAGCCGCGAACGAATACAGACCCTGTGTGCTGGCAAGGAAGCTTGGGGGACCAATCGGACTCAAGAAATGGAAGAGATTGAAGTAGTTGACCATTAAGGCAGGCTCATCCAGTTGGTCCGCGTCACCAGTCCCAGAAAACCAAGAGTCAGCGAGACGCGGATGCACTGATTCACCAGAAGGAGCGAAGTACGTCTGGTTGGGCGGAACATTTCAGCTGCTCCCGTTTCTGGTCCCCTTCCTATTCTGTTGGCACAGACCGAGCCACGGCCGGTTGGTAAAGAACTTACGTCGGAGGGTGAAGTCAGAGAAGCGATCGCAGTCCTCAGTCGTTTTCGTGTTGCTGACCCGGATTCCCTCGCACCTGCGCAACATAAGCCTGGTGGTGAGGTATTCTGTAAATCACTTACCTCCATGTTCGAACAGGTTTGGAAGAATGACGCCATCCCAGTTTACTGGGATGAATCGATTATGGTGGCAATATACAAGAAGAGTATTCGCACTGACTGTGTTAAACACAAGGATGTTATCCTAACGCCGGTGATAAAAAATATTACTGGCCTTGATTCTCGTTCGTCGCCTCACTGCAGGACGCAAAGCCCGGACTAGAGAAGAACATGCAGGCTTCCGTCCAGTACGCGGCTGTATAGACCGCATACTCACTTTGCAGCAGGTGCTGAGCAACGCCACGCATACCGGTAATAGCTGTGTTGCGCGACTACAAGAGTGCGTTCGACTCAGTCGATCAATCCACTCAGTTCGTCACACTTGTGCGGAAAGATGTCCTTATGAAATATGCGAACATTTTACGTACCCTGTAGTCGAACATCACAGGTCTACGATGATTTATCGGATATACCTTTCCGGCAACAAGCGACGTTCTTCAGGATCATCCAGGCACTTCATTTTTGTTCAACTTCGTCGTGCACTCCATCATGAAGTATTCCCTTGGGGAATCGCATGATGCAGGCGTTGAGGTGCTGCCTGGTAAGAGTTAATTGATCTTGATTATGCGGACGACATCGGCTTGCTGTTTAACAATGTTGGGCTGGCACAGTCAACCTTGATTCGATTGTTTAGCATACGTTTCGCAAGTTCAAAGTGAAAATCGTTGTTGCAGAGACAGTAACTACTTGACGACCCCATGAGAGCAAGGAACTCGAGGTAGTCGATCACTCCACTTGGCAGCTGCATCAGCAACGATGAACGCGTAAACACTGAAGTCAGTTCACGTACTGCAGAAGCTAGAACTGTCTTCTTGAATCTGCGACATTTGTAGCGTCATAAAGGGGCTTCCCTCGGTCTGAAAGGCCGTGGTTACAAGGCCACAGTGAGGACCATCCTGCTCTATGGGAGTGAAACGGCCTGAATGTTTGTTTAGGACATCAAAGTTTTACGGTAGGCCCTCCTTTCCTCCCCATGTTATTATTTTTCGCTCCTTAGGTCACCGTCGTTGTACGGCAGCGAAGCATCAGTTCAAATGGCTGATGCACTGCTGTTGATAATGATGATGTTAGGTGGAGGACACTAGTCATGCGGATCGGCTGGCAGTGCAGTTGTTACATCACCGGATGAAGTAAGTAACGAGGTAATTCTGGTGACAGGACAAAACGATTTAGTCGTGAAGTTGATAACAGATTGACATTTGCCTTCCAAATTAGAGCAACTTGCCAAACGAGAAGTACGCGAATAATCGAGGTGGTTGGAAGAACCTGGATTCCAAATCTGATGCCAGAAAAAGTATAGGCTTTGGTATATCACGAAGCAGATCATATTCTCAGACACAGCCTGTAAAAGTTCCAGCGCATTGAAATTGTGTGGAGTGATAGCACACGTATAGTGTGCGATATCAAACCGAATGATGCGGCTAAAACACAAGGGAGGACAGTGCAACCCCAGAAGAGAGGAAAAACTTCCACAGTAGCTAAAGTGAGATGGAAAAGAATGTGGCTTCCAAAGTGGCACATCAGGAGATTGACGGGCGGATTTTATAGCGAAAACATGAAGAAAATAATGAAGTCCGGAAGAAAAGGACGCACACGAGAGAAAATAAAAACAACCTTAGCAATAAATAAAAGTAGCCACAAGAAAATATACAAAAATAAACATCGCATTCGATAAGCTGGGTAGGGGATCCTGAACAGGAGACCCAGAGGATAGCTGAAAGTCTGGTGGGAGTGATGCGCCGAGAAAAGATTGGTTACCGCAACAAATGTGCCCTAACATGCTGAAACACAGGCATTAGGTCACATTGAAGTCATTGATGTTGAAGCAGCAAATGAAGAGACTGCAAGAAGAGCTGTACAAAACAAAAGGAAAACTTAATTACAGGTTGTCTCGCAGCTGGAGAACGATTTTGTTGCTGAAAGCCATGTACATGGAGTTGCGTTGGTGTGATAAAAAGCGCACACATAGACAGTGTGCGAATGCGTATGTACAGAGGAACCGGTTGAAAAACATTACGGGATAGGCGAGCATTGCAGAGACTGCAAGGAATCTGCAGCCGATGTGTGGCATGGTGAGAGACGTTACAGGGCAGTCTTCAAATCACAGTTGTTGCCATCACGCGGAGTGGGAGTTGGTGTAACGAGCTGATCAGTGAATGACATAAGGATATATGATTACTGAAAGCACAGATCAAGAAGAAAATGAAGTGTTCATGTGAGAAGAACAACCTAAAGAGTACACTTATTAATCACAAACAGAAACAAGTGATGGAACCGGTTCAGGAAAGCTATCATCCTCCCCCGTTCATGCACGCAGAATTCGGCGCACCGTTACTAGCCGTCCATTTTGAGTAGTTAATCCGTGTAATTTTCGCAACACTAGGGATTGTACCTTTGAAAGCACAATCGCAAGACTGTGATGATTGTAGGTTCGTTAAGCGAACCGTCGCAGGGGCACTTAACTCAACAGACTAACATGCAATGCAACGGGAGCATAGCACGCTAGATGGACTGGGATCCGGCTGCTGCTGTAGATGTCCTTTTAACCATCGCAACCACATCCAACAGAAGGTGAATTAGTGTAAATGTACGGCTTATCGATCATGAGGTGCATGACTTGGGACTGTTGATAGTTAGTCAATAAGTGAGGGATGCAGTTGCGCATTTATTCTCCGAGGTTGACAGTGTGGTTGCATACATCTCACCACCACACGAGGTGGGATCGTCAGTGCAGTGTGATCCACCTGCTTCCTGCTAGAGACATTCTGAGACACTGGTGTCTTGTTCCAAACAAGACAATCTTGTGCTTCGTACATCGTTGTTTCACATGATTGAATCTTGAGCGAGGATAACTGATTGCCACATCTTAACTTCCTACACGAGACCGAGTTTGTCTGACCTTCAACCATTAAGCTAGCTTGTATGAATGGCGCTGAATGAAATCAGGAGGCAGCATTCAACGGAGCACAAAAGCATGCAAGCCATTACAGCAGGTCAAGGTTCAGGGTTTTCGTGTTGAATTTGGCTAAAACAGTTCAAAAGTCAAATGGTCACGACAATCCAAAATATCTCCCATCTTAAAACCCTCAGTATCTGGTATTCACAGAGTACAAAGTGGCCACAAACACACTTGGACACTATGGAGAATATACCTGTAGCTCGAGGTGTGGATGAGCGAGTGGTTCTGTTCTCCGAGCGCACACTTAGACATTAAAATAGCGTTAAACAGAATGATGATAGTATGTTGCAGAATAAGCCCTATGTGAACTCGGGCGGACTTCAAGAACTTCGACGCTGTCTCTGCTCTAAGCTACAAAAAATACCTGGCAGAATGAGATGGGCGGTGGAGAAGGAATAACTAGCAAAGTAGGTGGGGAGTAGAAATGAGGAACTTTGCGGGTTTAAGGAACCTCGCTACAACTTAGGTGATAGACAATGGAGGGCAGAGCAAGCGGAAAAGCCAATAAAACGGAGGCAAAAGTAATCAACCAACTAAGAACCGAAAAGTTTCTAAACAATACCAGTAAAGCGAAACGGAAAGCACGTGTCGCGAAACAACCTACTCTCTTCTCAATATTTTCTGATTGCGCAGGTAGCTGATCGTTGCGCAACATCACAGTAGTGCTGCATGTTGGCCGCGTCACCACAGGTAAAGTGTGCCCCGAAGACACAGGGAGATCCGCTACGGAAACATCCACTTCGATGACCAAAGGAATGGTATCGTCACCAGAGGCCTGTGTATCCGCTGGTTCCTCCGCGACTGGACTGCTTGTGTCATCCTCTTCATCATCATCCCAGATCTCAAACCGAGTAGCAACAGGAGGGAGGATGGGTATTGGATGACTGGCGGGAGGCACACGGACCAAGGGATAACAGGAAATATGCGAGCGAGGCACAAGTCCATGTGTACCATCCGCTTTTTCAGCCATCATCCATTCCGGTTCACCAGCCGGCTCCCTATCCACAATAGTCAACGGTTCGTTGGGGTAAATTGGTAGCTCGTCGGCTTGAATATAAGCATCCGCAGAACCCGCGCCAGCCGCTTCCAATCCACGAGGAAACAACGCGTAAACCCGACCAGATGCAGCAGACCCGAGTCGCTCCTGTTGAACTGAACGTGATCAACATGAGGTGATTTTAGTTTCAAGGTGCATAAAGTGACCCACCTATTGGCTAAAAATAATCCCAGAATATGGCTCGTTACATGGGAATACTGGTGAACACTATAATATGAAAGTAGAACAGATACACTCGGTTTGAGGTGATATGTTGTGAAGTTGGGCAGGAAAAAGTTGCAAGATCCCAAGGATTGGTTCAGTTTGACGACAGCAAAGTGACCAAGTGTAATGCATCACAACATCAGAAGCCACTGTGAGCAAAAAAGGAGGCAGATGTAGTGACACACAAGTGAAAACAGTATACAAACCAGAGTTGAAATGTAAGCCTGTAACCGAGCAGAATGCGAGTAACCGATGCGGTTGAGAAAACGAAACACGACTGCATGGGGATAACACAAAATGAACTCACAGAAAAGGTATTCCTCACACTCTGCCTCATCATCGCCCTGGTCGCATTTTTCCAGCGGAGTTTCGTGATCCGATAGAGTACGAGCGTGTAGAGATGCTCCGTGTTCGACCAAAAGGCGTGCCAATGTGAGATTGGCGCATGAGGCAGCACAGTGCAAAGGAGTCCAACCATCAGTGTCTCCAGCGTTTACATCCGCTCCAGCAGTACGCACCAGAAAATCAGCTATATCAGTGCGGCCTGCGCAAACGGCGTTGTGGAGGGCAGTAATACCCTCATCGTTGGGCTCTGAGACATCGGTAACCTTGAGCAACAAATCAGAAACACAGGAGTAGCGATAGATATGTATAATGTTGGATCAATGGACATGAGTCATCGGAAAGCTGCAACGTATTCGGAAAAAAACGGGAAACTTGTATGAAGAGCGTTGTATGCTATGGGGACAAGGAGCAGAGCGGGCAACAACAGTGGTGTACTCTAGTTCAATTGGCTGAAAGAACGTATGAAGTGAATTCGGTCTGCACATATTTCAATTCACTTCACTCTGTATCTTTATGCCACCTCGCTGGACGGTCACTTCGCGACTTCCCCTTATTAAGTGCAACCAAAGTGAACAACGCGTTCAGAGGTAGGTGATCAACGATATAAGATGAACGTAAAAGACCAAAGGCAAGCAGCTAAATTTCAACCGGCAATACAGTGACGAACCGGAGGATCTGCTACGAAACACCAGTGTTATTCCAATGCCCGACGACGCGAGAATACAACCGATACACCATCTGTTAGACAGCACCAGCCGCACAGAGTCGTCTTACTGAAAACAAATGACGCAGCGTAGCAAACGTACACATGTGTATGACAAACGAACAGTGAGCCCGATCACTGGAACTACAACCGTTTGAATTTGGAAACGTGGGACTTTTAAATCGGCCGTCACTTTTTTCGTCGAACATCTACCGCCGAAGTAGTAATTTTGCATGAATGATCTGATAGATTCTTTGCGCAAACAATTTTCAAGTTTACTGGATCGGTTCTACTTGATCCACCTATTGAATACAAAGACTAAGAGAATGCATATGATTCCCTATTTATTGCTTCTGGATACGAAATTTTTAACTGATACCAGTTATGAAGAAAAGTTTTAATAAAACTGCCCTGTTAACTGGATGCAAAAAATGCCGAACATTTCGTTCAGCATTGTGCGATTGTTGCTTTGGAAAGCCGGCAATCTACTCGAATGATGACAGTGCATCATGTCTATCGTTTGTTGCATTTTTATGGTACTCGCAATTTAGTCCATCTGCTGCAGATAAAGTGTTAAGTGTTGAAAATGCATCAAATTGGATATATACAGCTTATTTTGACGTGATTTCCCTTGCATTCCGCTTACGAGGTCCATCTTCTGTTGGTCCACTTGTCGATGAGCAGCTGGACAGAAACCAATGGAGTATATTATGATTTACCATATATACACCATACACTGTTAGTGTTGTGAGACTGAGACTGTATTTAAGAGCAAGTATAAAAGTTTCTGTACAACTCTAGCGAAGTATGAAGAATCAAAAACATTTAATTGCGAAGTGTCAGCGGTACTGTTTGTTCAGTTACTCGTTTATTTGCTGTTCGGTTAGGAATTCGTATTTGTGTCATTATTTCCGTGTAAAGAATGCATTCTTTTGCACTGTATGTGGCCAAGTAGGATTACTTGTTAAATCGTCACACTGTTTTCACCCACATCCAAGAGTCCATCGATGAGCCCCTGGAGGAAGTCACTATCGTGATAATAACGTGTCTGAGGGTTTTCATCTTTTGACGCTGGTACGTGGAAGACCATGAGATTATGACGCCTCAGCGAAATCGGTGATGAACCTGTGAGAGCAGGACTAGAGGCGCTAATCGGTTTGGGTTGTTGTTTATCAGCAGGGGACGCCGGAACTCTATTACTTGGCCCCTTGCGCTTTTGAGTGGTCCATGGATCATAGGTTCACAGACAGGTTCTGCGAGATTCACGAACAGACCAGTGAAGCGGCATTTCGTAGGTTCCGAGTCTGAGTCTTCGGTGGGGAACATAGAACTTGAGGATCGGCCGGCTTCGAAGACGCTGGTGGTGGTGCAGATCGCGGAGTGACAAGGGAAGGCGAGGTGCCAGAGATACTTCACCAGGGCGTTTGACCCCACGTGGTGAACGGTTTGTTTCCGCCTGGAAGAGAGGTTTTCCCGTAGTTGTTGGCGGTCGCTGTGTATGTTGATGTCTTGCACCGCGACATTTACCATATATAACTTGGAAAAACTGATGTCGGATGTGGAGAGACTCTCGAAACACGTCAACGGATAAGATAATGCACGAAATATGGAACAAAACATCGCAGCCGAAGCACCGAAGTGCATGAGCCTTATGTCCAACAACTTTCGAACACGAACCACAACTAGCTTGAGACGGCATCACAAGGTAGAGCAAACCCAAGACAGCGGACAAAGATGGCGATTGGGCCAATCAATGAGATCTCCGGAAGTAGGCAAAGAATATCCATCAAGCTTTTCCCGATTAAAAAATACACTAAAATAAGAATATTGGTGCACAATTCACACAGAAAAACACTTATAACACAGTAATCCAAAGTAAAGTAGTATCCAGCACGCGGTGATTCAAAAATCCGCGCCGTCCGTGGGTACAGCCAAGTTGTAATGACGTGCAAGAAGCATGTCGTTAAAACTTCCATTCAGCACCGCCAGAGAAGTGTGCCGACAGTCAGTGCCTTGTGATTTTGTCGCATACATGGGTTAGAATCTTTCGGATTCCGTACTACCGAAAAAGCAGTCGCATCGAGTAACGGACTCCGGTACTCTTTACACGAAGGGCTCAAGTTCTGGACTTGCATATGCAACCACCATTGTGTCACATACACTAACTTCTCATCGACAGATGGGCCTCGTATGGCCCAAGTTAGCTGACTTCTGTGTGGCGGAAAGATAATATCTACCGAAATAGTTTGATTCGAATTTTGCGAGTCGACAGAGATGTGCATGTCGCTTGGGTGCAAGTGATGTATTCAAATACACTGCCAAATTACAAAAGCGACGCCCACAGCCCAGACAACTACCGTGCATGAGCATATTTGTTCACCAAGGATCACACTGCACCAGTGCCAGAAGTAGGTCCACCGAACAGATCCAACAGAACCTTTGCTTTGATCGCCTCTTCGTTTAACGGACAAACATGAGTAGTATGTAACTGGTCTATAAAACTGACATCCTCTGAGACATCCTTTCTCCCAGTGTCATAATAAAAATTACGACCTAGAATTACCGTCCGAATGCGAAAAACCATAGTGCCCTTTAGAAGCTGCTGGAAACATCTTCCTGAAATATTCCATCCGATACACATCCTCCAGATAGCCAGCCCGGATGACGTGAACAGTCCCATCGGTTTCTACGGTCGGATGCGCAATCGAATTTCCCGCATATCCAGACCAGTTAGAAATGATGACTTCAGAAAGAATATGAGTCCTACCTCTCCATAATCATGAAGGAGACCAGGGTCACTAACCATGTCCGGATGATGTTCATTGTGACAAGCATAAGAAATCTACGAATTATCATCTTATATCACTTTGTTCTAGCGTCCCTCAGCAAGAGAGTATCGTGTAAAGTTTCACCGGGCAGTTTAGTTTTGCAGACACCTAGCTAACATAGTAGGCAGCAGCGCCAGTACAACTTCTGGGGAAGTGGCTGAAGTTTCTCGTGTCCTTCACAGGAGGTGTAAGGGCTCCTATTCGCTTCGTCCACTTAGTCTAATGCGATGCACAGACGGAAGTTGGTTGATTAGTCACCTTCGTCACCACCCTGCTTGAGGCAGATGGCTGGCCTGACCCACAGTGCAACTGATAATGCCTCCATTTCCAAGTATGTATTGATCGAACAGAGCCCCGGATTTGAGGTTTCGAAGAACCCAAGTTCACGTCGCTCTTGCAAGTATCAGTACATCCTCATGAAATAAGCGGCCGCATCGTGCTACCTGATACATAGTGTCCCAGAATTGGGTCGCTCAGGGACAAGCATTCCTTCAGCAAAATCAACTCAGAGAAAGCTACAGCATGTTTGACATGCAGAATGCCTCGGTATATGTCAGCCGTGCAATTCCATGAAGTTCCTCCCATGACTAACCTAAGCAAACGATGAAAAACTCACCGTAGTGCACATGAACATCCGTCAACCACTGTCCAATGTGTAATTCCGTCGTGTTTGTTTCCCATTAGCCGCCTGACTCGCTCCTTTGGCCCATATGTTCAAGCTGATGGAACATTCCAATCACATCCTTCTTTTTCGCGTCTTTGCATCTCTACATTTCTAAGAATTCCGTACACTCTGCCACTCTGTGTTGTCTTCGGTTTCACTGCTCCTGTGTCGTCACCACACGCTATATGGCACTCTGTTCCTGGTCGACTCTGTACTCAGTCTTTTGATTGTTCTACTCAAACATCAATTTCATATGACCCTGTAGTGAACTTGCCGATCCTAACTCCTTTCCTCTACCCTAATTGAAAAGCAGGTACTGGTTTAACCCATACTTTCTACCCCAATGTCAGTTCAGATAGCTAATCACCTTCCTAAGTTGCTTCGTAGTTTTCGATATTGGGACGAAAATAGGCGTAAAACGATGACAGATGCCAGAGGTACAGGTGTTGCACTTGGTTCAGACCGATATCACCCGAAGGGGTGTTGTGATCCTTCAGAGTTCCTATAGCCTTTGGTAACAGTCGCCAGACTTGCTACACTGCCGAATTCGTCTTTCCAATTGACTGGATATGATATGGTCCGGATTGTCAGTGCGCAAATGCACAAATGTCCTGAATAAGTATCGAATTAGACAGATATCCGGGTTGGGTAAACGCTCACTGGGCACAGTGGATGTCAACTGGTCGCATATTCACCGAACGTTATGAGCAGCAGACATGTTTTCATGTGGCAAATCAAACTGCCAAACTGGACATTGGGTCTCTATGCAGCCTCTGGAACTTTTGAATGCTTGCTGATACATTCCGCCTGGAAGTGAACACAACCAGACTCGCAAAGACCTGCAAGTGAAACTGCGTGCTAGCCTGAAGAGTGACCGCGAAGCATGGTGGTCTCATCATGCACCGGAGATGGAAATGGCTGTGCTCTTGGTAATTTGAAAAGCACGGAAAGAAGACGAAGGCTGGTAGATGCATGCATTTCGTATTGTCTCCAGAGGCTATTTATAGTTTATATTACTCGCGAGTAGCTGGAGTTTTAGATGTAATCTTTTGAGATATTCATCCCATAGTTCACAAGCTACACCGTACAGCTTAGTCCGGAAAAACACCAGACACGTTTCGCCTGTTGGGGCTCGTCAGTGGTGCGCATTCCCTCGGTCCCCTGCTGGGGATCGAACCCATGACCGATAAAGGCTGTTACTCACGAGTAGTATAAAATACAAATAGCCGCTCCTAGTTTCAAATTGATGGATATAACATCTGGCGAGATGACGTCATCACCTCGCAAGCTAGCCACTGTCAGTGACAGTGGAAGATAGGTGGTGATATATCCCAGTTGGCTCGCACATTATGTAGCTCAGCCAACGTCCCCCATGGCTCAGTGGCTTAAGCTGCTGGCCAGTTGGCATCTGCCTCTAGCGGTCATGGATTCGATCCCCAATAAGGGACCGAGGGAATGTGCACCACTGACGAGCCCCAACAGGCGAAACGTGTCTGGTGCTTTTCCGGACTAGGCTATGCTGTGTAGCTTGTGAACTAATGGGATGAATAGCTTAAAAAGTTATGTCTGAAAATCCTGCTACTCACGAGTAATGGAAAATTCAAGTATCTAGGCAACTATATCAGTGCCAATGGTGGAACGTAAAATGAGATCACAAAACGCATAGCAAAAGCTCGAGGTGCTTTTGCCAATCTCCGCCACCTGTGGCGTCGTCGCGATATCACTCGCCCTGCAGGGCAGGGATTACAATGCAGCCGTTCGTTCAACCGTACTGTATGGTTGCGAAACCCAGCCCACCAAATTAACAGACATGAATAGGCTAGTCACATTCGATCATCACTGCCTCCGTAGCTCATCTCATGTCTGATGGGAGCACCGCGTGAGCAACGAATGTGTTCGGCGTCGTGTATTTGGTGCAGGAAGAGTGAGTGAACCGCTCAGCACCATTATATCACGCACCAGGCTCCGATGGCTAGGCCATGCGTTGCGCATGCCAGCCCACGGACTTCCGTGACGTGCGTTGTTTGCGCGCCGGGCGTGTGGATGGAAGAAGAGGAGGGGTAGCCAAGCGATGACTTGCTCAAAAAAATGAAATCCCTCACTTCGAAGTTGGTGTCGGTTGGTGCGTCTCGACTGCCTGGCTGCGGTCCTAAGGACGATAAACACGTTTGGTTGGATACACTAGCTGGCATGGCGAAGAGTCGACATCAATGGCGTTTGTGCTGTTTCTTTATCCTAACCCATCTCGCTTATCTTCCCAGTGTAACAATGATCTCCCACTTGACGAATAATGTGTGACAAAGTAGTCTGTTGCCTGTTTTTGTAGGATTCTAAAATTTTCAGCATCTTGCTTTTTTCGCACGTCTTATCTTGATGTATTGGGGTACGATAGTTGATGTATGTTTCCCACCCTCAGCTAATGTGTAATGATGATGAGGATGGTGATGTAGTGATCACTATAGTGGTCCACCGTAAGTGCAGAATAAGTCCACCGCCACTTTCTGCTATGGTTGATAGGTGACACTATGCAACACCACTGGTTCCCTGTTTTCTCAGATTTCGTGTAAATCGCACGCCTCACAGTTTGACACACAACTCCTGATTTTACCTATCATCCCTTACCAGAACATCGGTTATCGGGCCCTTCTAAGACTATATTTAACACCCAGTTGAGCGCGATGAAGATGTTCCAGCGTTCCTCTTCACAGCCATAAGGGGATAAGCATACGGTTCCCTCTCAACAGTAAACTGTCATAGGCAGTAAATTCACCTGGAAAATTAAAGTAGAGTGTTACTTCCTTCGGGAGCTGCTTCTTTATCTCTAATACCCTTTCAGTATCACGTCTAGTAGTGCCAAAAATGTTACCTCTTCTCCTTTGTAGCGTTTTAGTTCTCTGGATCTCCTGTCACTTTCAGATGGTGTCAGGTTAACTGTTTCGATTGTCTCCGGATGATTTTCGGCTACCGGTAGACGAAAACTTGAGTGCTCGAGAAGGTTGTGAAAAAATGTCTGCTGTCGTTCTTCGAATCGATGGACGTATTGACGCCAGCGCAACACGGCTTAACGAAAGGGCGATCCTGCATCACCAACTTGATGTATGCAAACCACCAGTGGGTACGAGCTCTCAACGAACGGAAGGATGTTGACGTGGTGTATATCGACTTTAGGAAGGCGTTCGACAGAGTTAACCACGAGGTACTCCTTCGTAAACTGAGGACATACGGAATCGGTGGCACGCTATTTCAGTGGTTACACGAGTTTATTGTGGAACGAAAGTTTAGAGTACAGGTCAATGACTACCTGACAGACTGGTTCCCATCGACCAGTGGCATGCCTCAAGGAACTGTACTTGGGCCAGTATTATTTCTTATATCAACCATCTTCCGCAGCAGATCCAGTCACCATGTGCCCTGTTGCAGATGATTTGAAAATCTGGAGGATCATTGAGAACCAGGACGACTGCGCTCGCCTATAGCATGACTTATAGCGACTGTCAACGTGGTCCACTGAAATGCAACTCCCTCTTAAGGCAAACAAGTCGGAGTTCATCATTATCACCAGACGCCCAGCCACCCGATCATACACCTTGGACGGCCAGTTACTCCATCCCAACACATCTGTCAGAGACTTAGGAGTTCTCTCACGACATGAGATGAGATCACTAGAAAATACAGAAAAATTGTACCGTGCGGCACTTCGTATGCTCTGGGCATTACGACGCAGTTTCTCCACATGGTCCGAAGAAACCGTCCCTCGTCTCTTCACCTCGCTCATTAGACCAATCCTTGAATACGGTGCCCCAGCTTATCATCCGATAACCCAATGGGAAACCGAAAAGCTGGAGAAAATACAGCATATCGCAACTAGAATGATACCGAGTCTACAAAAGCTTCCGTATGAAAAACGTTGTGAGAGGCTCGGACTCTACACACTATCCTATCGCCGAGTAAGAATTAACCTTATTATGACCCATCGAGTGCTACATTTAAATCACTTCCCCATACTGCGGTTAATACCATCGCAATGAGGCTGGACCTTACCGTGGTGCGATGGTTTGTGTGCCTCAGCGATCCATTGAGCTACGCTGGGTGGTGCTTTTGCACCTTCAGAGTCACTCATACCAGATTGGTCAATGGTTAGAGGCCAGACAAACTCAGCCTCCTGGTCCTCCAGGTTGGGGGTTGAAATGAGGGTGGCACCTTACTCCTTAAAACGGACTCCTTGTAGCCCAACGCCAAACCCGCTGCCTTGCGGTCAGGTTTTTGAACCAAAGGCTTTGGTTGAGAACCCTAATCGTTCTCCTGTCTAGGCCTGGGCAACCTGACAGTATCCTGCCCACGCAATACTATGAATTTTCCTTCAAACAATTTCTTGATGCTCTGGCCACCGCCGAGGATAATAAACGGTGCCCTATCTGCTGCATCGAGCAGGGTGGATAGGGGTTTGGATGCTACTGCTCAAGCCTTCCCGTCTTCTCATTCCCCCTCTTACGCTTTTTCACTCTTACCGTCCCATTCCAACTTCACTTATATCACCCCAGTTTTCAACCCCCCGATTCTTGGCCCTCCCCCAACATGCTTTGCTAGGCATTTACCTTCTAATTTCAACTCACACGTGAACGCGGAGCGTCACTTCTCTCCTGTCGACAAGCCCATGTCCAACCAAGCGGTCCAATCCAGTTCATCGGCTTCCATTTGGAGCCCCCGATCCTCCTTCAGATTGGCATGCCTCAATGTACGCACACTGCTACAAATCGGTCAATAGGCAGCACTTGCCTGAACATTTGAGACCCTCTCGATCGATATCTGCTGCTTATCAGAGACTCGCCTGCAAGACTCGAGCACTGTGCTCACTCTGCGATCCCCTTCTGGGGACGCAAGCAGTATTTTCTCCTTGCGCCTATCCGGTGACGATGCAGCTTCGAGCACTGGCCAAGCCGGTGTTGGTATTGCCCTGAGTCCCCGAGCTGAAGGTGCTCTGGTTGATTGGATTCCAATCAGTAGCCGGTTGTGTGCGGTCCGATTGGCTGGCTCGTTTAAAGCTTCGAGGTCGCGCGGGACTAATAGATGTCTATTCATCATCGCTGCCTATGCGCCCACAAACTGTAGCGATGATTCGGTAAAGAACGACTTCTACCGCCAACTGACCCAGCTCCTTCGCCACAGAAGAAGCACGGACACTGTTGTGCTGGCGGGGGATATGAACGCACAAGTTGGAAAGCTGTCCACTGATGAACTGCATTTGGGCGGTCAACACGGTGTAGGCTCCCGTAATCATAACGGTGAGCGGTTACTTCATTTGTGTGAAGATGCTCGCTTATTTCTTGCGAGCACTAATTTCCGACACAGCACCCGCCGAAGGGTGACTTGGCGCCCACCAACCTCGAACCAGCCTTGCACGCAGATCGATCACATTGCGATAAGTTACCACTGGAGAGGCTGCATCCAGAATTGTCGCTCGATTTGGAGCACATGTGTGGACACCGATCATGCACTTGTACGTGCTGACATGCGGATGCGTTTTGACGGACGCCCACGACGACGCTGTGAGCGTATTAACACTAGCCAACTGACAAAACCAGCTGTTTTGAATGCGTATCGAAGTACGCTAACATGCGAGTTCAGCAAGCGCTCACAGGAGACAATTGATGGTCACTGGTCACATGTTCGCCAGACCTTACTAGCAGCAGGCAAATCCTTATGTGGTATGTCTAATAGACAACATGGACATTGGGTCTCTTCGCAGTCTCTAGAACTTATAGATGCTCGCCGGCAAATCCCGGCTGGAAGCGAGCACAATGAAACTCGCAAAGAGCTCCGGGCAAAACACCGTGCTAGCCTGAAGAGAGACCGCGAATCTTGGTGGTCTCATCGTGCGTCAGAGATGGAAGTGGCCGCTGCCCTTGGCAACCATCGTAAGTTATTCCGTCTGATACGGGAAACGGGCAGCAGGAAACCTGGTGTTAGTGAAACTATACGTGACGAGAGTGGACAGCCTATCCACAATTTGTCAAAACGTCTGGAGCGTTGGGCTGAGCATTTTGAAAAGCAATTTGATCGGCAAGAATTGTTCGATTCGCCGGTCACTGATCGCCCCGCTCCGTGGGCTGTCCCTTTGGATCCACCCTCTCGCTCAGAAGTCGAACATGAGATCGGACTGTTGAAGTTGAACAAAGCCGCGGGACCAGATGATCTTCCTCCAGCCCTCTTCAAATTTGGAGGCTCTGCTCTTGTTGATGCTTTGCATGAATTACTAGTGAAACTGTGGGAGCAGGAAACTGTCCCAACCGACTGGAGCCGCTCCGTTATTGTTGCCATCTTCAAAGGCCGCTCGCGCTCGGAATGCGGCAACCATAGAGGAATCAGTCTGATCTCCATCGCCTCCAAATTACTCGCGTCCATAATTCTCCACAGACTGACTGGCGCTCGTGAAAGCCAGATTCGTGAGGAGCAAGCCGGGTTTCGTCGGGGTCGTGGCTGCATCGACCACATCTTCATCTTGCGTCAGTTGTTGGAGCACCGTCACACATATTGGCGGCCCACCGTAGTCGTGTTCCTCGACATCAAAGGTGCCTTCGATTCGGTTGATCGATGTGCCCTTTGGAATTGTCTACTCAGGAAAGGTGTGCCCAAGAAATATGTAAATATTATCCAAGCATTATATGCGCGTAGCACGGGCAGAGTGAGGGCTTACGGCAAGCTGTCGCCACCCTTCAATATCTCCAGCGGTGTGAGACAAGGATGCCCGCTGTCACCTTTCCTATTCAACTTCGCTATTGACGAAGTTATGGAGATTGCATTTACAGGACATGACTTGGAAGGTGTGGAGCTACTCCCAGGAGAACGACTTCTTGACTTAGAGTATGCAGACGACATTGCCCTCATCTGTGACAGCTCCCAGACGTGTCAAGCCGCGCTGGACAGATTAGCACTGGCTGTCAGTCGCTTCGGGCTTTGCTTTGCACCACCGAAGTGCAAAGCGTTCCTCCAGGATTGGCAGGGTTCGCCCCCTGTGCTGACCCTTGGTGGGGATCAGCTAGAAGTCGTTCAGAAATTCAATTACCTGGGAAGTTGTATCAGCGCCCTTGGGACCGAAGATGAGATCACGAACCGCATAGCGAAAGCTCGAAGTGCTTTTGCTAACCTTCGCCACCTATGGCGACGGCGCGACATTACTCTCGCCCTGAAGGGTAGAGTGTACAATGCAGCGGTACGTTCGACCTTACTGTACGGTTGCGAAACCTGGCCCCTAAGATCGGCGGACATGAAGAGGCTACTTACGTTCGACCATCGGTGCCTTCGCAGTTTGGCTCACATCTGGTGGGAACACCGCGTGAGTAACGAGCGTGTTCGACGCCTTGTTTACGGCCTAGGAAAAGGGAATGAACCGCTCAGCACCGTCATTTCACTCACCAGGCTCCGATGGCTGGGCCATGTGTTGCGCATGCCAGCCCACCGACTCCCTCGACGTGCGTTGTTTGCTCACCGGGGATGTGGGTGGAAGAAGAGGAGAGGTGGCCGAGCGATGACTTGGTCCAGAGGAATGAAGGCCCTCACTTCGGAGCTGGCCTCAGTTGGAGCTTCACGGCTCCCTGGTTGGGGTCCAAAAGACGGTGAACACGTTTGGCTGGATACACTTGCTGATATGGCAAGGAGCCGACCTCAGTGGCGTTCCTGCTGTGAGTTTCTTTGTCCCTCCCCATCCCTTTAGCCTCCCCCTCCATCTACGATCTTATTTCGTAGGGTAAAACGTAATTAAATTTTTGTTTTTGCCTAGTAGCCGGATAGTAGCTTACCGGAACGATGCGTATCCGTTGCTGGTAGCTCAGCTGGCATTCAACTGTCGTATTTATTTTTCCTTTATGTATTGTATGTATGTATGTATTTCCTTTATGTATTGCGGTACAATAGCGGAGGTGTTTTACCATCTCTAGCTGACATGTATAATGATGATGATGATGATGATGATGATGACTGCGGTTAATATTTTACCTGCGGGAACCCTGTAACACCCGAGGACATGGTTACAAACTCAGGGTCCCCAACATGAACAAAGTATCACATCAGATTTGTATCGAACGAAGAATCGTAAACCTGTGGAATACGCTACCCGAAGGATTATTAGAGGCCGATTCTGTGAAGTGTTTAAAAACGCGTATCGACGATTATTTCGGAAAACTGTGCTTTTGTGAAACGATGCACATACAATGCCAAAAGAAGACATTGTATGCCCGGAAATAATGACACCAATACAAATTCCTGACCGAACAAGGATACACGATTAACGGACCAGACACAACTGCTGATGATTCACAACTAAATGTTTTTGATTTTTCGTAATTCGATAGAGTTGTACAGAAACCTTTCTACTTGCTCTTAAATACAGTCACAGTCTCATCTACGAGAAACACCAGTGTCCCCAGTGTGTGCACAATTCCCATTTTGAAAACAGATAAGTACACGCCGAAGACCACGAGAAACGTTGTGAAACTCCAAGAAAGGTGCGTTTGCTCGAGCGCATATCAAAGAAGCTTGCACGACCCATGGTCAAAACAATCATTTGTCCTTAGTTTAGTTCAGAATGGTCGTACATTTGCACAAGACCTGATAGTGGCTAGTAAACCAGTCTACAAGACAGCCTATCTGACTAGGAATAACTTATAGCGAATAGCCGTCCTAGTTCTTCATACAACTAGGTTGCAAGTGTTGTTGCGAAGCCTCTGAGTGTAGCCATGTTGCAACTCTACCGTACACAGAGTTAATGACTTCCGCTTTAACAGATGGTGAATGAAAATCTATTTATGCTTCATTCGTTGCAGGCAGACGGTTTAAGTGAAGCTGCTGTTAGGTGAACGCTTTATTACACAGATGAGTAAAGAATGATCTATTTAGGTCTCTCGAAGTTTTCCTATTATCCATGCGCATGTTCTCATAAATGATGCTACTTTACTCAAGGATGTTGACAGGAATTGTATGGATTTTATGGCATATATTAGATATAGACTGCCTAGTCCACGCTATTCGATATTCAGTTTGTTCTGAAAGGTTGGGATGCGAAGAATATCGCATTATCAGACCACAAGTGGATAAGTTTACACAGATGCGTTTGATAATGAATTTAACTGACTCCTCACTGATTGGACATCCGTAGACAAGATGCGTGATTTGTTAGCTGAAAGCTACAGCAGCCATGTGTCACACCATTTCTCAAGTGAACTGATCTCTTCTTGAATGAGCCACATGGTACTCCGGAATTCATCCCGTCGAAAATTATAACCAAACTAAATGTCATCGGTACGTACAAATGATATGCCATGTCTGACGGACATACTATTATCGCTAATTTAAGTGGAAAAACAGAATAGCAAAGTACGTTTCCTTGAATGAAACCATTAGTGACGGAATCTAGACAATAGTAGTGATTATTTGGGAACGCCCATTTAGGTACGAGGTTACCCAAGCCAATAGTGGATCACTGACCTAAAAGCACTCGATTCCTTTTAGTAGCCGCTTGTAAGGCACCCGATGGAATACTTTTTGTATATCCAAGAATGGAATTATAGCTGCAAAGCCGGAGTGAAGGGATTCCGTGATGTGATCCAGATAGTGCAACTGATAGCTTGTGCATGAGATTTCATCAATGAAGCCGTGCTGGGATTTGTTACGCGGTCCAAGATGCTAGCGAAAGCCCAT
This sequence comes from Dicrocoelium dendriticum, assembly GCA_944474145.2. Lineage (NCBI taxonomy): Eukaryota > Metazoa > Platyhelminthes > Trematoda > Plagiorchiida > Dicrocoeliidae > Dicrocoelium > Dicrocoelium dendriticum. The sequence continues at coordinate 69,832,872 of OX104067.1, read as the reverse complement.
CGCTTTACTTGCAATTTTTCAAACAGTTTGCCAATTATGGAAGTGTGATGTATAGGTCGGTAATTAGTGACTTTACGATTGGGACCAACTTTATAGAGAAAATTAATAAATGATGTCCCCCATTGGTCCAAAAAATGGTCAGATTCCAACGACAAACGGAACGCACTCAGCAAAAGTATAGGTAAACAGGATTCACCAAATTTAATGATAGAGGAGGGGATAAGATCGGAATCCAGCTTACACGGTGGTTTGATGAAGTTCATAGCTTTCTGTAAGTTCAAAAGAGAAATCTAAATATCGCATAGGACACTTGTTGGGAGTTCAGGTACGGCGTCAGTTTCTAGACTCATAGAAGCATCAAATAAAGAATTAAAAGCTGCGCAGATGGCGTATGAGTCGCTAAGGTGGCTACATCCTCGTCGATAAGCCCCGTGATCGAAAAAGTGCTATCGTCAGTTCTACGACGTAGTAAGGTAACCGGTTCTTTTCTTCTACACGCCATCCGTAAGGCGTTCTCGTTAACTTTATTCATCCGCATCACTTGTGAACGTTTGATGCAGATGATGGATTCATGTAATTGTAATGTCAATGTTCGGTATGCGTAGACGCTGATTCTAAAGAAGTTACAATCGCTGAAATGCTTTATGGCACAGAGTACCGCGCCTTCTGCGCATAGCGCTGCCCTGCCACTGTGAGTGCTCAACCACGGGAACCTAAAGGATTTTCAGCCTGCATAACGGCATCCATTCCGCTCTAGTTACAATCACACTGAATCTACATAACCAGCGATCGCCCTAGACCGAACGCTTCGTGTGTAGGACCGATAATCAGTCCTCGACACAAGGAACCAGTAGCTGTCAGGATACCGATTACAAGAACGGCCATGGGAACCACCAATCAAAGTACATTCACGGATGGACAACCGAGCGGTAGATGTACGATGCGACCGGCTTAAATGCCTGACAACGCATCTTGACCCATACTGCCTCATAGTCGTTTGCTACGCTTCCTGAACACAAGTGAGGGGATTGCAATCACACCACTAATCATCGAGATGATTCGAGGTGAAGTTGTGACGTAGAAGTGGACGGAGATAAGCGGATTCAACAACCTCAGGACATGGCTGCTGAGGCAGAGCGATGATTCACGTGTGGTAGGCCTGGTACCCTTATCCAACGGCAAGCGAAGCAATTCGGGTAGAATTCGACCAACCTTTGTAACGTTAGAAGCATGCACTCTAAAAGTAGTCAAAAACAGCAGCTCTATTGCCATTGCTATTGCGTGTCAGTAGTTCAGGTGTATTAGTTCGCGTAGTACGCACTGCGGCGTAGCAACTCCCTTTGCCGTCCGGGGCAGTGGTAAAAAGTTCCGCCTGGCTGGGGGCAGTATAAGCGCACACAATCGGCTCACGGTAAAGTGCACATTAGTTTTCCATGAAGCTGTTGCTCCATTGGGATACTAAATGTGATGCATGTGACCACAATGGGACAAGTAAGGAAAGTGTTGGGAAGAACGTTCGCACAGGTGTGACACGTGTAGCGCAAACGTGTTATTGGTCATGCGGAGCAACATTAAAATCTTTAATCCTCAGCTTATCCGGATATTTTGCCCAATATAGTTGGCATGAAAAAATCGACGGTACTAAAAATGCCGCCAGGGGAGGGACCGACCCCTCCGCCCCCCCCCTATGCTACGCCTGTGTGCACACATCACACTGAGGAATTCAACAACAGGTCACACTAAAAGCATCTAAAATCGTTTCTGAGAAGGATAAACAAGAATAGGGGTAGCATCCGAGAATAACAAACGATAACAATCTATGGAAAGTAAAGCGTAAGAAACACCTGCGATGCTCTACTTCGGTCGGAACTTTGATTGCCGGCTAGAATGCACGAAAGAATAATGACCAACTAGGTGTAGGTTCCTTACAGAAAAGGACACACTATCTTAGGATCTCAAGGAAATAGAGAGAAGTGAAGTGAAAACGATCTACGCGTGGCCGGGAACAGATTCATTCGAAAGCGATCATTTCAGCAAACAAGCGACTGGAGGTGGGTATTCTAGGCGGATTAAAGCGACTTCCTTAAGAAAGTGTAATGATAACCTCAGTGTAAATGACCATAAGAAGAACCTAACATTTGACATTTCGAAGCTGTGGAAAATCGAAAAGCCACTTCGAAGAAGGCAGTTAACAATCGTATATCCCTGAAAACTTAATGTCCATGGTAAACAGTAAGTATATAAAAGGACAAGGAGAGATTCAGTTGCTGTGGTGTCCGCATAGTTAGGCAACTTGATTATAAACGTTTTGCCGCCTCGAATGGTGGCGAAATGTTTGCAATCAAGTTGCTCAGATCGGCGAACACCACAGCAACTGAACAAGTCTCCCGAGCTATCAGTATTCCAAGTAATTTCAAACAACGAGAGATGATAGAGCAAATATGTCGATAGTCAACATACCGCCGCCGCCATTTTCTTAACCAAATCCAAATCACCCTCGAGTGCAGCATCCAGTAGAAGAGCTAATGGGTGAAATCGAACAGAATTGGAGCGCGACTGGGACGACGAATTCAGTGTCGAGGGTTGATCATTGGTCAGTTCCGTTGCAGTGGTTGACGCCATCTCTGAAGTTGAATGTTTCACTGCTTTGCGTAGAATAGACTGTACACGCTGGGAAGTTCCATCTACTAGGGTGAAAGAAACCGGCACTGAAGCATTCACCGAGGAACGTAAACAACACCACTGCAGTACCGGAAGTCAGAGCATCATGTAGAGGTAAGAAACAGGGAAAGGCACGCGTGTGACAAACATTGTCCTAACTTAGTATCTAGGCTGGCCACATACAGGACAATGGGAGTGCGCACACGGGGAAAGCATTTAAATGAGGTTGAAAGTTTGAAATAGTGGATTAAATGGAAGCGTCGAGATCACGAGCTACATGAAGATCAGAAAGTTAGAGGACATATTGTGTAGATATAAACAGTTGTAAAGAAAATGATACGAATGGAATCAATCAATTTGATAACACGTAGCAGTTCTCCAAGTAGTGTCACTACATCAAAAGTTTCACTAAGACAATAATAAATGCTCCAAGAATTGAATCGCGCCCTCGGTAGACGGGAATCAGGCAACCGCATTCGGCAGAAAGACATATGCAAAGTGATTTCCACGAAGCATTTACCGCCCTGGCCATTGGGTGCTACTGCCTTGGTTCTTAAGCGCCAAGAAGACAACAAAAAACACGTGTAGCACAGCAAGCGCTAGTGTCTCACAGATAATGATTCCAGTTTGGAAAAAAGAACGAGCATAAGAAGTGTATGAGCTATTAGTTTCGCTTTCGGATCATGGCTTGTACTACAGTTAATACTAGTGACTTATGCAAACGCATGGATTTTTTTTGCCCGTTCACTAGAGAGCGTTGAATTTCACTCATTCCGCTGTGGTTGAAATTTCCTGTCTGGATCCGTTTCCAATCACTACGATTCCAACCAAATTTTGCTTGCATCCAGCACTGTGCAAATGCCGGTTTACTCCACTTGGATCACTGTCACACAAGTGAAAGGAAATGCGCACGCGGTGGCCGTGAAAACCCAAAAGACTAAGTCGGACTGAATGTCCCGATTTTGCTTGGACAACATCGGACCAAAGCGCATTCATTGGCTAAAACCTGAATATTCAGATGCGAGGAGCTCGCCTTCCCAATTTTTGCGGCCAAGAATGGAACTTTACAAGAACGGCAGAAATAGAAAAACTGAAAGTATACAAAGCAATAGAAAACGGATTGCAAACGGTTGGTAATGACGAGCGAAAAAGGAGAAGCAAAGCCAAAGTTCAGCTTGTCCAGTTTCAATTGTGCGGTAAAAGAGACAAGTAGTGAAGCATTCGTGACAAAGTAGTTACTGTGGTCGTTTGGAAAAAGGCCTCCTAGGTCTTCATCGGAAAAATATACCAGCCAAATGCGGTCTCTAGCCATGTAGAAAGACTAGATCAGCGAGTGTAGAACACATTAAGGTCATAACAGCCGTAGACTGATATCTCAGAAGCTGCCGAATTGGAACGCTATTAAACAGTGTGCAGTTAAGGAGAGGCTGCCGGAAACAAAAGGTACAATGCTATACAGGACAACAAAGAAGGAGGGAGAGTAGTTAGCACTGTTCGTTTCCACTGTGAATTGAAATAAGGTGCAGTAAAGTTAGAAGGTGATTACAACGTTGCCAAATTATGGCCACAATCAACTGCACTCTTGATTGCAAAAGAAATTTAAGTCTTGCCAAAGAACAAGCAAAAGTGAAAGGTACTACAGAGCCAGACAGTGGGCAAACTGTTGAAAGCTTTGGTAAAGGAAAGTGACAGGATTGCTAAGCGTGGCAACCAAATACAAGTAACCACAAAAGTCAAACACATGAGAAGCATACCTGAAGCATTGCTTAAGCAGCCATCTGTCCCGGGTCCATCATCGACAAAAACAACTGTGGCTGAAGCCAAAGCTGTGTTAGGATGCGAAGTGCATAAGCCTGTGATATTGGCGTGTTCCGATGGAGTGGTATCGTCTGACGCGCCAATTCCGCTATCCAAATCGCCGGACCCAGCCGCAGTGAGTTTAGAATCCGTTTTGTCTCGTACAACAGGTTCATCAAGTTGGCCAGGGCAAACGGATGACTCGTCAATACCCAAAAGCTCCAACGAAGATGATGACGACGATGAAGCGGGGTCGAAGGAGGCAGATTGGAGCGAGCTTGTGATGGGCTGACGCAGGGTGAGGTGAGCAAAGTTAGTTGGCGATACTCGCAATTCGCTGGGCTCATGACATGGCTGAACAACAACAACGTCGGTATCGACTTCTTCTGGTCTATGGGACTCCGAATTTGGTTCCGAAGTAGCCAACGATGACGTTTGCTTAGCGGACAAACGCTCCATATTGGCACGGTAGATTTCACTTGCAGTGCGTTTGTATTTCTCAACACTATCCCTGCATATTCGGCGCATGTAGGTGTCATTGATCACTGCACGTGAAGCATATCTCGGAGGGGTTTTAATGCGTGGAAGAGTGGAAGACACAATCCCAGAACTAGTAGGAGTAGTGTGGCTTGTAGCCACGCTAGAGATGCCTCCAAGGTTTGCGGCGTGCAGTAGCATTCGCAGAGAACGGCGGCTCGCTGGGGGACTGCTGGCTCGAGACAACAGCGAGCTGAAGTCGGATGACACAAATGGAGGTTTTGACGACATCGAAGCCGGATCATCGTTGCTTTTTGATACCGTGGGGTATTTGTTGTGAACAACGCTAAGAGAAGCGACAGAGAAGCAGAGATGTTGCAAGTGGACGAAAACGAAACTAGAATAGGAATTATGCGTTGAAGTAGAAAAATGCAAACGCCGACATCAGCAAGATATTTGGTCATCAAGCGGGAAAACGATGAAAGGACATTAGGATAAACTGCGCAGAGTAAAAGGTGGAAACACGAGTAGTGCGTCTACCCTAGGTCGTGTTTTCAGAAAACGCAGGAAATCGGCGCCAATAAGGGTATAACGAGTGACAAGTTGCACTGACAAGCGGCACCTAATCGCAGTGTTGAGAACGCGGAACGTAGGGTGGGCACATGTTTGATAGCGGCAGCCAGAGTGGTGGCAATTATGGCAGACGAGAAAGAATGCGGTACAGTTTATGTGTGATGTCGAGTCACGCTATTTGAGATCAGCGTTTGCAGTCAATCTGCTCATGTCAACCTCTCAAAAACAGGAAAAGGTGGATGACAAGAGTGATGCTGAAATGATGTGACCCAGGCTCATTCCCCATGTCCAAAAGCAGGAGCGAAGTGATCGCACTGTATTAAATCATAGTGCAATGACCACTACAGGCTAGCAAGACAGGGAAACGAGCAGCGACGGAAGATAAGGGGACCACGTAAACAAAACATAATAACGTATTTGCGTTCTTTAACATCTCAATACGCAACGATAGGGTAGGCGCGTTTAAATTCAAAGAATTGATATTAAAGCACATGATATAAAAGCACATGGAAAACTACAGAGCAAGATACGGTCGCATAAACATGAAGCATTGCTGTCCCGGAGCCTTAAGGATCACAAACCTGTCTTGTAATCCGAGGGCGCGGGTTCGAGCCTACAGTATGATATCCGCAGTATCATTAGCCCGCGTGCGACTAGTGGTGGTTGCGCGGTAGCGAAGCGTCGGTATTGAGAACCGGCCAACTGTCGACGCCTTATGTCAGAATGAAGGAGCCATTCTGAAGTACGCGTTGCGTGAATAGTATGTGACTCACAACCTCAATGAATACCGCGATAAAGTCTAGTGTGGACTTGGGTCAGTTCAGATGCGGCCCTGAGTCGACTCGTTTACTTCAAACCCTAGTCAAAATGGATATCGTGTATAGCAGTCCATTCACATAACGTGCACTACAAAATGACTCCTGCAATGAGTTACTGGCCGTTGGGACAAGCGTTGTTTATCGTGACTCGGTGGTTAAAAAGAGGTAGAACTTTCATGTTCGAGTCACAGTCTTGCTACCTCTACCTGTCGAGTACAAATGCATACGAAACCGGGTGCAGTGTTGCGAACAAGCAATGCCCAAATCCATGAATAATTTCAGTTCTAAATGAATGTGGTGCATAATAAACGTGCTATCCAAATGAGTGCTGAAGAGTATAGGGAACAGGATGTGCTATTTCCTATGTAAAATGCAAGTTAGCCGAGACGAGTACATATGAGCAAACGATATCCTACTGATGCCTAGGCCAGCTCGGTTTGGTCCAGTTCGTCAACAATAATCGAAGCATTGAGGTGCGCGGGATTAGCCTGCCAATTAAAGGGAGCAGAAAAAGTAAACAGGATCTCAAAGGAATCAGAAAAAAGAAGCCACCAAATAGTGCAACAAGAAAGATGCGGGAGCATCAATACATTCGGTATTGGGACATGTCTGATGAGTTCTCTACTTCCGCGCTCATCACCATCAGCCTCGGTGATCTAGAGAATCGCTCACACAATCTGAGCCACAGGCAGATATGCGGTTAGTGGAATTCAGAATGAAAACGTCGGCAAAAGTACGTTGGGCTGGTTGTATCGGGTGTCACAAGATCTGTTTCACACAGTGCGAGCTCAGAAAAGATAGGCTATAAAGGAGGCTGATATCGATGTGTGCTTGATCGTCAGTCAATGTACTATTAAAAAGCAAAGATTCGGAATGTGAACGAAGTCACAAAATCTGGGCCTATGAGACGTCAACCTCACAAGACACAGAAGCGTGAAATCGGGAAAATAGGCTACCTGCGAAAACAGAACCAGACACAACGCGTATCATAAATGCAAGCAGCAAAGCAAGCTTAACAAGTGATATGAGGTAAACAACTGCTATTCGTTTGATAGAAATATTTTCAACAGAGTAGCTCCCATGATGAGCATGAAACACCGCGTACCGAACAGTTCGGATAGAAGTATTGAGTAATGAAATGAGAGTGAAAAAAGCAGAAGCAATGGGAAAAGGGTCACGTGTAAGGCGCCCAAAGACTGATAAGTTGGGTCCAGGGAAGAGGAGAGGTGTCACAAGGTTCGACCTGCTCCTGCGACGTATGCGACAATACCGATCAAAATGGTTTACTAATAAACATCGAACAGACAATAGTCAATGTACTGTCTGTCGACCACAGGTGACCGAACTTAACTATTTCGTACGCAATGTGGAGGCATGTGCACATGCATACGAAATCGTTATCTACCAAAATAGCATTGGTCCAGAAAAATTTCAATTCACGTTGTGTGCAAACACGTACAAAGGTCTATGTTAAGAACAATTCGCTACTTTTCTACACCTAATCAGCATTCTTATTTTCAAAGCAGCGTCGCAGAGAGAAAAGGCACCAGCTGAAAGGGATTTTATCGCCTACCTTAATAACATTATCTATTTTTAAATGAACATGTTCATTACATACGATTACTAAACTGCATTCTAGTTCTTTGTGTACGTTGTTGATTTGAAGAAGAGTCTTTGGTGAATTTTAAGTTAAGTACACAAACGGGGTAAAAATGTGGATATCTGCGCATCGCAGTAATGTGTAGTATATCGAAGTGTTTAGTGAGTTTGGGTACCATTTTTCTGAATAATGTTGCCATGTATGATTTCAGTTAACAACATTTCAGCCACGTTATGTTATTTGGTAAGAGTTAAAATTACGAATGTTAAGAAATCAACATTTGAGTATATTTCACGTAATACATGAAAAGGTTTGACGGCGGATGAGTTGTTTGAATAAATCCGATTTGGTGCTGTCCTGTTCCAATGATTCTGGGTATGAGTTTTATTTTACTAGACCTGATCCGTTTCATAATGGGTGATGATAAAAATATAATGGATGAAGGTGAAGAAGAAAATTCTGAACAATCTAACAGTTGGTTAGCCAAAGTGAACGCACAGCTACCTTGAAGCCAAAGAAAACCGCCATCAAACGGCGACATCCCCCAGATGGATTTCATCCAGGCAACCCAAACTGGCAGGAAAACTTCAGTTTAGGCGATGGCTTCATTTCACCATTAGAATATTGCCACAATACTTTGGATCAGACATTTTTGACAAGTTCACAGAACAGACACATATTTATCACATGACTAGAACTGGGAAGAGTTTTAGCACAACGGTTACTGAAGTGCAAAAGTTTGGGGCATCTCAAATGCGATGGTTAATGCTGGCGTGTAAACGAGCTGAATTCAAACGTACAGAGAGGTGCCGGCCTTTATGTGGTCGTCTTATGTGTAATCAGGTATGGGTTAAGAATTGTCTTCTGGAATAAGTGATCCAACGAAAAAGTGTTATCACTATTGGAGTTACAAAAATGTATTCAACTATAATCAATAATCCGAAATGCGAGATTAATAGGACCTCAATGTGCCGCGTACAAGATGTGCAGGTCATTATATTCAGAGGAGAGAAATCAACAATCCCAACAAGATAGAATGGGGCCGGTCACAAACTCTGCCTGGTTGCACAAAGTGTAATTTAACCGCCGAAGAATTGAAGTCTCAGAAAACTGGATGGTTAACCATTTTGAATAATTCGTCAAGTCAAGAATGTGTTCTTATGCACCCACGAGGGATGAATTTTCAGCCTTGACACACATGCTATCGACATAACAAATAAACGAAAAGCGACAAGATAGCAAAAAAAGCACACTAAGAAACATAATCTTATTGACAAATTTGTCGGTCAAACGGAAATCTGGATAGATATTGAATCAGCGACAAACAATAAGCTCTCGTGCGGGTATATATTTCTCTGTACCTTTGTTTGGTCGACGAGGTACCTATACGGCTTGAGAGGGTGACTAATATCAGTGAGTAATATGGAAGCAAATAGAGTGCACTCATTTACGTGCGTGGACACAATTGTTTGAGCTAAAATCGGATTTGAAACGCCACTGTAGTGAGACAATTGCTTCAGTGACCTGTCAAAGCGCTCGAAATAGTTACACAATAGGCCTGAAAAAAACACAGAAGAGCAATAAGTTCAGTGTAGTAGATTGTACGACGTGATGAACCTGAAAATCGAATTGTACGCTACGCAGGATGATCGCAACCGAGCGGCGTAAAACGACAATCGCCTGAGTTTGGTGTATATTTGACTCGGGTGGAGTAACCACAACAAATCGTGGCTCAGTGCAACCCCAAGATACTTTGTTGACGTGCAGAAGCTCAAACTGTCACCTTCAATCTGAAGTTTCGGACATTTCGTTACAAGTTCCTGATAACAAACTGATTGATGAGATGAAAACAGAAGTTCACTACACTTGGATGCTTTCAGGATTCGGCAGCGAAAGTTCGACCAGTGCACTAATTCGTCCGAGGTCGGATGATTCACACCGATGATAATGTCATCTGTATGTTTTAGCAAAATAGTCACTTGTAGGACAGGTATAAAGCGAATTAAATTAGAGAAAAAGAATGGAAACAAAATACCTTCTTAAAAGACACCGGAAGTTGTGGTAAGGGACGAGGAGCTTTTTCCGCCAAACTTGTTGACCTGGGTTCGATTGGCGAAATAATCCTTTAACAAGAGGATTAGGTGAGATTGAATACCGTAAATGCGTAGATCTCGAAATAGCAACTTACGAGTAACTGTGCCGAAAGCGCTGCTGTAGTCCAGGAAGTAAGCACGTATACATTTATCCTTACTGTCTAGAGAAGACAATACTGAATGCATTAGACAAGCCATTGCTCCCTTTGTGTGGACCTCGAACTGCTACTGATATGTGTCTTCCAAACGAGACAGGGGCCAGCATACGTTCAGAAAGTATTTTCTCAAAAATCATCAAAGTCACTGAGGTGCATGCAATAAGCAGATATGTAACCCGCATTTCCTTCGGTACTGGCGTTGCGCTAGCAATCCTCCAACGACCTGCAATTTTCCCCTGCTTTAAGCACATTCTATACAAACTCGGTAAGAGTTGGACTAAGATATCCGCACACTGCTCAGGGATGACAGGAGACAATCTGTCAAGTCCACAGGCTTTGCTCGAGTGAAACATCGACAGTAGGCAGTGAGTCTACAGACCGCTTAAACGGTGCAGATGATGAGGCAGAGAGTGAGCTAGCGCTGGTGCAGCAGAATTTATGATTTAATTCTTCTACATCCACGTCAGAATTCGGGTCATGATGGGTGACTCCGCTGAGTTGTTCCATCATCCGCCAGCGAGATGAGTTCCCGCTGCAGAAAAGCTGGAGAGACGATGTACAATGCGTTGGAGGCATACATAAACACACAAAAAACGAATAAAGACCAACCCAAGAGATGTTAGGCACAAATTGCCAAAGAGTGGAGGAAAATATAAAAGAACCATTAAAGAGAAAAAATGCTAGAGGATGCATATGAGAAAGATGGAAAGCAACCCTTGGGTGTAATAGCACACATATGAATAGGTAAAGGCCGATAAAAGCAGTGCACAAAGATAGTTACCTCTGATTAAACTCTACAAGAGCAGGCTTCCTTGCGTTGAATGTCATATGTGCATTCGAAACTGGACGATCAGAATTCTTGAGCTCCTCTGATGTGGTCATTGCTCTTTTCATCTGCGAAGCGGCGTTGTGATTCAGCGCTAATGCGATCTGCTTATCCAAACGATCCGCTTCTAATAAGCCATCGCGCCAGTGTTTTTTATCCTGCAAAATAAAGATGTGATCAACTACGTAGGAATCCGTAAGCAGATACCAAAGAGAACAGGGGACAGCGAGTGCCACACATAGGTTCAGAAACTCAACTCGACAGCTGTGGAAAACGAAATTCGAAAACGAATGCATGTCACCGAATCCAACGGCCACCAACGCGGGTGCGACGGTGTTGATGGATGAGATCAATCGACATGTGCGACGACCAGGCGATAAAGTCCTCCTTTTGGCAAGTCCAAGAGATTACCAATCCAAGCAAATATATACAGTGAACAGTGAAGTTTAGCACTAACTTCACGAGTGAGTACATTGTGAATGTTAGCAAAAGACAGGCAACATGTGATTGGGCAGTGCCGGAAAAGGAGTCGTTGTGTAAAAGTAAACGTAGTTAAAAACGATAATAAAAAACGAAGACATTGAGAGGTTGCGAGTCGCAACCCAACCACGCAGCGTGTTCCCTAAATTCAATTCTGAATTGCTTTCCGCTGTACCAAGCGTTGCTCGTGGATCTCAGTAGCATAGTGTTCAGAGCGTCAGTCGTGAACTACTAAGCTCCGAGTTCCACCCCAGCTCAGGCTATCTCCACCTGATGAGTCCAAACCAGGACGAAACCGCGGTCGTGGTGTGCCAGTGTTTGGAAGAGCAACATTCAAATATTTACATTCCGGATACGGTCATCGCGATCGGAATGACCGAGGTTTACCACAGAATGAACCAAGGTCTCAATAGAGGTTGCGAGTCGCAACCCAACCATACAGCGTGTTCCATAAATTCAACTTTGAATTGTTTTCCGCTGTACCAAGGGTTGCTCGCGGATCTCAGTGGCATAGTGCTTATGGCGTCAACCATGAGCCAATATGCTCTGTTCCACCCCAGCTCAGGCTATCTCCACCTGATGAGTCCAAACCACGAAGTAACCGCGGTCGTGGAGTGTCAGTGTTGGGAGGAGCGACACCCAAATATTTCCGTCCAAGACAATGAGACCATAAATGCACGTGAAAAATGGTATCAGTTGGGAGGGTAAACTGGCTGTACAAACTCATTAACATCATGGCGGGAACAGCTTGTTCATGAAACCCTAAGTACTGGAGCTTATGCTCTGAACTGTCCCACATCCCACTCATATTCCTGACATATATGAGTCAATAATGAGAAATAGTACCTATTTTTCTTTGACCTATTCTATCTCCAAGCAGATTAGTTGCCTGGTTGTTATGCGCATCAGCTCCCACTAGGTCCGTAATGTGGTTACGCTCACACTCATTCTTCAGCTTTGCACAAATAGATAACCAATATCTTTTTCCCTACCCCGACACATAGCATATCCCGCCGAAGTGCCTAGTCGCTCAGAGTTGATCAAGCACATGACATCCCACTGTCTCGGTGCTTGCCCAGTGACTCTTCGTCATGATTTATTGGCCTCTTTAGTATACAGGATCCCCGCACCTTGACCTCCCATCACCACCACCACCACCACACACCTTGATCTCTAGGCTCATTCTATCTCTATGAATTATCCTGATGTTGTGCGCAACTTTGATGGTTAGCTCAACTAAATTCTCTTCTACACGGTTGTCTCCCACTTCTTTCTCATTGCTTCCACATATAGCACTGTTTACCAAAATGACTATCTGCTGAAGGTGTCAATCTGCACCCAAACTCTCCCAGTTTCGGTGCTCGCACACTTTTCGTAATGTTATCCTGGCGCCTCTTTTATGTGCACACGCGACCACTCATGTTCGGCCTAGAGAGACAATTTCCCCCACCGCTTTCATTCCTTGGTCAATTCTTACCTTATCCCAATAAGTTGCCTACCTGAGGTATGCGCATCAGCCAAGGCCAGCTCGGATTCGGTCTCATCAAGATGATAAGTGTCGTTTCTGCAGCATTTCTATATCCCATAGTTACCTCCTCGATGGATTCATGTCCTCTTCCTTCCCTACTGCCTCGACTTATAGTCACCCCGGATGTCCTCATCTAACCAGCTGGGGTGCAATACAAAACACATGCCCCTAAGGTGTCAGGATGATTCTGTGCATCACTGTGTCCTAGCAGTAACAGATCAAGTGATCATTCACTAAGAACCATACCAAATTCTATGTAACAGTCTACGTAGCACAATCATCAACTACGTTCAAACAGTGCGTAGTTATGCACCGCCATTTCGTAAGTCCTCTTCACTCCATTGTGCGTGGGTGCTCACTCCCTCTGCTGTTTGCGATGCCCCCCGCCGAGACTTACTAAAATGGTTTGAGACAACATACTTGGATATAATCCCTTCATCCGAACGTTATACACAGGGAAATCTCATTTGAATTGTTGGATGGATAACCTGTTGATATTCTAAACCATTCGGTCAGGAATACCGTGTCTTTCTTGGCTACAAACACAACCGTGCTCCAACCGTGCTAGTCATTTAATTTAGCTGGCATCAAATTAGCTTGTGCATTATGACCGACTACTCCCAAGTGATGAGTAACTCTTAAAGCGCATTCATTACAATATACTTTCCCGGGATACCTCATTCTTGCTATTCACTGGATTAGAAGAATGCGTTGTGAAGATCACCAAACTTTTTTTTCAAATATTTGGTATTGCATTGACGTATGTGAAATGTCCACCTCGTCAGTGGGTCACCATAATATTACTTTTTGAGGTTATCTCATAGGTGATACTCAGTGAACCGGAAAATTCAATTTTACTCGCTTTGTACCAACGTGTCAATCATTCTCGATGAATTTCAAAAACTGTAGAAGCTCTTCAACAAATCCATCCGTGTATGTAGCGCCGGTGTTTAATCTCCCGGGCGTGTTAACAATTGGCCAGCTTTCTGTGTGATTCAGGGGGATCGGGACGAGTGTGACGGTAGCAAAGGAAGTCTACTAAACGATGGTATATGTAAAAGCACTGAAAAACCGAAGAATATCTTATTATGTTGCATATACGAATATTGGCCAAGCATCGCGCATGCAATGTGAAACGAATGAGTTCTATCCCACCAATGCACACAGTAAAACATGTTCAAGAGATGAGGTCATGATACATAACTTCCACTGCAACCTTTAATTCTCAAATAAATTTGGAAACATGCTACTCCTTAACACAATTGGTTTACAAATATGTATTAGGATCTTTTCCATGAGCTTGTAAAGGACACAATGATGAATTTTTCAAACCACTTGATCATGCAACACTGAGGCATGTCCCCCCCTTTCCATCGGAACAAAACATTCCATCCCATTTTCATGTGCCATATTCCCTCCCAGCTGCTGGTCGTAGCTGAACAGCTTCCGATTCTGTCGATCAACCTACGATCACTGTTCTGCACATGATTGCACCACCGCGATTACGCCGATGCAGACGCACCTCACATTGCCAAGAAAAAACCATCTGTTAATCTGTCACTTACAGTAAAACCTTCATGAGATGATCACTCAAGGGACTGGATCAAAATGGTCCCCACATACAGAGGTCTGATGAACACTCAAGCAATGAAAAATAAACTGATCAACTTAGAGAGAGATCGTCAGGATATAGAAGTGGTCAACTTCGGAGGCTTAACTGTAATTGCAGAACGATTGAAATAACGGGGTTTCTGGTAAACAGTAAAGGTAAATAAGTACGTAGGATGTTGTGCAGAGTTGACGGGAAGTTAACAGAACAAATAACGGAGGAAGTGAGCAAAGCACAAATGCGATTGTGAACGGGGAAAATGGTCTGAGTTAAAATGTGTATTCTTACGCGATCAGAGGAGAAGGGCAGATGAAACGAGAGAAGATCGAGAGGCTTCTCAAGATTCACGCAATCATCCGAGGAAGGAGCATATATCCGGTGAGCGCGCCCAGAAGAATTACCCGACAAACACAGGTGACAAGCCGATAGAATGGGTAAAAGTTGTCGCGCCGCGTCGGAACGCTGAAGGTAGGCAGTCAACTCGACTTCTTTGGATGATAAGGAACGGGAGAGGTTGTCGATTTCTTTCACTGCGAACAGAGGAGCAATGCTTTACGATTACAACACGAGATAAAAGCGATACAGAATGCATCAGTTTGTATCCCAGTCGGATATGCGAACTGAAACGTCAAGGATAGGAAGCCATAATGTTGAGAAAGGTTGATGAGGGGGCTGTTAAAATACCATGTCGCAACCACTTATGGATATTACCACAAGGGAGCTAAGGGGAGAGACTTCGGATGTGAACGACAAACGCGAACGGAATACACCGAAGTCGCCACATCCGCGTTAGGGATTTAAGTTCCGGAAATTAGCGTCATAGTCCATAGTTAAGATGGCTTCACATTCGCCAGCCAGACTACATGCTGCCAATGACACACTGATCGTAACTTTCGGCGAGAAGCTGCTAACGCTCAATCTAGGCCTCCGACGAACCTTCCGCTGGGTATGCATAGTAGCACCAGTACCGTTCACTATCATAAACACTTTTGATCTTACCGTTGAAACTAAAAGGCAAAAGCTAATCGACTCTCGGATACAGCTAAGCGTTATCGGGATTAGCGCCAACGTGGCCACGATCACCCCCGATTTCGTTGACAAATCATCCTTTCCCACCCGAGCGCCTCAGAAAATTATGAGCACAATGGTGCTTTGCGCGCTGACGCACGAGACATGTAAATTAGACTGCATATTTCTCATGAGTAGATGGAAACCAGTTCGAATGGTTCTCATTTACCTAATCCAACATGTAATAGTGTGCGATGTGATACACTGTTCAGCGCTCAGTTATCGTGAATCAGTTGACTGTTAAATTTAGATCACAGACAATTCGGTAAAAGCAAATAAATACCTATGGCCGAGAGCAGTAACTATTAAAGGTGCTAAGAATCCTTCGGTTAGTGATCACCTGTGTGCAAATGAAAGGGTGAAACACCTGTCCGATTGAACGTAACGCGCAAATGCATTCGAGGAAGCACACAACGCGAGATTTATGAAGGGCACCTATTCATGTATCACGTCGAGTCTCATGCCCCAAAATGTGCCAGAACATAAAAAGTCAAGGCAACACGGCGGCCAACTTAACATTCATAAGGTGCAAATACGCATGACAGCAGAGTACGAGTCCAGAGACAACACAACCGGCTACCTAGTAACTGGTGTCCGAATTAGACCAGAAGTGTCAAATTGTGTTTGCATAAGAGGGATGGTGAGTGTGAATCAGTTATGGAGTAGGGAACTGCACACTGCTGTCTAACCCCGAAAGAACGAAACGGTCATCTGATGTATTTCTCGGCTTTCAGGTAAAATGATGACGACTGAACCACTCAGCATGTTCCATAAATTTAATTTTAAATTGCTTTCCGCTGTACCAAGCGTTGCTCGCGGAACTCAGTAGCATAGTGTTCAGGGCGTAAGCCATGAACCACTAGGCTCTGAGTTCCACCTCAGCTCAGGCTATCTCCACTTGATGAGTCCAAACCAGGAGGAAACCGCGGTCGTGGTGTGCCCAAGTATTTCCACCCCGAAGGAAAATTACGTGAAATGACAAAATCAACAAAATCGCAGCTATACTCAGACAGATAGCCACCGCACATCCAGGAAAGCGCTACACGGTAATTACTCTTGATTGAGACTCGTCAGTAGGGAGCACCCGCCAAACCCTGTCGTATTCGAATCCACGATGCTACTCTTAGGAGACAGCGATTTATGCCACTCAGCTATGGATGACGGCAGTGGACCGCCATGATTGATATCTAACTGCGATGTTGTGCTGCTCATCCTCCATTGTCATGGATGTTGAGGACGTGCAGAGGACAGACCTGGCCTCCAGAGTAACGACTTCCTTTGCAAGCCACCACCAATCGAGGTGGCACGTAATCTGTTAAGGTGATTCCTGATTATTAGCGAGTAGCGCGGGGGTTTATTGGGTGTTGTGAAGGTTCTTCATAGCTAGGCTCAGGCAGACAGTCACCGCACATCCAGGAAAGTGTTAGGCGGCTGTTTCATTCTATTGGGACATGTCAGCAAAGCGCAACCGCTGAAGCCTACTACGCACAAATAATCAGTAATCGCCTTAGCAGATTACATGCTACCTCGATTGGTGACGGCGTGCAAAGAAAGTCGTTGCTCTGGGGGCCAGCCCTGTTCTCTGCACGTTCACATGCATAACAGTGAAGGATGAGCAACGCTATATCGCGGTTAGATATTAGTCATGGCGGTCCACTGTCGTCACCAATAGCTCAGTGGCATAAATCGCAGGTTTGTAAGAGTAAAGTGGTTGGTTCGAATCCGGCAGGATTCGGTGGGTGTGCGCTACTGACGAGTTCCTATAGAAAAAACGGCCATCTAGCACTTTCCTGGGTGAGCGATGGCTGTCTGTTTGAATCTAGCTGTGAATAATTTCACAAAAGCCCAATAAATCGCATTTCTGCTAAGTAGTAGACGTCTTGTGGGCAGTGATGAAAAAATTTAGTCAAACGGGAAACTGTAACAGCGTGACGCAATGAAGAGAAGCAATAGACACCGAATAGCAATTCTGGGTAGTACATTCATGCAGGATGAAGACGGTGCTGGTCGACAGCACAACATCGAGCTGGGGCATCTTGATACCGGCAGCCTGGTGGAAAAGAGCCCCGTCGCGGCAAATTTCGGAAAACGGATATAGAGGACTGAAAAATCGGGATGGTTATACTACGTAACAGTAGAGACCAAAGAAGATGCACAAAAGCAGAATGACAAGGCAACCAACAACCATTGTAGCTAAGTCACAGGGCAACTGAAACAAACCGCTCGTGTCAAAAAGCAAAGCTGCTATAGCATGATGCTTGGGTTCCCCCCGCCGCCACAGTATTGAACTATCTTCCTAGTCGATCATGTGAGCGAACTGAGAACCACACATCCCTAAGACTCATTGTAAGGATATGATAATGAACCCTAATACCTAATAAACGAGAAAGGAAACTCAATTACAAAGAGAAGGCATGCATGCCAACAAACGGAGGTGCGATAAGTGAAAACGCGGGCGCTTGTGGCTGCATTGAAAGTGAGACCAGCGCCCTACATCCAACGTGACACAAAGGCCATGGTTGCTCATCGTATATGCGGAGGATGTCAGTCGGTAGCCAAGTGGTTTGCGCGTCTGGTTGGCAATCGTAAGATCCCCAGTTCGAATCCGCGTAGAGATGGGCGCCCTCGCGGTATAATCAACCCACGCAAGCAAGCTTGGTGGTGGTCGAGCGGCAGCGAAGCGCCGTTACGGCGTACAGTTGACACATTATTTTTTATATGCAACCAGCAATAAGTTGGTAACGGAAAGCGAATGGACAAGATCGTTGGCTACCGGTTTCTGTGTGGACTGGCATTTGAACACTAATAAGGTGTAAGAACCAGCTGTGTGTCAACAGTCTTCGTATTCAATTGGACATCTAATGTACTCTTCGTCTGCTGACTGGCATGTTTGATATCTTGCGACCCGACAATCCTACACAACCTTTCCAATACGACAGATGTCTGGATTCGTATCGATCTGCAAACGCACCTGTCTTTCAATGATGCTGATGGTGATGCATTTTCTTCTAGCTCTGAAATCGCCCGTAAGATTGGCGTCCACTCCCTTTGCAAAATGGCCACAGGTCTACTTTCGAAGATCACGAACCGGTCTGAAAGGTGGCTTAGGTCTGAAATGGGTTTCATTGGGCTCGCGTCTCAGGCAATTCAGGAAAATGTGCTTGTTGATCGGACACGATCCAACAGAACGCCAGTCTAAGCACTGCCAACGGGCTGATAGTGGCTTATCTTGAGGAAGTTTCTTACCACCAGTGGCTGTAAACTACCTCCTGGAAATCTGCTGAATTGCGAAAGCATTGGGATGCGTCGTTGCATCCTCGACCATAGTTGTATGGTGCCTTAAAATTATGATTCTATGGGCCGTTGCAATGATAGTTTGTAGTGTGACGTACAGGTCTCACTCCAAAAGCCCGACCATTCTGGTTCGGATCTCAACATTCGTTGGAGATTGCAGGTTGCACATAATATCAGACATTCTAACGGATCTGCAGCTTGAATTTCTGACACTGACGTTTCAAAGTTGTTGCGTGGGCAACGATACCGTCTCTGTTCTTAATGTTCAAATTCAAGCAGTTGTACCGATTGTTGAAAAGCGGTGCTTAATCGCCGAACATTTGTGGGTCGGAAAATTGTTTCATCGAAGCTGAAATCTTGAGCAGTCTTTGGCAAAATGTAATTGATGTATCTGTCGTGCTCCACAGCTCCGAGTTTACGCAACAGTTGGCGTACTTGTGACGCATCATCAAAACTTGCCAGCCTTATGCTAAAAATAACTACATAACGTCTGAACCATGCAACGCAAACCAACCCTGAAGCTGGATCAAAAAGGAACTCATTGACTGTTGATAATTGCATCAACTGAAGGCTTCTGAACATTTTGGGCGGCCGTAGACCGCAGCGATGGTTCGAGTGAGAGCCTTGACCATTCGCAGCTGTTGTAGCAAAATAGCATTTAATTCTGGTGCCGAGATAGACATCTTGAGTAATTTTGACTCCGTCGCTAAAATCCGTTGTTTCTGCTGACAGTACGGATAACCGATGAAGTTACTCGAGCCACGGTCCAGCCACTTCCCAAATGAGAAGACAAAGGGCCTCCGGCGAAACATGTATGGAGCAGACGGAACACAGCATGTACAGTGAGATTATGATCTCAAAATAAATAGTTCATGAGAGAATGACCTAATTGAAAGTTCTTGAATTCTACCAACTAATAGATGCGAGAAAAACACGCCTAATGGCTGTTCAAGTAGTGCGTTCACTGGAGGGATTCGAGGTAGGTCATTCTCATTTGTGAACTCCAAGTTAAAATGCTCTCATTGGTTAGCCAATCAGCTTCAGGGTGAGAGTGACCAATCTTCTCCGGACTGCTATGAACGAGCCCCATTGACAGTTCGGTGCTCAAGGAAATGCTTTCCTGCTTCCAGAGCGCCCTGAGTAGTATGTTGTCGCCCAAAAGTCGTTATGCAGAAGTTGGTTACGGGCTACCAAAAGTTGGTGACACGTTAATCACCACGCTGCTTTGTGAGTCAACTCCTTTCCTAGGCCTGGGCAACTGCGAAGTTCCAGGTGTACACAACACATGGATAAATGAGTCCATGAAATCCTGCCCTCTGTGGATGCCGGGGCTCTAACTGCGCTCGGTGGGAAGACAGAGTTGCTTGAATCCGGCAGAACATCTTCACCTGAAGTTATAAAGCAACCATCCCAAATGAAAATGCTCCCATCTGGGCGTACAAAGCTTGACTTCTCTTTGATGATCGATGAGAGGAGGAAGTTGTTGTGTAACGGTCCAGTCTCTTGATAGTTGGTTGTAAGCCATGGATTCGAAGCACACAGCGTCATGTGCAGACATTAAAAACCGATGGGTCAATAAAAAATATTGCGGGCACTAAGCTCAGGTCAGACGATAATGCCGCAAGAAGGAACCTTAAAACGCATAAAGGAATTGATCACAGCTGATGAGTGATCCAAGCCCGCAATTCGCGCAGCGTGAAGGTGAAAACCAAACTAAACCACCAACATAAAGAAATAAAAATCTGGGGGTTTGTATACAAGCCACAGTTAACACTATTCCACGTTGTCACTGCAATAGCAAAGCTCATCAGAGCAAAAGTTGGATCAACTGCGTCGAGTGAACAAGGGAAGCAAGATGTATCGGTTGACTTCGTCATGTTATTCGCGCCTTTGATAACGGCAAATCTAAGCGTAGATTTGCCAACATTGTGTTTGGCAGAAAACACGAAAAGAACTAAGAACCATTTGATAGAAAAATTAAAGCCGGTAGGTGAGCACCGTCGGCCGAAAAGTGGACTCCGAAATAGACGACACGAGCTATTCGGAACATAGAACAAACGATCCCATGTTTTTAAACCCCAGCCCATGTATTCGATAAATCCGATGTCCTTTTGTTCATCCACTTTACTATGTATGCTTTCGCCTACTCACTCAATTCTAATAAACTTCTTTCCAGTCAGAATCAGTATAATGATGTGAAAGTAGGTAATTTGGATCGCCACAAACCGATAAGTATTTGATTAAATGGAAATGGGCAGATCAAGCTGTCTGTGCTTGGTAGCCAGAACCTAGAAGCTGACGAGGTCCCGCATGTGTGCTGTTACAATGAAGCGAAATGATAATAAAACGGGGGGGGCTAATGCATCTATACTTCACCCTATTACAGAATAACCACTAGTACTAGTCCATTGGTGGGGCCTTTAAATCAGCCGTTGCCTTTTCCTCCGAACATCATTTTTTCCATTACTGACTGCAGATATAGCAGTTTTGCAAGAATAAGCTGCCAGATATTTTGTTAAATCAACTCCCAAGGTCACTGAGGCTAATCTACTTAATCAACCTTTTGAACGCTGAGATGTCGCGCACGACCCACTTTGGACGCAAAATTTTACCTCGACTGAAACGAATTATGAAGAAAGCTTTTCAGGAAACCTTTTTCTTTTTGGATGGATGAAAATACCGAAGATTTAGTTTAGCATGATTGGATCGTTGCTCGATCGAGTTAAGACAGTGTGCTTTGCTCATATTTCCGCACATTTGTAAATTTAGCATTTCTGAAGGTACCCGTTTGGCACATTTACAGTTGACAATGTAAATGTGCTGAAAATGCACGCATTTGGGTACATAAAGCTTATACTGACTGACTGACTTGGCTTGAGTTGGTTCACCCAACCAGGCAGGTGGATCAGACCCGAGAGTAAAACTTCTGCAGATAATGTTGAGCGTGGGAAATATTACCGGGGGTGGGTAGACAGATTAGTCAAAGCAGAATGCATGGTGTAACGAAGTAGTTGAACATATAGCAGGAAAAAGACTGCTTAAACCAATAGCAGCATTTCGTGGGATCATAAACAAATTACAAAACAGAGGTCGTCAACCTGGAACTTGGAACTATATTGCTGGGCTTTGGACGATTCGGCAGATAAGCATGGGAGCACTACTCCAGCTAAGTGATATTGGTAGGCCTGTCGGTCGTTGAATGCGTCACACTTTAGATATTGAGTAGGCGAAGAGAAAGACATGGATCATTGGGCTAAAGCTGATCCAGAGCTAAGACGCGCTATCATCGTTAGATGGGGATTTGAAACAAAATCGGTGGTTAACGCATGCTTCCGACCGGATAAAGACGTTTAAGAGGATTTAGCTGAGAAATAGGAACTGAAGCAACAATGAATTCCTATGCATGCCAGTGGAGAAGAGATGCGGAATAATACCACAACATTCAAGTCAGCAAAAATGGTAGAAAGTAGAGCTGCATCAGTAAACGATGATCTAACAATGTTGGCCGCAAGTTGATCAAACCAAATGGGAACATGTTTCATCTGAGGGACAAGCCAGCCCATAACGCGATACCCGATCCCGGCCACTTTGTGCCTATCAAGGATCGGCACCAGTGTAAGCGGATGAAACCGACGGATAAGTAAGTAAATATGGGATGAAATGAAACCAAGAGCGCATATGAAACATTACCGATCGTTTCATTCGTCAAGCGAGTATGTTCCGTTTGTCCGCGGAAGCCGCGTAGTTTGTGCAGAAGCACCTCCTGCTCATGCGTCAGCTCGGAACCGGATGCGGGCGTCTGAGACAACACATACACGCAAGAGAATGGCAAGACAGAAAACGATGCATTACCAACAGCGGAAAAAAGCACGGGAATGACTCAAGGTGGCTGCAATGTTGTCAAAAACAAGGTGGGGAAAGTGCCAAGTCGTGGAAAATGTAGGAAGAAAGTAGCCACCGATGTAGAGAAAAACTCACAGGTGAGATCAAAAGTGCCCAGCAGTTCGTGGAATAGATGCTATGAGGACTCCACATCTGACTGCAAACAAGCTCCAAATGAGCTAACCCATGCGCGAATCCGTTTCGGGCATCAAGTAAAATCGTATTGCCAAAGTGCTGCAGAGAAGCGGCTGTCTAATAGCTTACGAGCGATGAACTAAGTAACAGTTTTTAGTGTGAAGTTGAGTTACTAGGTAACAGAGAGCAAACCGTGGGAAAATCCTGAGTGAACCCCGGGCAATGCTGGTCTTCAGCAAAGCAAATATTCCGAGTTGATTAACAAGAAACAAAAATAGAAATTAGTGCATTAATAAAAAATCTTTTGCGTAAACTCTCGTCAGACTCAAATGTTTACGTAGTACTGATAAGGTGTGGCAAACGTCAAGTTGAGCTGGAGATTGATTTCCAAGTTTAGTTAAAGATGGCGTGCGAAACGAACGAAAAGAGTAGTAAAACAAAAAACCTCAGTAATCTGAAGTAAACAACCCAGGTAACGACCAGACAACTGAGTACAGTGTCTGTTGGCTACGGTAGTAGTATGAATCGCTTTTGGACACACAATGCAGGCTTCACATGGTGGATGTAAATAGGCCTAGGCAATGGAAAAGAGTTGATTGAGGATGCCTTTCGATAAGCGCTAGGGCAATGAGTAACCGACTTTGAAGTCATTCTCAGATGCTGTATGGTCACAATCAGGGAGGTCCGATATAACTGAGTTGTTTGAAAACCCCATTTCGCCTTTGTGAAATCACGTTGGGATGCGCTCACAAATCCTCTGAGATAGGTGCCTCGTAGTGCGACCCAGGTATCGTGTACCACATGAGCACGAGTAATCATAAACGAGCATTGAACGAGTCAGTGAGGACAGTATATTTTCAACCGTCTTGTAGGCAATGGTTTGGTGCGATTGCCAGCTATCAAGCAAGTCGCGAAATAAGTTTTCTCAACTGAATCTTCCAGGCGTCGAGATGGCATATCAGCAGCAGAATTGCCCCTAACTAGTGGGTGCATGAACAGCTACTTTTACTAACAATGCTCTTAGCTGACCTTCGTTTGGGTTCCTTCAAGTGCTTCGCGATAAATTTGTTGTGATAACCATGTGCTCTCAGGGCATCACAGATTCTCTGCACTGGTTCATTTAGCTTAGTCAGGGTGCTAATACTGTGCGCCCTGAAGGCGAGAGAACTGAGTAAACTCCTCTTATGTTGTAAATCTATTGCACTGTGCACGTTAGTGTACTAACCAGTCCATGTGTGCTTCCTGTGTACCTCTCTACTAAAAGAACCATTCGAGTTACGCATAACTTGTGCATCTAGAAAGAGAAATCAATTTCCGAACTCGTGTTATTTAAAGCTTTCAACAACGGTACCACATGATTATTGGACTCGCAAAGTACGGAGGTGTTAAGTTATTGTATGTACATTTCAGTCCCACCAATGCGCGTTCTAAGTGAACTACGTTCGAAATTCGCAATAAAGATATCAACCAAAGGAGATCTAGGGGTCACTCCATTAATCAAGGATACATTTCACCATTGGATGTGAACTTAACATGCAACCTGCAGCGAAATAGTACCTCCTTTAGCAAGTGTTCCGGAAAAGTTGAGTACATTGGCAGTTGCAGTTGCACACGTAATCCACAGATGCGAGCAGCGGAATGTATTCAAACAACGGCTGACCACCAAATGATCATCCTTTTGTGGGCAAGGTTAAATCTGGCTATCAGCTCAATAAATTCAAAAGTATCTCTTACGCAGAAAGTGTAAACCATATTCCGTAACGGTTGCAGCTTCTCCACCATCCATTGGACCAAAAAATGCTGGGGAGTGCTCGCCATATTCAAGACTGGAAGCAATGGGGCACCTTTCTTGTGAACTTCAGGTAGACAATATAATCTATGAAAGTATCCACCTGAATGGTTCCGATTTTCGATTTCCGTCGGCGTTACACAGGGGCAGTCAAATGTCGTCTGCTGTCGGCAGTAGAGGCGATCGCAATTCGGCTCTATAACCCGGACACATGTGCACAGTAATAAGATTTGCCTGCATCCTTCATCTGAGGTAGCCGGTTAGCTGTTCTTCTCACTCAGTAATTGATCAGACCCCTCGCACCGTCAAGCAATATACCATTTAGTTATTTATTTAGTTATGCCGTCATGTTATGAGTATCAGGATTTATGGCATTTCACATATATAATCTACCATAGTTAATAGTGCTATGCTGGAACACTTGCCTGGCTCAGAGAATATTCATGCTTTGTATAACCGTAATTCTTTACAGGAGTAAATTTGCTTCTTTGGAACAATGCGATTATTGGATGATATGGCTTCAACGTATTCGTAGCAACTATTCACTAGGCTACATTTTAGGTCTTCAACGTTCCAAGATGAGGTTGAAACAGATCTCCAGTCTGCACCATTAGGCTTTCAAACATCAGCTTTATAGCCGCCTGATCTATTTTCTTACAGGGATAGAAAAGTTGGGGCCTAAAGATAACACGTTCATTTCAGTTTACAGGGGCTTCAGCGATTCGTCAGCCGAAACCCCATTTTTGTGTAAACAGACGGTTGTGACCACTCTCGCCTTGCCCTGGTGAAGTGAATGATTATCATCAGTAAACAAAACGATTTTACGCTTTGTCTACCTCTACTGTGTAACACCGATGCCACAGATTGTTTGTACACAGCTGGTGAAAAGATATGAAATATCTGAATTCAGGTTATTCTGTTGAAATGTTGTCTTTTTCTTGCTATTTTGAAGTTTACGAAAGGAAAGTCCTGTATGAGACAACACTGGCAACTAGGTCAAAAACGTGAAACACATACCGTTTCGTGTCATCCGGGAAGGTCAATTGCGGGATCTGGTTAGTAACCGTACTAAGCAAGTTCTTTCGTTCTCTTATGCCCATTTTCAGCTTACCTAGCTCCACATTTTTCGCCAAAAGCCGTCACATGTCTTCAAGCAAGCCTAACACATCAGGCAACTGTTGAGAAATAAACTTCTCCAGCTTCACACGGATTGCGCATACCTAATTGAGTGCACGTCACTTCAACGTTTTTGCGTTTGGATAGAGACCAGATCGTCGTATTCCCCTCCAAATGGGCTTCCGATAGCGGCTTAACTGCACACATTTATGGGGGAATTCCGATTGCACCCTCCAGCCAAGTACTGAACTTCGGATAGTCATACAAACGCTCGATCGATCCACTTCGGCCTTCAGGAAAGGTGAGGTAGGCTTCAGCTCCGAATGGAGCGATGGCGACCAGTCATAAATAAGGCAAAACCGACCCTGAGTTATAATTATGTGATCAAAAATTCCGACTAAATGAACAAAGGAATTATTATCAGGAAAATGACAGGAAATTACTTTTGCAAAAAAAGAACCAAGCTGCGGTGCCAAAACAGCAGGCCTACATGAACGCCTGATGAGCGTCACCGACCCAGAAAAAACACCAAAACTTTCGGATTGTCTCAGCATGCGACTCTGATATCAGTTGGATGAATCAAGGAATGTATAAACAACAAAATGGAATCTGCTGAATACCATAAAAATGGGAGTGTTCCAGTTGATCGCGACACACGCGACCACAATTCCTGTAGTGAGTTTGTGTGCTTATGACGTATGCAACTGACATGTTGACGGGATGAAGATGAGGCAGAAACACAGAGCACGGAGTACTCGTTCGCCTGGAGCACAGAGCCGCAAGCAATAAAGTCGGTGCACAAGAGTGGTGCACATGACCGGATAGCACTGATCCCTAGTCAGCGGAAACGTGACAATGAGAGTACTGCAATCCAAGAGTTTGTCGAGGGAAAATGATAAAATGTAATCACGATGACTTGGCTACTTTCTAGTAAAATGAGACGTGTAAAGCCAGATAGCTGATAATTTGAGGAAGAATTTGGGGAGACAAGAGTAAGAGAAAAAGTGTATTGAGTAGCCCACCAAACCGCTAGTCTGAAACAATCGGTGAACACAGCAAACACTGTTGGCTTCATTCACTGAGGAAAATGAAGGTATTATATCACGTCAAAAGGAAAAGCACACACGAAGAAATCGGATCGCAATGAGACGGAGGATACCACAGTATCCCGCAGAATCGACAGAAAGAGTGGGGCCCATGCATTTCAGCAGGTATTGCAAAGGGACGCTACACGACGAAGCAGCCCGAGGGAGCAAGTGATGCTCGCAGTGTTCGGCAGCGACTAGCACAAGTCAGAGGGAAAAGCTAAATGCGTTGGGTACCGACGTGATGACGGTGCTTGTTTAAAGGTCGCAAGCACAGTAACTGTATTACTCCGCTGAGTGGTTCAGATTTCGCCGATTGCCTGCACCATCTTACTCGCTTGGGAAAGTGGCTCGCCCCTTAGATCAGCGGGCATAAAGAGGCTAGTTACGTTCGACCACCGGTACCTTCGAAATTTAGCTCATGTCTGGTGGGAACATCGCGTGAGCAACGAGCGTGTTCAACGCCTTGTTTACGGCACATGAAAAGGAAATGAACCACTCAGCACCGTTATTTCACGCACCAAGCTTCGATGGCTCGGCCACGTGTTACGCACGCCAGCCCACCGACTCCCGCGACGTGCGTTGCTTACGCGCCGGGGGTGCGGATGGAAGAAGAGGAGGGGTGGCCAAGCGACGACTTGGTCTAGAGAAATGAAAGCCGTCACTTCGGAGCTGGCCTCAGTTGGAGCGTCTCGGCTCCCTGGTTGGGGTTTGGAAAACGATGAACACGTTTGGCTGGATACACTTGCTGATATGGCTAGGAGCCCACCACAGTGGCATTCGTGCTGTGAGTTTCTTTGTCCCACCCCATCCCTCTTAGCCTCCCCGTCCAACAACGATCTCATTATTTAGCATTTTATAACTTCAAAATAATTTTTTTGCTGCATAGTAGCCGGCACGTAGCTTACTGGAACGATGCCCATCCCTTACCGGTAGCTCAGCTGGCTTGCACTTGTTGCATTTTATTCCCTTTTTTGTTTTGGTATTGCGGCACAGTAGCTGAGATGTTTTCACCTCTAGCTAAGGTGTATAGTGTGTGTGACTTTACATCTGACAGAATAGGATGTCGTGATTCGAGGCGGCACTCTCTTTATCCTCTGTCTATCGATGTCATACTCTGACACTTTCGTCCCCACCCACGATTTTACCCGAAGCCACAGTGGAGCTTCCATCACAGGATATGCGCCACGATAACTGAGGTCGTGCTGATGGACCCGTGGTATAAGTCTAGCTGCACCGCAGGTTGATACGCGTAAAGTGCATTTGACAAGCTCCAATCTTCCAGCGTTGTCGTCACATCTCCGTTGGTTTGCATAGTATGTGTCGGGAGATGACAGCGAAGAAACTACTGGTGATTGCACGGGCTTGAAAAATGCTGATATCATCTCTCAACTGGTGGTTTCTACCAACCCCGGTAAACCTAAGGTAAATATCAACTATATATTCGAGTGCGCATTGAAGCCAATCACGATCAACTGTGCTTTCTAACATTATAATTTTCTACAGTATTACCTTCAGCATAAAGCAATCCATTCCTCGGTATTTCTCGGCCTCAAACATAATTAGACGCTGTAATACGGGAGACACTAGAGCTGGGGATACGAAAAGCACCAGTGTTAAGGTACTCATACTAACGAGCCCCAAATCCGTAATCCTATTGCTTAGAGACGGCCCTGAAACTTTGGATGCTTGAATGGATACACCGCAATCGAAAATCACACGTGGACTCCGACTACATGGAAAACGGTATTTCACGCTGATCTGCATAAGTGAAACGTAATATGAGGGCTTCGGCCGACGAGCAAGCGTTCCAAGCCACGCACTGCTCACCAAATGAACGCGATAACCAAACAAATGGAAATGGGATAGTGCAATGATAAATATAGGCTTGACAAGATGCTAGAGAGAAGTTGAAGAGGTGTGTGTGAACCTCCAGAATCAAGTGACACGAAAAATTGGATTGTTCGTAGGATGAGCACTTAAGAAGCAGCTCATACTTTTAGCAAGCGCGTAGAATGACTCAAAAGCGGTATAGGGTATGAATGGACGAATAGGCATGGAACACAGTGTATGAATGGTTTCACCACGCTCACTAGCTGACTAATTCAGCACTCGATTAATAGTACGAGTTCCTGAATTAGTCTGCAGTTCTATCCACATCCAAAATCCAGTACAGACATGAAGACGCAATACAGTGAAATGGTAATCATTATCAGCTCGTACCTTATTCATAAACACATGTAGATTGGGAAAGTGAACCCTTGTTGACAGTACGCGAAGGAAGTAAGCGCAAAGCAAGCGCAACGGAATGCATGAATTTCGCGAGTGGATGACAAGTGAGGTATGGATAACGGCGGCTTTGTACTCGCGTCGATGGAAGTGTACATACCAGGCAAAGAAAGGGCGGTCACTAGGCCAAAGCCCGTTTTGCCGTGGAACCATTCATTGAAACTAACACTATCGTGCGGTGTGAGCACACCATCCTCTGCAGCGGGCACACGACGCGGCAGCATCGAATAGGTAGGCAGTTAGGTGGCCCGCTAACATTTGTCAATCGCAGCCAAGTTTGATACAGTAGGTGAAAACAGATGACAAGTGTGCCATAAATATCCAATTGAAATGTGAACTTAAGACCCCAACCTGAACAACATCGACCGATCAACGGACCGGACGGACCGTGTGTAGTGTGGGATGAACTGAAGTAGTGGTGAAAATGAGAGCCAATAAACTCCGGGACACACCTGAGCTAAGCCAGTCGAGCCGCTAACGGCGCAGCTAGTGTGCAGGGACCTAAGCCAAGCTAATCGCTCTTCCTTGGCTTGAATCTGCTGAGCCTGTCGCATCAGTTGCTGACGCTGACGTTCAGCAACAGAACGAAGTTCACTGACCGTCATCCTTGAACTTGAGTCGGTAGTAGAAGGAGCCTGAGTTCCACTGCTGCAACGAGTGTGGTGCATATCACGTGGTTCGTTGGAAGCGGCAACGACCCCGCCGGAGGTAGTGGAGTTTTCGGGTGCAAGCACAACAGTGGCCTGAGAAACAGTGAGGTCGCGGAGATTGTGGTAGGTAGTGATTGTGGGGCTTCCTAGGGCAGTTGTGTCAGTGGGGGAATAATCCGACAGAGCACACGGACGGCGAGGACCGACAGACACAGATAAATCATTGTTGTCTGCAGAGTTCTGTAAAAAAAACAGAAATGAATTACAATAAGAAAAAATGTTGTGTCACGGGCTTGTAAAGAGTTAGTGAGGAAAAGCAACTTTACGCAACAATCAACAAAAACCCGTCTGTGCAACCAATGAACGAGGGTTGGTAAAGAGCGGTCGGATAGAAATAATATGGGTTAATAAGAGTTGGTAAGGAGACTAGATAGATAGAAATGTTCCGAAAACAGAAAGTTACCATCATAAATAAAGATGGAAACAACCTAATTCTGAAAAACCGCGCGAACTCGCCCACATCAAAGAATCGAACTAAAAGTGATATTGGTGGTTAATATGGTATAAACGGTAGTAAATTCCGAGTCGACAGTTCAAAGCAGAACAGTTTGTGTATACTCGAGAAGAAATGTCACGACAAAAAACAAGCATAGAGTAGAGTAATGGATGACAGCCGCAGTGTGGATCTAATCAGTCAGTTGATCATTCGTGGACGACTCGATGAGGCCGGATGTGGTGCGTCAATATGTACGAAGACGGCTTCAATGCAACTAGAAGACATCGTGCGACCGGATCAAAACCGATCGATGAGAATGCGAACACTAGATACAGACAACAAAAGGAGATAAGTCTAGGCTGGCGTCTAGTGAAG
>OX104067.1:69775934-69801574 GCA_944474145.2 Dicrocoelium dendriticum | reverse complement strand
ATGGAAAGAGTAACGAAGACAACAGCGGTGCACGGGTATCTAGCATACATGCTGCGTAGCTGTAAAACCCGAAAAATGGGCAGCAAAACGTAGTGTAAGACCTAGTGCAATAAGCAAGCATTCAGAAGCAAGGTGCTTACACTTTGTAAAAGAAAAAAGACCACAAAATGCCTGCCATAGTGCGGAGATAAGACGGTATCCGTAAGACAATTTACCGGAGTTTGCATTGCATTGTTTCATAACAAACTGAACCACACAGATAAACCAGCGTCACTAAAAAGATGGTCCAACAAGGAGGCTGCAACGAAGGTGCCAATGGTGCTCATTATGAACGTATCGAGTGATGTATGTGGATCTAAAGAACCAGTCTGGTAATCACCACTTCATACTCGTCTCTGCACCCCATTACTATGGACACGCCACAACAGAAGCTGAGCAGCATCGCCTGATGACAAGAAAGTACAGAGTGCGTTGTCACCGAAATACAGACGGTAAAACCTTAGCAGAATCAAGCCTGCCATCGATGACACTGGAGATTATAGATGAAATGTGAATGAAAGAGATGGGAATGAGTGTGAAACAATCTAAAAAGAACTAGGAGAGGTGTCCAAAAAAGCACGTTCTCCCTTATCCGTCCTGATGTATGTGGTAGGCAGATTGGTTGTGTAAAAAAGTACGCGACGACTGACGCAGAATGCGACTGAAGTGTGAGGTGGAAATCATGGGTAGATGTGATATGGGGAAGTGCCAGGCTGCCCAAACCTATGTAAGCGAGCGAGTTTGGTCCCTATTCAACACTCATGGTCCAAGAGCCAGACCGCCTTGGGCTTAGCATTTTGAACAGTAGTTTAACAAGCCAGTGGCACCGGCGAGTACTCACTCGGGAATCCAAGGTGTCTTGTGAGCATATGCTTCACCACCACCTGAGAATGAGGTTGCTCATGAGCTTCGCATCCTAACGTGTAACAAAACCCGTTGCTCGCTTAGACTATATCCAAAAACAAAGGTCCATTGATTGTTCGGGATTTACCTTCCCTGCTCCAAGAGATTTCACTCACTAAAGAAATCGAGTCTGACTGGAGCGTAGCAGATATCGAGCCCGTTCACAAAAAGGCTTCCCGAACAGACTGCACTCACCACAGGGTGATTAGTCTCTTCTGCGTCACATCTAAAGTGCCTGCCGCCTTGCTTTTAAGGAGGCTAGGGGCCTGACGCGCGAACAGAACATAAGCAAATAGCAAGCTGGGTTCCGTTCCGACCGGAGTTGCATCGAGCACATCTTTAAGCTCCGCCAAATACTCGAGCGTCGTCAAACGTTCGGCAAACCAACGATTCTTACCTTCTTAGACATAGGAGCGGCGTTTGATGCAGTTGACCGAGCTGCTCTCTGGAGTTATCTGTTGAGAAGGGAAGGACCCGAAAAGCATGGCAGCATTTTAGAACCATGTATTCTCTAACCTCAAGTCCAGTGGAGGTGTACGGCGGACTTTCGCAGCTCCTTTAGCATCACCAGCGGCGTGACACAGGGATGCCAAGCATCAATCCCATGATCAATTTCGCCATAGACGACATCCCGAACAGCGATCTGGCGCACTGCAAACACCGCGGCGTTAAACTGCTACCGGGGGGCCAACTTTGCGATTCGGAGAATGCAAACGACATCGTCGTAATTTGAGATTCCACCCAGACCGCCCAAAATGTGCTGGGTAAGTTAGACCGTGGTAATGAGAATGGTCCTTAACGTGATTCAACGATCTGCGTACCTCTTTGACCCTTTTGAGTTATGCTGGGTGATGACACCGTGCCCCTTGAAAGCTAGTCTTACCAGATTGGTCAATGGTTAGAGGTCAGACAAATTCAGTCCCCTGGTCCTCCAGGTTGGGAGTTTGAAATGGGATGGTGTCCATATATGCAAAACCAAGTAATCGCCACCGCCCCGCTGCTTTGCAGGCAGGCATTTGTGCCAAAGCTTTTGATTGAGAACAATAATCGTCTTCCTGTCTATGCTTGGGCCACCTGGCAGTATCTCAGCCTACGTACAGCCATGATTTTCTTCAAACTTCAACCATCTCATACATCGGCCGTCGCGCAGATTTTCAAGGGTAGCCTTATCTGATGCATACAGCAGGGCGGATGAGTGACAATATGCTACTGCTGGCGCCTCCCTTCTTTCCTTTCCACATGTTTCTCTTACTCCCCTACCGACCCCCACTAGTAACCCTCCTCCCATACACAGTTCCTAGCTTAATTGACATCAACAGCAATGACACTGCAGTTCTACTATCCGCAGCTATCTTCACCAACCACCCACTGGAAGCTCATCAGTAGCAGCCCCTAATATGGCCACGCTGTACCGTTTCTCTGGCGGCGTTCAACGTTCGAACTCACATATAGGTGGTCAACAGGCTGCAGTCGCACACACATAAGACACACTGGGTATTGATGTGTGCTGCGTGTCTGAAACTAGATTTAATGGAACGCACCGGGTTTGTGAAGTAACAGCGCCTGGTTCGTCCTGTCGCTATTGGTTGCACACATCCGAAGACGCCGATGCAGCAATCACTGGTCAAGTTGAGGTGGGGATCGTTCTCAGCTCCAAGACTGGGTTATCGCTGGTTGATTGGATTCCAGTGAACAGCCGTTTGTGTGTAGCCCGTTAGACGATATCAAGTAAGGTTGATTCAAGAAGTAGTATTAGATCACATCTCTTTGTGGTTTCCGCTTATGCCCCCATAGACTGCAGTTCCCATGCTGTCGAGAAAACCACCTACCACGAACTGGACACGCTGCTTCTCAGTGTTACCAGTTCAGATATCCCAGTTCTCGCAGGGGATTTGGATGCGCAAGTAGGTTATCTGAGCTTCTCAGAAGCTCAGCTGGGTGGTAAGCATGGACTTAACTCCGACCGTACAGGCAACGGCGAGCGTCTGCTACGGCTGTGTGCGGAGCCGTGGCTGTTTTGTAACACCCCGTTTTTAAACATAATGGGCGCCGATATGCCACTTGGCATCCACTTATAGCTGGCCAACGATAGACCCAAAATGATCACGCTGCCGTAAGTTAGAGGTGGTGTGGTTCCATCCTGGATTGTCATTCGTTCTGAAATACTTGCATCGACCCTGATCATGCGCTTTGGCACACTGTCATTTTCCATGAACTTTATCGGGAGACGTATCAAGCGCCCCCCCCCCCCGATTGGCGAGTTATCTCAGTCCCCGGGAAGGCACGCTTACCAGGATACCCTGTGTACCGAACTTTTGCTCTCTCATCTTAATGACATTGGGCTAAAGTAGAATAGGATCTACGCCGCCATGCACGATGCGAAACCATCTGCTTGCGGCACTATAAATCGTCACCGCACCAGTCCCTGAAGATCCGGGAGGTCAGTGGACCTGTTGGAACCTAGAAGAAAATTACCCGCTGACTCAGAGCATAATATGACCAGATAAACTAATAGGAGCGAAGTAAAACGGAGTCTACGTTCTGACAAGGAAGTTTCGTGGATCAGTAAAGCCCAGGAAACGGAGGAGGCAGGAGCAGTAGGGAATTATCGCAAGCTCTTCCAGATGATCCGCATCATTGGTGTCAGGAAACCTGGCGTCAGTGAGACAAACAGACACAGCTCGGATGCACTGATTCACAAAAAAGAGCGTCGTATGGCTCGGTGGCCGGAGAACTTTCGAGACCAGTTCGGTTAGCCCTCTGCTTCCCGACCCCTTCCTACTCAGTCGTGCAGGCTGAGCTACCGCTGATTAGTTTAAAGTCCGCATCGGACGCTGAGGTCCAAAAGGCGATCACAACTCTTAATCGATTTCGAGCTGGTGGCCGGATTCCCTCGCACCCGCACTATCTAAGGATGGTGGTGTGATTCCCAGCAAATCGCTGACCTCGCTGGTTGAACAGGTCATCCAGCTAACTGGCAATATGCAAGAAGAGTAGTCGCATTGACTGTGCAAAACACAGGGCTATTAGCCTAACGCCGGTGGTAAAAAATTACTGGCCTCGATTCTCGTTCGTCGCCTCAATGCAGAACGCAAATCCCGGATTAGGGAAGAGCATGCAAGCTGCCGCACAGTACGCCGGTGTATAGACCACATACTCACTTTACGTCAGGTGCTAGACCAGCGCCACGCATATCGCAGACTAACAATAGCTGTGTTGCTCAACCCCAAGAGTGCGTTCGACGCAGTCGATCGATCCACTTAGTTTGCCATACTTGTTCGGAAGTGTTCCCATGAACTATGTGAACATTTTACGTATCCTGTAGTAGAAAATCACAGACTGCGTCAAGATCTACGGTGCCTTATTATACACCTTTCCAACAACGAGTGGCGTTCGTCAGAGTCGTCCAGGCACTTCATTTTTGTCCAACTTCGTCGGGCACTCTATCATGGCATTGTTCACTTGCGAATGTCACGATGCAGGCGTTGAGATGCTGCTTGGTGAAAAGCTAGTTGATCTTGATTTTGCGGACAAGATTGTTTTGTAGTTTAACGAAGTTGTGTTGGCCCAGTAAATCGCGAAAAACACCTTTAGGGTGGTCCCATCATTTGGCATCCTCTTCGCAAATTCAAAGTGTAAAGTGATTGTGTTTGATCAGTGACTGTGAACCGAATTTGTCTTACCAAGCTTTACGTTGTGTCAAAGTGCAAAGTGTTGTTGCAGGAACAACAGCCACTCGATGACCCCATAGCCCCTGATGGCGAGGAACTCGACATCGTCGATCGGTTCACCTAAGTTGGCAGCTGTATCAGCAACAATGGGCACATAAACATTGGAGTCAGTCAACGAATTGCAAAAGCCAGAACCACCTTCGTAAATCTGTGACACCTGTGGCGTTAGAAAGAGATTTACCTCGGTCTGGAAGGCCGTGTTTACAAGGCCACAGTGAGGGTCGTCCTACTCCAAAGGATGGTGACTTGGTCCCTCCGATCTGAGGACCTGCGGCGCCTTCAAATATGTGATCATCATTGTACGCGAAGCACTGCAAGTGTCGGATGGTACCAGCATGTCACCAACGACGATGTGCGTAGGCAATTGCTTGGCAGTGATAATCAGGCTAGTTCTTTAGAAGAGATAGCACTGAATAAGTTACGTTGGCTTAGGCAGGTACTGCGTAAGTCTAGTCATCGCTTACCGGGAAGGGCTTTGTTTCGTTCGTCAGATGTGTGGTGGCGGAAAGTTCGAGGTGGGAGAACGGTAAGTTAACAGAGGGAAAGGGAGCCACTGACGA
This sequence comes from Dicrocoelium dendriticum, assembly GCA_944474145.2. Classification (NCBI taxonomy): domain Eukaryota; kingdom Metazoa; phylum Platyhelminthes; class Trematoda; order Plagiorchiida; family Dicrocoeliidae; genus Dicrocoelium; species Dicrocoelium dendriticum. The sequence goes on along the minus strand of OX104067.1, from coordinate 69,796,341 downwards.
CCAAACTAGGTGCTGTGGGTCCGTCTCGTCTTCCACGCTGAAGTCCAAGTGATTCGCCTTGTGCTTGGCTAGAGAGGTTAAAGGACATGGCACGAAATCGACAACAGTGACGTGTTTGCCGTCGTCTTAGTCGGACTGCCTTAAAGGCGTATGGTGTGGAGTATGGGACAGGTAATGGCTGATTATGACGCGGGGCAGAAAAAGCCGCAAGGAAGCTGTCAAGCTGATGCCGTCTTATCTTTGCAAGACAGCCGGCTGTTTGGGACGGCAAGTTGTTGACAAGGTGGAGGCACCTAAACTATGAATATTTCCTAAGGGCACTACGGTTTTATCCTAGGCCCCTCTTCATTCCCAGTTATTACTTTTTGTTCCATATGTCACCATGGTTTTATGGTTCCTCGCAACGACACTAGAGCCTAACGTGGTGCGACGGTTTGCGTACCTCATTGACCCATTGAGCTATAGTGAGTGGTGCCTCCGGGCACCTTCTGAGCTACTCCTACCAGGTTGGTCAATGGTGAGAGGTCAGACAAACTCAGTCTCCTGGTCCTCCAGGTTGGGGGTTTGAAGTGCGATGGCACCCATTTCTGTAAAACTAAATCATTGCCACCTCTCCACTGCCTTGCGGACAGGCTTTTGAGCCAAAGGCTTTGGATGAGGACCCTAATCGTCCTCCTGTCTAGGTCTGGACGCCCTGGCAGTATCTCAGCCCACATACAACCATGACATTTTCTTCAAACATAAACTTCATCCTGCATCGGCCGTCGCGCAGATTATCAAGGGTCGCCTTATCTGCTGCATACAGCAGGGCCAGTAAGCGAAAACATGCTACTGCTGGCGCCTCCCTTTTTTCGTTCCCACCTGTTTCTCTTACTCCCATCCCAACCCCCATTACTAACCTTCCATCTATAATTCCCAGCTTAATTGACAGCAACCGAAGTGCCACTGCAGTAGAACCATCTGCAGCCACTATCCCACAGCACCTATCGGACGCCTATCGGCAAAAGTCTCTTATAAGGCCACGCTGTCCCATTCCCATGGCGACGTTCAACGTTCGCACTCTAAGACAAACAGGTCAACAGGCTGCACTCGCACGCACCTTGGACACACTGGGTATTGATGTGTGTACTGCGTCCGCAAGTAGGATCAATGACCCTAACGGGGTTGTTGAATTAACTGCACCCGGCTTATCCTCTCGTTATTGGTTGCACGCATCCGGAGACGCCGATGCAGCACTCATGGGTCAAGATGGTGTAGGTATCATTCTAAGCTCCAACGCTGAGCCATCGTTGGTTGATTGGATTCCGGTGAACAGCCGTTTATGTGCAACCCCTTTGACGACATCAGCTAAGGTTGATTCACGAAATAGTAAAACGCTGTTCGTTTGCGATTTCCGCCTATGTTTCCACCGACTGCAGTTCTAATGCTGTCAAAGACACATTCTATCACGAACCAAACGCCCTACTATGTAGTGTTACTAGTACACATATTGTAGTACTTGCAGGGGATAGGAACACACAAGTAGGGCGTCTGAGCTCTTCAGAAGCTCAGCTGGGTGGTAATTATGGGCTTAACTCCGAACGGGCTGGCAAGGGCGAGCGTCTGTTGCAACTGTGTGCAGAGCACCATTTGTTTCTTAATAGCACTGCTTTTAAACACAGTGAGCGTCGAAGGGCCACTTGGCGTCCTCCTGTAGCTGGCCAGCGATGGACCAAAATTGATCACATAGCCATAAGTTACAGATGGCGTGGTTCCATCCTGGATTGCCGCTCTTTCTAGAATACCTGTGCCGACTCTGATCATGCCTTGGTACGCTGTCGTTTCTCCATGAACTTTACCGGGAGGCGCACCAAGCGTCTCTTCCAACTGGCAACTGAGAAATTGTCTCAGTCTTCGGTCATTCAAGCCTACCAAGACGCACTGCATACCGAACTTCCGCTGTCTTGTCCTAATGACACTGAGCATCAGTAGAATAGCATCTCAGCCGGCATGCACGACGCAGGAGCATCTGCTTGTGGCACTATCCATCGTCGCCGCACCAGTCACTGGATATCCGAGAGGTCCGTGAACCTGTCGGAATCCATAAGACACCTCCCGGCTGGCTCTGAACACAATGTGACCAGACCGGCTATTAGGCGTGAACTAAAGCAGAACCTACGTGCTGACAAGGAAGCCTGGTGGACCACACGGGCTCAAGAAATGGAGGAGGCAGGAGTAGTAGGCAATTACCGCAAGCTCTTCCAGCTAATTCGCACCACTGGTCCCAGAAAACCAGGCGTCAGTGAGACAATCAGACAGCGCGGGTGCGCTGATACACAATAAGGAGCGCCGTATGGCTCGTTGGGCGGAACGCTTCCAAAATCAGTTCAGCTGCTCCCTTGATCCCGGAACTCTTCCTACTCAGGTGATGTACGACGAGCCATGGACGGTTAGTTTAGAGCTCCCACCTGCACTATTTAAGGATGGAGGTGAGGTCCTCTGCAAAGCACTGAACCCCTATTCGAACGTATCTGGAACGAAGAGTGTCCCGGCTAATTGAAGCGAATCGATTGTAGTGCCAATATACAAGAAGAGCAGTCGCACATACTGTGCTAAACACAGGGGTATCAGCATAACACCAGTTGTGAGAAAATTATTGGGCTCAATTATCGTTCGTCACTTCACTGTGGAACGGGAATCTCGCATTAGGGAAGAGCAGACAAATTTCCGCTCACGACGTGGTTGTATAGACTACATATTCACTTTGCGGCAGGTGCTAGAGCAGCATCACGCATACCGCAGACCGACAATAGCTGTGTTCCTCGATTTCAAGAGTGCGTTCGATTCAGTCGATCGATCGATTCTGTTCGAAATACTTGCGCGGAAAGGTGTTCCCACGAAATATGTGAACATCCTTCGTGCTCTATACTCGAACACTACAGGCCGCGTCAGGGTCTACGGTGCCCTATCGGATAGCTTCCCGACCACAAGTGGCGATTATCAGGATTGTCCGATTTCCCCATTTTTGCTCAATTTCGTCGTGGATTCTATCATAGAGTGTTCCCTTGCGGAATCTCACGATGTAGGCGTTGAAGTGCTGCCTGGTGAAAGGTTAGTTGATCTAGATTATGCGGACGATATCGTCTTGCTTTTCGACCATGTTGCGGCGGCACAATCAACCCTGAATAGCCCGTCCAGAGTGGTCCCATTATTTGGTATGCACTTCGCACCTTCAAAGTGCAAAGTGTTGCTGCAGGACCACCAGCCACTCGATGACCCCTTGACCCTTATTAACGAGGAACTCGAGGTGGTTGATCAATTCACTTATCTTGGCAGCTGCATCAGCAACGATGGGCGCATAGAAACTGACGTCAGCTCACGCATTGCAAAGGCCAGAGCTGCCTTCTTGAACATGCGGCATCTTTGGCTACAGAAGGGGATTTCCCTCCGTCTGAAAGGACGTATATACAAGGCCACAGTGAGGGCCGTTCTGCTCTATGGCAGTGAGACTTGGCCCCTTCGGTCTGAAGATCTGAGGCGCCTTCAACTCTTTGATCATCGTTGTCTGCGAAGCATTGCTAGTGTCGGATGGCACCAGTGTGTCCGCAAGGATGATGTGCGTAGGCGAGTACTAGGTAGTGATACTCATGCTAGCTCCCTAGAACAACAAATAGCATTGAATAAGTTGTATTGGCTCGGGCACGTGCTACGTATGCCTGGTCACCACTTACCTAGGAGGGCCTTGTTTAGTCTACCAGGTGTAGGGTGGCGGAAGGCACGAGGTGGACCGAAGTTGACTTGGCAGCGGGAAATGAAGTCACTGACGACCAAACTGGGTGCCGTTGGTCCGTCTCGCCTTCCGGGCTGGAGTCCACGTGACTCACCTTGTGCTTGGCTCGTGACTTTACAGGACATGGCTCGCAACCGACACCAGTGGCGCGTCTGCTGCCGTCTCCTAATTGGATTGCCTGTTTAAAGTGTGTTTGGTGCTGAGTTATCTGCGGGGTAATGGCTGATTATGACGCGTTGCAGGTAAGACCGCAAGGAAGCTGTCTCGCCGATGCCGCCTTATCTTTGCACGATAGCCAGCTGTTTGTGACGGTATGTTGTCTACACTAGGTGTAGGCGCCTTGACCCTGAATGTTTGCTTAGGGCATTAAGGTTTTCAGATAAATCCCCCTTCTCTCCCTCTTCTTATTCTTTATTTCATAGGTCATCATGGTTGTATGACAGCGAAGCATCAGTTCAAATGGCTGATATACTGCTGTCGATGACGATGAGGATGGTTGTACAGTAGTGAAGCATCATTCGAAATTGCTGATGTCATGCTGCAGATGATTATATGCGGGTTTGAGATATCCGCCTTCTAATTTGGAATGACCGCTCCGTTGAAGCTTCATTGAGAACGCCGCGCTTATTTGTTGCGGACGCGTCAAGCAACCTCGGCAAAAATACACCACAAAATCTAGTGCGTGGCCTGCGCCAGGCGAAGTTGTATTCCTGCCCACAGGGAAGCAGCATCCAGCCACGCTGAGTCCGGGTGCAACTGGGCTAAAGTGAACAATGTTCCTTCGTAAAGCGCCAGCCCTATGCGGTGATTCATTTCACCCACAAAATGAAGTATTGTGCCAATTGTGATTCGGCCTTTGTGGGTCGTAAAAGAAATCTCAGAGGTCCACTTCGTCTTGTATTCTCCCTTTTGTGGGCAGGTTGCGAGTTGCGTGATCATGTGATCGAGTGCGCCGTTCTAGCCATGTGCTGCGTGTGCGTCTGTGTCTCGCGTCTAGTCCCCGGTCGTGTGAGCATCGTTGTCTGGTTTCGAGGACTCAGCGCGTGAATAGGGGTCGTGCTCAGGCCAGGAGCAAGTTTCCGCTAGGCTGGCGCGAGCAGTTCTGCGCAAATCCGGTGCATTATTAAGGCGGTTAAACAAAGTGCGTACTCAGATTAAACAGACGCTTGATTTTTCCTTACTAATAAGGCAAGACAACCTCCTTGCTGAACTTGAGCTAAAAAGAGCATGGAGATTACTGGCTGAAGAGAAACGAGCTCGGGAGTCTACAAACAAATCCAGAGACTTAGTCAAAATGATGCGGACACGAAACAAAATCCAACCTGTTACAGTTTCCGCCATTACTATACCAGACAAATCTCTGACCAAAGATTTTTACACAATAGCAAATGCTCTAAATAATCACTTTACCTCATCGTTCACTGTTCCATGTGACGTACCTTACTAATTGCACTAAACAAGTGCAAAAAGGTATCCATACGTCATCATCGCTGCCTGTTACTAAGGAAGTGTCCTTAATCCACTGCAATTCTTGATGTACATTAATGACATAACAGAACTTATTAAAAATGGTACAACCTACATTTTTGCCAATGATAGTAAGGTACTGTATACTTTTAAGTCAAGAAACCTGGAACACACTTTGGATAAGATGCGGAGTGATTTGTTAGCTCTCGAAGATGGCGTAACAACTAGCAAGTGTCATTCGCTGCGGATAAATGCGGGATCATAGCATATCGATGCAAAATAGAAATGAATACCCCATACCACAGTGGAAACCCAATTCCATTCCGCAACACAGTAAGAGACTTTGGTATTCATTAATCAAGCACCCTCAATTTCGGGGAGCAGATCGAATGCATAGCAGCCAAAGCCCGCCAAACAGCTCGATTAATCATCAAATCAGTGATTCTGCGTGATTCCGAGCTGCAAATGTTCAAAATCCGCGTGCGCCCACTTTTGGAATACTGTTCGATGATATTTAATAGTAGTAGGAAACGCGATCGTCTATGCCTGGAAAATGTGCAGCGTCGATTCACCAAAGCCTATTTACGGAATCCCCAACACCAAACTATTCAGATCGCTGTATTCTGCTAAAATGAGAGCCCTTGTGATTATGGAGGTTGAAGCTGGGCTTGAAGTTTCTATTCGACTTAGTGCACAAATGAGTAGTTAACCAGTACACTAGTAAACACTTCATTCAGAATGGAAGGTATAACATTAGAAATAAGAGAAATTCGCTTCCCACAAGTAGAACAAAAACAAGCATACGCAGGAAGTTTTATCTGACGAAGTACTCGGATATCTGGAACAGACTACCTACTGAATTGCGACTATGTGAGTCTAAACAATCGTTTGGAAAAGTGCTGTATCCGTACCTCACTGTGTTGCAATTCAAAGAACTTATGAAACCGGAGAGAACAACTCAACTGCCCGTGGCAGTTCTTGATGAGCTGTGAAGTCCAATTTCCACATCAATTATATTTATTCACAGTCTGTTAACAGACATTGTGCCATCAGAACCATGGCAGAAGAAAAAGGTGAAGAAGATGGGGACACTAATGCGATTAAAAATATGGGAAACGAATTTTTTTTGGTTTTACACACGCCATTTTGTATTTTTTTTGTTTTGTTTTGTGAGTTTTGTGTGTATCAAAGGGATGGTGAAATTGCGGAACAACATTGCCGCCACTGATGTCTGTTGCGGGCCATGACGTCCAATGTTTCCAACCACTGCAATTCAGCATCTCGTGGTCCCCAACCTGGAAGGCGGACTGGTCCGACTGCTGCCAAACTTGAGGTCGCCTTCTTCATACTCCTTCTCCACGTCATCGGCTGTCCACCACGGCACTTTTTCCAATCGCTCACTGGGAGTGCAAATAGCGCTCGACGTGGAAGGCGATGGGCTGGCATGCGCAGAACATGCCCGAGCCAGCGCATGCGATGTCGGAGAATAACGTCTTGAAGACTGGCACTATTCGCCCCAAGCACGCGGTCTCTCACCTCTGCGTTGCTTACGTGGTGTTGCCACCACACCCTAGCAATCCTTCGTAGACAGCGATTATCAAAGACTGATAGCCGCTTCCACATCAATTACTCTACAACTCGATTGTCTGGATTCGCTGGATCTATCTCAAGATCGTTCAGAGAGCCGTTTTTCCATATCTTTGTTATTTCTATGTATTCCCTACGTACAAACTGAAGCAGAACGTATCAGAGATATACCACACATTAATCATCATTGGTATTTCGCCACCTTCTATACCTCATTCTTCCATTGTTGACCACGACTGGGTGGAACTCCTGAGGTGATGGAATGAAGCTTCTGGGTTATTTAATACACCCACATGTGGCGAACTGTCACAGACCTATGAGTGAGAAAAAATATGCCTACCTAAGGAAAATTGGCACACACTCCTCGAATGGAAAAGGTGTGAGACCTGAAAAGGTCAGAAGCCGAAATGGACTGAATGGCCTAAAATAGAATTTAAAAAACGAAAAATATGAGAGCTCACTTATCTTTGCGAGCCTATCACTCATTATATATACGAAGCACTTGTTGTTTTGCCAAAGCGACATGAAGCCAAATGGGACGTGGAAGTGCAGATGAAACCTACCGAGGGAATAACCCGCATGTAAGCAGGTCCCCAGGAGTCGGTTCCACGACAAGCCGTATTAATTCTATTGAGCTTCTTTCAATAACCACTTTCAACCTGCTTTCAAGCGCTCCTTCTTTTTACCATTTTTACCAATTGAACTCCCCATAAACCTGATTTGAACTCTTCCGGAAAATCTGAAAGATGTGCACTTTGACATCATGTTATACCACATGATCAGTCCATGCAGTTGGGCTGTAACTCGCACAATCGAGAAATATACATTATCATTCTCAAGAGCAAGGTCCCACTACAAGGCTGGCTAGACGCTGCTCCTACTCTTTCAGATCATTCTCTGGAAGTGGTAGATATGTTTGTTTACTTCGGAAGCAGCATCGGCGGTAATGGTTTTACGGATGAGATCTCTCTGCGCGTCTCTAAGGCCTGGGTTGTTTTTCCTAATCTCCGCCATCTCTGGCGTCGATCAGACCTGAGTCTCTCTCTGAAGGGCCGAGTCCAGGATGCCGCGTTAAGAGATGTCCTTCACTACGGTTGCGAAACGGCCGTCTGTATGTAACTACTGATGAGTACGGAGCGTCGCCAGTGTACGAAGGCAACATCATATTAGTAATGAGGATTTTTGACAAAGGATTTGCAGATCAGCCAGAACTGTCAGTCGCTGAGCCACATAATTTATCTGCACAGACTTCAGTGGCTAAGCCAGGTGTTTCGCTTGCCCACTGAACGCTTATCTCGCTTTGCACTCTTCACGCGCGCAGAAGTTGAATGGAAGAGAAGAAGAAGGGGCCAAAGAATGAATTAAGAGTAAGATGGCGATAGTCTAGGATTTAGCAGCCGTTAGGCGGTTTTGGCTCCCTGGCTGGGGGCGAAAGGATCACGAGCACATCTGATTTGAAACAAACCAGGAGAGAGCAAGGAACCGCTCACAATGGTGAACATGTTGTGAGACTACTCCCGTTATTGCAGTTTTACACAACTTTTTTTCAAGATTCCTCTTCACCACCGCTTTATTGTATTCACACATAAAGTGTGGAACCCTGCTACATTATACATACATATATAAATATACATATCTATACATCAAAAAAGTGCAATGAAAAATTCATTTGTTCTGCCTAGCTAAATAATCTTCTTTTCACTGGCCACGATGCCTACGCTGATTGCGCTTATCTTCGGTAACTTTGTTGCGTTTGTAGCATTTTTAAGTAACTTGTGGACATTGTTTCCTTATCGCGGATTCGTTGCTAACCAACTTACTCCATATGGTATTTTGCGAAGAGTTATGCCACCGTTTATGTATGCAATATATATATATATATATATATATATATATATATATATATGGTCAGAGGCATCCAGCTTCGAATTTGCCTGTCACTGTGGCCAGCCACAGGACGCCTGCGCCTACAGAGGTACCATGGATGGCTTACGCTGCACCACCCACAGCTCCAACCACACACCCCATATCCAGTGTAAACCCGAAGGAATAAGACCGGAAGGCATGCGGATGGGAGCCACGTTTCATCAACGGAGCCGGCCCACACTCCTTCACAGGCAAACACAAGCACGCTGTAGTTGGGAATCAAGCGCACACAAGGCGGTGGCTGGACCGTAGTCCGCTTCACACTGAGTGCATGGAACCACTCTTGATCTTAACACGGCCACGAGGACCGTGCACCCCGTCCCCTCCACCAACGACCAACTGTCTCCTGGAGCCAGTATGGACGAGGTAGTGGGTAATAGTCAGGTAGGCATCTTGTCAACATGCACATCAAGCGCAGCCACACCTGGGATATCAAACAACAGCCAATCACACGAAATGCGGATATTGATAGAGTAAACGCATATGACGACATAAATGCTCGCTAAATGAGCATATAGAAGAAATTTGTTATAAGTGAATCCGTGATCAGTACATAATGTCCGAGTTGTTTAACAGAATACCACGCGGTACAATTACGCAAGCTTACCACAATTCGCATGAGCGACGTGTGCAAGTTGGGAGAAGCTTATCAAGTACGCAGAACAAACCAAATAAAATGTAATGAATTTTATCTACATTAAAAAGGCCTAGTTAAGGTGTGAGTTGGCTTAGCCCAACTGCGGTGAAGAAGCATCATGAATGCGACATCAGCCTCAGTATGGGGCATATATATATATATATATATATATATATATATATATATATATATATATATATATATATATATATATATATATATATATATATATATATATATATATATATATATATATATATATAGTCGCCGGCATCCGGTTACGGTTCCGTATACAGGTAATCGAGCGAATTTTAATGTGAGCCACTGTTTGTTATTCGAAGACCAATCTGTTATAGAGGGGCGACTAGACAACCAGTGTGTTGCAGAGAACAATTCGTGGTGGCGTGCAGCAACCTTAGGTTTTAAACTAGATTAGAATAGGGCCGCGTGTGTTAAAATATAGGTCGGAGTATGAGTGAAGTGACCAGACTGATGCTCTGGCAACACGCGTGGCTGACACTCGACCAAAAAGCGGCCAGAGTTAAGCCAGGAGGTCAGATGTGAACGCCTGTGTAACGGTCTTTCGTTGCCTGAATCCCATACATTGAACACTATCGTGTGTGTGTGTGGTTGCATCCATCTGAGACAATTGAATCGAAGATAAGTGAGAATCATGTGCAGCGTTGGTATGCAATAGTATTGAGCATGGATTCGAACGGTACCAAGATGGCCGAACAGACAAAGACAGTGACTGATGGACGGAAACAAGGACCCAGCGAGGACTGGAAACAGACGAGAATTAGAGGTGAAATTGGTGAGCCACTCACAGTGGTAGATGACACGTGATTGCAGTAGCCCGGTGAGCGAATAAGACGCTGCTGGGTTGTGCAAAAGAAAGCCACATCCTCTCGAAATCTGTGGGAATTACGGTACATCCGGACGAAATCGGTGACCCAATCGTCATCGGGAGAACGAAAGCATAGCATCCGTGCGCGAGAAGAAAAGGTTTCCGTTCAGATTGTACGGAGTTCTCATAGCATACTTTGCATCGGATTTATTATGAAACGTGTGCGGTAAGAAGAGGGTGAATAGAAAGCAAACAGTAGAAAGATAATACAAACGAGTCCCGGTTATGTCCGGTCATCGTGAGGAAAAAATGTGGAAACAAAACTGCGCAGAAATGAGTACATTCACCCTTAGTCCTGGTATGAACTGTTATGTCATTCGGGTGATGAAGGCCAATGGGGTGCAAGTGTATACAGTCGTACAGATAGATGGAGTGTGCACTGTCGTGGATTCTCTTTGGTTCGACCAGCACTAGAGATGCAAAGCTAATCCACGTCCATGTATTTAGCCGAATCCACTCGACTAGTTGTCTAAATCGGCCACGGTAAGGCCCACCGATGATCACAGAGTGGATAAGCAAATCAGTGAGCGGGTCTTTGTAAGACTGACAATGGAATGTACGCAATGAGACAATCACTATTGGTGTGTGTTGTGTCGTGTTGAGGAGACGGCGGTACATGTCAGAGGTGAGATCTTTTGTGGCTAAGAGGAACCGTTGAAAGATAGACAACACGAGGGGAAAGACATACAAGGTGCGTCTGAAATGTTCAGTGAATGGTCTCGAAAAATAAAGAAGAGTCAAAAACAAAAAACCTTTACTGGCCATCAAAGCAATCATCATTAGCAACAACACGCTTCTGACATCAGTTGTAAAGCTGTTAGAAAATTTCAACAAACGCTTATTGTGGAATCGCACGAAACACTGTGGCCACGCCTTGTTGGATATCCACAGCGTCTGTGAGGTGTAAACATTTCAGAGCTAATTTAAGGCGGAGAAATAAAAAGAAATATGTCGGCGCCAAAGCTGGAGAACAAGCAAGGTGTTGCAGTACACATCCTGTGTTGAGCGAGGAAGTTGATCACGCGGATCGCGGTGTGCGGGCGGGTGTTGTCATGGAGGATATACCATTGTCTAATCCGGTACAGTTTCAGCCGAACCCTCGGCACCATTTCCCTCTATAAAGCGCTTAAATCACATAAAACACACTTTTTACTCGCTGCTTCAATACCATGCAATTTCACTAACATTTCATGAGTCACTGCCGCTGTCTTCCTTAATGTGAAGCAAAACTCCATGTAAACCCGTTGTCACATTTTGCAATGACATGAATTCTCACACTGACTTCGTTAGCTTGATCGTTGCATGCACCACCGCCTCACTTCGGTGATTTGCAGGGTAGGGGGCTTGTTGGTATATATATATATATATATATATATATATTCAACATTTTACCAATTGCATTACAATTGGATGGGTGCCACAAACATACGTGAAAAACAGTATGAAAGAGAAAATGACAGTTAGTAAAGAAGAGTCTCATAGCGAGTGCGACATTGCGTACGGTCCTTGGCCATATCCAGTAACGTTTGCAACCAGATGTGCGCACGGTCCTGTGATCCACAACCCGGGCGTCGGCAACACCCAATAACAGCCAGCTTCGAGGTTTGCGCCTTAACGCATTAGATTCAAGTTTTTCACTGGCCTCACTGTCATCACTTCAATCCCGTCTGCGCTGGAAAGTAGAGCACGGCTTGGCTGCCGCTGGGCAGGCATGCGTAACATATGTCCAAGTCACCAAATCCTCCGCAGTGAAATGATGCCGTCATTCAGTCGGCGGAGTTTGTCAGATGTGAAGACTCACTGGCGGACGTCCCCATTACTGATGTGATGATGCCATCGAGCACCTAGCGATGCTCCGCAGGCAGTGGTGATCGAAAATAGATAGCTGCTGAACATCAGTTTTGGGAACGGGCCAAATCTCCCCAGCAAACAGCAGAATCGCTCGTACCGCGGCGTTGCAGAGTCGTCTCTTGAGAGCGACGCTCAGGTCAGGATGAAGCCACAGGTGACAGGGATGAGAAGAAGCTACTTTAGTCTTGGAGACACGCAAGGAGATTCCATCCGTTAAACCGCCAATACTAAGACAACTCCTAAGGTAAATGAATTTGTCGACTACTTCCAGTGAATGCCACGAAAGAGTGAGAGAAGGTGATGCACTTGACCAGTTCAGTAATATCACCTTACATATTGAAGGGTCAAAGATCAATCCAAACCAAGAGGTGAACATCACTAGTTTAAGCTGCGCATACTGGGCGGTTTTGGGTGACTCACTTGTTGACATGTCCCTCAATGCCATATGCGCAGGCCCCTTAGCCTAAGCAGCGCGGTTTTTAATATGTGGGATGATTCACCGGACTTTTCATAAGCACCTTGTGAAAATGTGTTCACTTTAACTCAAATAACAACAACGCTGAGAGGCGCACCATGTTGTCCATTTCCACAAAAACATAACAGGATAAGCAGCTCTTTAGGAGCGCACATCGCTAACCGGAGCACAATGTAGTATAACACACGTTTTCGTTAGTGAGAGTTTAGATAAAAGCGGATTGAGCAGTCGCTTCAAGCTCTCCAAACCAGTACGGGAGCAGTTAGAATGATGAGTATCACAAAGTGCAAAACGGAATTTAGAATTGGAGCAAACCGAACCAACGAGCGTCCCTTACATTCTGTCAAGCGTGAGAGAAAAGTGCTAGCTTTGGTTGCAAAGGTTTCACTTTCTTGATCCAGGAATAAAGCAAGAGAGACGGTAGGATTCGAAGTCAGTTCTCAAACAATCAAATGGGTCTGAATGCGAACAAGATGCCAGTAACATTAGTCAGTTGTACTGTTGAATTTGAGGGCCAGAGTGGGAAACAAAGATGTGGAGAAGAACACCGATGAAATCCGCGGCAACAAGCAAAGTAGCCTCAATGAGATCACACAATGAGGTGCTACTAAAACCACACAAGCAAGTAGCCAAACAAAACGGAAACAAGTACCAAAGTGGGGCCCAAGGAGCAGCAGCCTACAACAGACTGAAATATAAGTGCTTTAATGAAAGAAACATGACTAACGGTATGGTGGCACATTGGATGTAGGTGGCCATCTGAATAAGGACCGAGAACAGTAACATCTACGCCATGAGTAGTCGCGACAGACATGTCCATCGACGTTGGACCAGGTGAATTCATGTATACGGATGCGACAAACGGAAGTGTGTATAAAATGAGAAATAAGAAGTGCTATTCCACTACGTACACTGTTACTGATAAAACTGCTATTGCAACTGCTGCTTGCCTGCCCGTACATATGATCCGAGTCATCTACGCGGAACGAACGTTGAGATTTGGGAACACCGGTGTTGGTAACCTCACTTGGAGATTGTACTACCACCCGAGGATCGAAGGAAGAAACGTGGGCTAATCTTTCACCTGGAAGCCAATAGCCCGTGGTGTTGGTGGAGACAATGGGTGGGGATTTGGTTCGATGCTTGCGTGATGGTAGTGGGGCGGCTGGTTTATGTCGAGCAATCTGTTGTCCCCCATTTACATGATGATCCTCTCGAAGAGAATCAGGGTTGGCATGTCTGGTTAAAACTGTCCGATTGGGAGTGGAACATGGTATGACGTTCACCGGAGAACAGACACTGACAGAAGCGGTGGTAAAGCCAGTAGGGTTGTTTCTTGCGGGAGTCAAATTCGTATGATAGGATTCAGAGAAACCTCGGGAAGCAGGAGTTGGGGTAAAGCCGCCAACTTGACTCTGAAACATCGACTGGCCCGACCGCGGATTGCCTGAATGCAAGAAGAAAGGAGCGAATATTACGTGTTGATGGTGCAGCATTCCGCAGAAAAGAGAAGTAGATTCAAATTACTGCAGGGTACAATTGCAATCAGTCTGTCAGTAAAAAGTATATCAATCCACAATGAAAATGATACTGAAAGGTAGATGGAAAATATGTTCTCCAACACACAATGACAAGGTGGAACACGTTTCTTTCAATAACAAAAGATCATGCAAACGCAAACACCCGGAGCTACCAATGCACTGCCAATAAAAACAAAAACTTGAGGTTCAGTGCACTCAGTTTCATACATCGGGGGGAGGGGGGAGAACGTCGCACATCTTCCCGAAGCAAACGACGTCTCAAAATGATTCATATAGTGTAGACTAATGTTTGCAGTACTGCAGTATATAGATGAAAACGATCTCGTGGAGTGCCAAGTCCAATTGCCTGCAGCTAGGTGATAACTGACACCACAAAGTTCTTCCCTGTATATATTTCCCGTCGAATTACTGCTTATGAGGTTGTAGTCATACATCATTTGTATCCAACGTTGATAACCTTAAGGATGGGGTGCAGATGTGTAATCGGAGCCGCCGCAATTATGTAATCGGATCACAGTCGAGTAAACGATTAATCTTGTGTGTCACGGCTGTCTAGCTATTGCACAGAATAATGGTGTGAAAAACCCCAGTCAAAGACTGGCTCACGTTGGTAGACATTACGTCAGAATAAAACAGGCTCCAAAGAGATAGAACATGGCTGTGGAGCAAAAGAGTACAGATAAATAAACATGTTAGAAGATGCAGGTAAGGTGGCGCGTGATGAAAAAAAGTGTTAAAGAAGTAACCGTTCAAGGCAGTAAACCCATTTGGCAAAACTTTGTTACATAGACCAAAGTGAGGGTGAAAACTCTTATGCAAGAGCAAAACTAAACGGTTGGGCAGACAGAACAGTTATTTAAAAGTGCATCCGCCTTAGTTTGAGGATGTATATCAACGAAAGTAGAACGACCAACTAACGGGAATCAAGGGGAATACGGTTGGATAAATAAAATCCATGGCACGCACAAGTTCAGGAGTAAGTGCACAACGCTCGTGAATGTAACCAAGCGTTGTAAAAAAAAAGTAGCAGCGAAAGTGGTAGAGTTAAAGAAAGAAAAAATCTTGAACCTATGGACACGACACATTTTTCTGTGCCTACGTTCCGATGAAGGAGAAGTGAAGTAGATAGGGCAGCGCGATCTCGAAGTAAATGTCCAGAAGAGAAAAAGCATCCGGGTCGGATGATCACTCAATAACCACAACAAGCGCGAGAGTAAACAAATAGGGACACAACACATGGGGAGGGGAAATAATAATAATAATAATAATAATAATGTCAGCTGTAGGCCGTAACGGCGCTTCGCTGCCGAGCGGCCACCACCAGTCGTGCGCGGGCTGAGTATACCCCGAGGACGCCCACAACTACGGGGATTTGAACCGGTGAACTTATGGTTGCAAACCAGGTGCGCCGACCACTCGGTCACCGGCCGATAGCAACAAGCAAAACCAAGATAAGAAACGTTGTGAGACAAGACCGAATTTTCAGCGGTTTGACCGTAACTTAGAAGCATGTATTAGACGGAAGCCTGATGTGACACCGGTAAACGAAATTTCCCAAAATTATAGCTACGAAAGTAGTTACTCTGAATTACTTATCCGCCGCATCATCATTATCAGAAAAGTTAGCTAGAGGTGGGAAACACCTCACCTACTGTGCCGCAATACATAGAGAAAAAGGAGAAAAAAAGCAACTGGTGCAAGCTGACTGAGCTACCGGTAACGGATGGGCTCCATTACGGTAAGCCACCAGCCGGCTGCTGTGCACCAAAAAAACTTACTATGCAAAATTATATAAGGCTAAATAGTGAGATCGTGGTTGGAGGGGGAGGCTAAGAGGGATGGGGTGGGACAAAGAAACACACAGCACGAACGCCACTGAGGTCGGCTCCTTGCCATATCAACAAGTGTGTCCAACCAAACGTGTTCATCGTCTTTCAAACCCTAACTAGGGAGCCGACACACTCCAACCGAGGCCAGCTCCGAAGAAAGGACCTTCAGTCCTTTAGACCAAGTCATCGCTTGGCCACCCCTCCTCTTCTTCCATCCACACCCCCGGCCCGCA
Source organism: Dicrocoelium dendriticum (assembly GCA_944474145.2). NCBI lineage: Eukaryota > Metazoa > Platyhelminthes > Trematoda > Plagiorchiida > Dicrocoeliidae > Dicrocoelium > Dicrocoelium dendriticum. The sequence goes on along the minus strand of OX104067.1, from coordinate 69,780,119 downwards.
AACAACGCACGTCGCGGGAGTCGGTGGGCTGGTATGCGTAACACGTGGCCGAGCCATCGGAGCCTGATGCGTGAAATAACGGTGCTGAGCGGTTCAGTTCCTTTTCCTGTGCCATAAACAAGGCGTCGAACACGCTCGTTACTCACGCGGTGTTCCCACCAGATGTGAGCTAAATTATGAAGGCACCGGTGGTCGAACGTAACTGGCCTCTTCAGGTCCGCTGCTTTAAGCGGCCAGGTTTCACAACTGTACAGTAGGGTCGAACGTACTGCTGCATTATACACTCTATCCTTCAGGGTGAGAGTGATGTCGCGCCGGCGCCATAAGTGGCGAAGGTTAGCAAAAGCGCCCCGAGCTTTTGCTATACGATTCGTGATTTCATCTTCAATCCCACGGGCGCTGATACGAAATCCCAGGTAGTTGAATTTTTAACGACTTCTAGCTCATCCCCACCAAGGGTCAGCGTAGGAGGTGGTCCAGACCAATCGTGGAGAAACGCTTTGCACTTCGAGGGTGCGAAGCAAAGCCCGAAGTGATAGACAGCTAGTGCTTATCTGTCCAGTGCCGCATGGCACTTTTGTGAGCTGTCACAGATTAGGGCAATATCGTCAGCATACTCCAAGTCAAGAAGTCGTTCTCCTGGGAGCAGATCCACACCTTCTAAGCCGTATCCTGTAAACGACGTCCGGTTGCTCGTTCCCATTCTTGCTATACGTTTGTCTTACAAGTGAAATACGCTTGAATACCGGTGTTTCAACGCACATTGGTAATAGAATTTGACGCCTGTCAAATTCCTTCACACATCCAAGGTGATTTGGATAGCGACACCTATCCACAAGACATCAAGCATGACGAGCAAGGTCCAGCGAGCTGCGACCTCCCGTGCGTCTAGCACTTTGGACGCTACTCTCGACAAAACGAGAGCAGCAGCAGCATCTAAGTGCCTGAGCTGCAGCAGAAATGTCACTTCTCGGTCTAAAGCGCTGCAGGGCGGTCTGTGCGAAGGATGGGCCCACACAACGTGCAGCGGCATTGAGCACGATCTTTATGAATGCCTGAAAAGAACGGCATCTTCCGCGCTAACATTCCACTGTGACAAATGCCGACTTATTGTTAACGATAAGTCCCTTCTGGCGAATCTGAATTTGGCGAAAAAGACAGGTAATAACGCCGCATTGGTGACGCCCGTACTACCGCCGGTGACTCCTCCATGCATCCATACTGTGCGCAATCGAAGCCGCTCCTCCTCCGCTTCATCAGCGGACACACCAATGCATAGTTCACAAGACAACCGAAAAAAGCCGTCTGTCGGCACTCCAACTGCAACTGCGACCTACGCAGCCGTGGCCAGCGCTGGCGCCGCAAAACCACCCGGCTGGGTCCAGGCCCCTAAAAAGAAAAGTTGTAAGGCGGTAAACAACAACAAATCGAAATCACCGTCTACAGTGTCACAACTAAAGTCTGTGCTAAACAAGGTAACACGACTTGAGGAATTGCTAGCCGAGAAACCGGCCTTACCGAAACCGGTGAAGCCAAGCGATAGCAAGTCACCACGGGGACGGCTATGCAACGTCATGATTTTCCACGCACCTGAGTCGACTGATCCCAGTCCCCAGGTACGCTATGACCATGATGTGCAATTCTTGCAGTCTCTAACCGACAAACTACTGGATGTTGGCGAACCCGGGTTACGAGTGAAACAAGTCACTCGTCTGGGGAAACAAGTTGATGGCAAGTGTCGGCCTCTGCGCATCGCGTTCGCCGACGAAACTGCCCCAAGGTTAGTACTGTCCCGCCTCGGTCGCCTAAAGGGGATGAAAATTCATGTCCGGCCAGACCTTGATCCCGCAGAACGAGAGCAGCTGAAGTCTGCCGTGATCGAACTGAAACGACGCACGGACGTCGGTGAAACTAACCTGCGTATAGTAAATTTTCGCACAGTTGCCCGGATACCCCGAATGCGGGTAAACAGAGCAATGACGCTTCAAGCTCGCCCAGCGGTTCCTACCGCGGATTGCGTGCAGCGTTCATTAATGTATGCAGCTTAATGAACAAGCACGATGATCTGATCCGCTTCATTGCTTCACGTCGGCCAGATGTGGTTGGTTTGGCTGAGACGTGCTTGACATCTGAAGTGACAAGCGAAGAAATTGCGATCACGGACTATTCGTGCTTCCGCTGTGATCGACAGTCGAATAGCCGCGGTGGCGTCCTACTTTACCTCCGGTCTACCCTGTGCGGGAGACTCGTGAGCACCTACCGAAGCATTGACGGTCTATGTGAGCAGCTGTGGTGTTCGATCCACCTACGACGCGGCGAACTACTTGTGGGTGTGGCATATCGTAGCCCACTGAGTAACGGATTGGATTGGCTCACACACGTCCAAAACCAAATGAGTCGCCCGCAGTTTTTGCTCACTGGCGACTTTAACCTTCCTCGAATCTTATGACCTGAAGTTCAGCTTCTCCCTGGCCATAATGAAGTGGAGACAAGATTCGCCGAACTGGTACTGGAAACCGGAACGGTGCAGCACATCACGCAACCCACCCGAATAACCCCGCGCTCAATGCCATCATGCCTGGACCTGCTGCTAACCAGCTGCGAACAAACAGTGCATGACATAGAAGTTCTTGAGCCCATGGCGGCCAGTGATCACTCGACAATTATGGCCACTATAGACCTGCAGCTTCCATGTGTGCGTCCAGTGGCGCCAACATACAACTATTGGAAAGCTGACTTCGATGGCCTCATTCTAGCTGCCAATCAGCTTGATTGGTCTATGCCACAGGATTCATCCGTTGAAACTTGCTGGGCAAACATTAAAGGGGCAGTGCACTCATTGTGTGCGCAATTTGTACCCCTCAAGACTCGGAAAGTTGGACCAATGAAACCCCATTGGTTTGACAAAGAGTATAACCGACTGTCTCGACAATGGCGTCGACTATGGAATGCGTTCCTCCTGTCTGGCTCTGCCGATGACTATGAGGCATACAAGCGACAACGAAACTTGTGCAACAGCACAAAGACGCGAAAACGCCGTCAGTTTGAGGAGCAGCTTGCTTGCTCAGCTAAAACTGCCCCGAAGCGCATATTTGCGTACGTGAAGCGACGCCTGAAGTCTGCAGGTAATGTGCCGGTGCTAGTGGGTTCGAACGGACAACCACTAAGTTCAAACACCGAGCGTGCGTCCGCATTAGCGGCGCACTTCGCTTCTGTATTCGCAACTAACCAAACCTGCGCGCCAAGCTGTGCCGTCGCCGCACCGACTGAGCTAACCGACTTGATCTGCGACGTCGCGGAGGTACATGGGCTAGTCAGCTGCCTAGACAGCACGAAGCCAGCTGGACCGGATGGTCTCCATCCGCTGATCCTCAAGTCCTTGTCAGCTGTGATCTCACCTGCCGTAACCGACCTGTTCAACCGATCCCTGTCCATAGGCTGCGTGCCTTGTGACTGGAAATGCGCCGTTGTCAAACCGATTCCAAAAGGCGGTGACACACGCAAAGTGGAGAATTACCGCCCTATTTGTTTGACCGCAGTATTGTCGAAAGTTCTGGAGAAGATTGTGAAGAAGAGACTGCCCCAGCTACTGGAGACCAACTCTCTCCTGACGCCTGCACAGCATGGTTTCGTGAGAGGCCGCTCGTGCATCACTAACCTGCTGCTAACATGGCATGAATGGTTGCAAGCAGTAAACCAACGTAAGTCAGTCGACGTGGTATACGTCGATTTCAGTAAGGCCTTCGACAGAGTGAATCACGAGATTCTCCTTCAGAAACTGAGGGAGTGCGGAGTCGGCGGCTCGCTGCACCAATGGATCCGTGATTTATTAGTTGGACGGAAGTGGAGGGTGCAAGTCGACAGCCACCTGACCGACTGGTACCCGTCGACGAGCGGCGTTCCTCAGGGGACGGTGCTTGGCACCATTCCCTTCCTGATTCACATCAACGACGTGCCCAATCTCCTTCGGTCGCCGTGTGCCTTGTTCGCGGATGATCTGAAGCTATGGAGGGTGATCCATACGTCGGACGACTTTGACATACTTCAGCAGGACCTCGACCGCCTTTCAATGTGGTCCGCCGAAGTAAGTTTGCCTATCAACTAGGCAAAATCGCTACTTCTGTGCCTCGGTAAAGGTGTGCAAAGAGTGATCGAAACTAGTTCGGTGCGTGGTTGAATTAAATC
>OX104067.1:69722951-69775434 GCA_944474145.2 Dicrocoelium dendriticum | reverse complement strand
ACACACAGACTGTGAGGTTCATAAACAACGCGGTAAAAACAAAGCCTGAATCAGTAGAGTGGAACTGATTGATGGAGAGGACAGCGTTTCAGACTACAGATGGAAGTCAGACACTCAACGAGATGGGCGCTTGTTTCAATTGCAAATGATGTTATCACTGTTGCCCCTGCTTGTCCCAATGACGGACGAGTTCATCGGATCAGTGGTGCAGATTAGATAGGATAGCTTGCCAGCGCGTTTAAAGCAGAGGAAAATGCAATACGGTCAAGTGGTAAAATTCATCAACTAAATGGCATGCACACTCATGGCAGGAAATGAATCCCGAACCTCATGGGAAAAGATTGGCGCACATGTCGGTCACTTTTGACAATCGATCGACTCGTAGTCTTCTGAACAGCGGTGGTCAGCCTAACCTATACCCTAGGCATAAGAGTAGCAATGACACTTCGAGTTCAAGTGGCGCCACCCCCTGTGTCTTCCGTGAATACGCCATGATTACTCAGATGTAAGGGGTTAAAGAGTACGGAATTATTTAAAGACGATTCGTGCAGAGTACGTTTGTTCGAGAGAGTAAGAGGATTTGAGGCTCATGAGATAATGGTTAGGTGGTAGCTAAAAGTTCGACAGGATAGACAAAAAGTAAGTGGAGCATTATCGATCAGATGTTAGCGGTGCATACGCCAGTGATAAAGCTAAGCAACTGCGATAAAGCAGGGTTAGTTCTGTGGAAACCGGCGAGTTGACTCCCGGAGCACCGAGAAGTGTGACAGTCTCGTACGGTAACAGAGGCCGAACAGCATCTCGGCAGTGGGATGTGGCTCGCAGAGCTACGATGAACGAAATGAAGGGCTAATAGTAAACCCCATTAACACGAATTACTATAGCAGAATGTTGTCTGGCAGCTGATAGGTTTCGATCGAAGCCTCGTACTTCTCCATTTGGGGGCCCTACAATAGAAGAAACGTATTTTTCGATAGCAACCATCGATCGGGATGGCGGCTCCATTACAGATGACTGAAAATGCGCCGTCCGGAAAGGGAGAAGTGAAGAGTAAAGTGGATGGCTTCGCTATATCGAAACAGATAGAGCCACTCAGATGACGACGTTCTCATATGTCAATGGAGGTAAAGTAAGGCGGGTACTGGAAGGTAGTAACTATGAGAGAGAACTTGAACTGTGCGCAGTAATCCGAAAATTTAATGGACCTCGTGAACACAGGAAAAACAAAAGTTATCAGCGTGGTTTACTTTTAAGAAGAAACCATTGAACTGGGGAACCAGTTGACGGCTACATTACCCAGCTGAAAACTGGCAAGCAGGCGCCTACAAGATATGCCGATGAGGCTGAGCAGTACCATCATCCAAAAGCAAAAAATCCTTTGCAGACTGCAGAAGCAGTGAAACATGTTGTTGGACAAGTGCGTTGGCATCCATACTGGTGAGGTGACGATAGCACCTCAAAGTCGATGGATGAAATCGGATGCAGCAGTAGCTGAGCTGCAGGCAACTTTTCGGGTCAAGTATTCCCTGCCACAGATGTTCTTAGTAAGTGGACAGAGCTACCGATACCGTTGGTTCACCCAATCCCTAATTTCATATATATATATATATATATATATATATATATATATATATATATATATATATATATATATGCCTTAATGTTCCTTTCTTAGCTCATTTTAACCTCAACCTGAACAACGTTCTATTAACTTGCACACGTCGCTTAAGCTATTTGTGGTTAACTTCGTGAACACTTTTGCGTCTGTGGTATGTTTTAAGTATATTTTCAGACATTTTGAACTTATCGCGGATTAGTTGATAACTAATTTGTTTCATACGCTAATTATCGGCATATGTGTATGCGTTATTCTGTATATTTTATTTGATATTGCCATTTCAAGTGATTGTATGTTGCTTGACATCCCCGGTGTGGCTGTGCTTGATGTGCATGTTGACAAGGTGCCTAACTGTCTATTACCCTGCGCCTCGATTTCTCCGCCTCCAGGCGGTAGCAGGTCGTTGCTCTGGGGGACAAGATGCATGGTCCTGGTGACCGTGTTAGGCTCAAAGAGTGGTTCCATACAAGTGGTTTTTGTGTGGAGCGAGCTACGGCCTTACCATCGCCTTGTGTGCGATTGATTCCCCAAACCAAGCGTGCTTGTGTTCTGAGAAGGAGTGTGGGCCGGCTATGTCGATGGGACGTGGCTCCCATCCACATGCCCTCCGGTCTTATTCTTTCGTGTTTACACTGGACATGGGGTGTGTGAATGCAACTGTGGGTGGAGCAACGCAAGCCACCCAACATGCACAGCAGCAGCATTCAGGTCTATCCATGTAGGGAATCATGCGTACCAGACGTACCCAAGGAGGTGGCTGGACCGTAGTTCGCTCCACCCTGGATGGAACCACTCTTTGAGCCTAACACGGTCACCAGGGCCTTGCAGCTCGTCCTTCACAGCAAGGCAGTGAATTCGAAGCGCAGGGCAATAGACAGGTAGGCACCTTGTCAACATGCACATCAAGCGCAGCCACACAGATGTCGGGCAACATCCAATCACTTAAAATGACAATAACAAATAAAATATACCGAATAAGGCATCCGGATATGCCGACAAAAACCTCCGCTAAATTAGCATATGAAATTAGCGGGTAATCAAGAAATCCGCGATAAATAAAACATGACAGAAAAGTGATCAAAGAACACATGCAACAAACCGGAAAAAATAGCGAAGTTAACCACCCTTCGATTAAACGACGAGTGCAAGAGAGTAGAAGATTATACAGTTGGACATTAAAATGTGGTAACAAAATAGCCATTAAAAGAATATATAGCAAGCTAAACCAGTCACGTGAAATAAAGAACCTCGCAACGCAAGTACGCGATTAATAAATCGAATATAACGTACCTACCAACACTGCACCAGTTCTGCTTACGTTCTCAGCAGGACGCGTCGTTGTTTCGATGCTGGTCCAGAGTGGCCTCAATCGTGGCTCACTAAGTCTGCCTGACTCAGGCACTCGCGACCGCATGTGCTACAGCACCATGCGCTCGATGTCGACGGAGTACAACACATCGGCGCTTGCCGCATCTTCTCCGCATACAGGAGGACGTACACCCGTATCTTGACAACTATCTTCGTGATCAGATCACGCCATGCACGCCGATCAACCGCTTTACATTTCCAACATATAAAATCAACATTAGAACCTGACAGGATCGTTTTGATCATATCCAGACAACGAAGCTTCGGTTTGCCCACATGCCGCTTCCCAACACTTAACTGACCATATAACCGCTACTTCGGTATCCGAATCGAATCCATACGGCAACATAACCGAGCCATCTCAGGTGTCTCAGTAAAAGTATGCAGTCCACTGCATACATCCCACTTAGGGGCAAAACTTCCGTGTCTACAACTCTGTCGCCCCAGCCGATGCGCAAAATCCGTCGCAGACACTGTTGATGGAACAGCTCGAGATATCGCACATCCCGACAGTACATCGTCCACGTTTCACTGCCGTATAGAAGAACGGACAGAAACATGGATTTGTACACCATCAGCTTCGTGCCAACGCTAAGCTGATGGTTGTCCCACATTCGGTACTCTAGCTTCCCGAATGCCGCCGCTGCCTTTGACACGCGGATACGCAACTCACTGTGTAGCTGCTGATCAGTCGACACCACACTCCCAAGGTAGCAGAAGCGGGAGGTGGTTTCAAATACTTCAGAGCCAATGCTTATTCGCGGCAATATTGCAGATTGCACCTCCGGTGAAGGCTGAAAGAGACAGACAGTTTTGTTTGTGTTGATGGTGAGCACGAATTTGGTCGCTGTGTTACAACTCATCCGCGCTATGCGCAAACAATGCACAGTCGTCAGCAAACAGCAACATACGGATAGTCGTCTCACAGACTAGGGTTCGCGCACCGAAACGACAGGTGTTAAGCAACCCACCATCAACATGGTGCTCCACACGAACACCGTAAGCACAAGCGACATCAAAAGCAAAAGACATCATGGCATAAAGATATATATTAAACAGGGCAGGAGCAAAGACACATCTTTACTTCACACCAGAGACAACTGCAAAGTCATCCGAGGTCTCTCCACTCAGCTGCACCCTCCCTCGCATACCACTGTGCAGACATTCAATTTAGCTTAAAAAGTTACTCGGACAACCAAACTTACCCAACACCAGCCACAGTGCCTCGCGGTTCACCGTATCAAATGCCTTGGTAAAATCAACAAACAACGAGTACAACGGCTGGTGTCATTCTCTGCACTTCTCCTGCAACTGACGAGCCGCAAACACCATATCTACGGTGCCGTGACCCGAACGGAATCCACATTGCTCTTCCCCCACGTTAGGTTCCACATCCTGACTGACGGGGCGGTTGAGCAAGATTCGGACAATCACCTTGCCCACACAACTCAACAAGTTGATGCCACGATAATTTGTGGCACATTGATTGCTTTCATTGCCCATTTACAGTGGGAGCACATGGGCATCCTTCAACTCAGGAAGCACCTGTTCCGCAATCCACACGCGCTGGTCCCACTCGTTCAGCGCCTTCACCAACGCAGGTCCGCCGTGTTACAATACTTCAGGCTGGATCCCGTCGGCCCCAGCACACTTGCCGTTTCGCAGCTGAGCAAGTGCTCTCTGCGTCTCATCCAGTGTCGGCGTGTTCGCCAGACTCGCCTTCACATCGTGCTGCTTCAGGCCGTTCAATGTAGGCCAGTCGATCTCTGAACGGTTGTTCAAGAGACAGTCAAAGTGATTTCGTCAGATCTGCATTATGTCTGCAGTACGTGTGCAGGCAGCGCCTGAACTACCTCCCATTAATGTCCTCAGCGGCTCCAACCTCGGTCCATACACCGAATTTAAGGAATCAATGAACTCCTTGTATTGGCGGCATTCAGCATAGCATTCCATCTGCTTCGCCTTCTCCATCCACCATGCATTTTTACGCGACGGAGCTTTCAAATTAGTCACCGTCGAATTTTGTGTAACTGACTCTTCTTCCCCAAGTCACCGGGGTCCGCCAAGTGTAGCCAATGCTGCATTTTTCTCCGACACCAATGCGCCAATCGTCTCATTGTTCTCATCAAACCAATCGGGCCGTTTACAATTGGCGCGCCCGATGGTCTCCTCGGCAGCAGCTGCCACTTGGTCGCGAATGTGGTGCCACAGGTCGCCCACTGTGGCTGTGCATTCCACATCACACAAGCGTACAGCCATCGCCTTCTCCAGATCTCTCCTTACATATATATATATATATATGGCGGGAGAGCCTATGGTGCGCTGAGGCTGGTTGTGGCTAGATCCTGACAGATGATCTACCCACTGCTGCTACTGTTGCGCCATTGGCTCATGTCCTGGACGCCTCCTCGTGGCGACCGCTGGGTGGGAGTTGGGTTTCGCCCTTCTCCCTGCTAAGATCCAGGACACTAATCCGCATGAGTCAGTGAACTGACCATGTGCTAGACCCGCTGCCTTTCGGGTGTACATTTAATCGAAGGCTTTGGCTGAGGACCCGAGTCGTTCTCCTGTCAGGTGTGGGCGCCCTGCCAGTATCCTAGTCCATCCTCTTCGGAGGTTAGGAAGTGGTCGATGGCCCTCTTCCCGTAAAACCTAGCCATGGAGACAACAGGTCTACGGGTTATAAGCTCACAGCTCGATTGGCGTAGAGCACGAGCGCCACGCATTGTCTCTGACGGTGGGAGGGCAGCTCCGGGTGTTCAATGGTTTGCTACTGCCCGCCTCAAGCCAGGCAGCCCCTGGTCAAATTGGTGCAAACCCGCCAAAACCCACCTGCGTCTGGCCGTGGTCGCAGGTGTATCCTACTACGGTCGCAAAACATATATGAATCGTTCCAGTACCTCCAAGGCTGCGTGTGACGGCCGTCAAGCAGATCCCAATCTGTCTCTACAATCACATTCCCCAGCTGGATCTGCTCCCCACTGCCTTGTGGGTCAGGCTATTGAGCCAAAGGCTCCGGGCGGAGTCCCTCAAGCAAACCTCCAAACCACCCACTGCCTTGTGGGTCAGGCTATTGAGCCAAAGGCTCCGGGTGGAGTCCCTCAAGCAAACCTCCGAAGCACAACGACCACCTCGCGTGCGATTGCCCACCAATGCAATCGTATGCCTGCGCGCAAAGCACTCAGCATCGGGTGCTGGAACGTGCGCACACTACTGGACCGGAACTCCAGTGAGCGCCCCGAGCGACGCACTGCACTGGTCGCGATGAAGCTGGCGCGTTACCACATCGATATTGCGGCGCTCAGTGAAACCCGGCTCGCTGAGCAACGTAAGTTGCATGAAGCAGGTGCTGGCTACACATTCTACTGGGTGGGCAACACCGCCTCAGCACCACGTGATCATGGGGTCGGATTTGCAATATCCGATCGCCTCCATGGCCAGCTGGTGGGTGAACCAACAGGCATCAGCGCGCGACTGATGACTGTTCGCCTACGACTCGGAAGAGGTAAGTTTGCCACTTTTATAAGCACGTACGGTCCGACCATGTGTTATCCTGATGACACGCGTGATCAATTCTACACTCAGCTATCCTCCGTGATACGGTCTGTGCCGAGGAGCGACCGACTATTTCTGCTGGGTGATTTCAACGCGCGCGTTGGGCGTGATGCATCGGTGTGGACAGATGTTATCGGTCGCATGGCATTGGTTCAGCGAATGCGAACGGTGACAGGCTGCTCTCACTGTGTGCCACTCACGGCCTGACGATCACGAACACTCGGTTTGCACTGAGTGCGAGTGATATAGCAACTTGGACGCACCCACGGAGTGGTCACGCTCACCTGCTCGACTATGTCATCGTACGTCAGCGTGATATGCGTGAAGTGCGCATGACACGTGTACTGCGTGGAGCTGAGTGTGGCACTGATCACAAATTGGTGCGGACCAAACTGTACATATATTTTCGTAAATCTATGTATTGCACTCCAGCCGTGAATCGGCGTAAATTTAACATTCTCTCCCTCGGTACTGGGGCGAAACGTACTGAGCTGGAGAAGGCGATGGCTGCACGCCTGTGTGATGTGGACTGCATAGCCACAGTGGGCGACCTGTGGCACCACATTCGCGACCAGGTGACAGCTGCTGCCGAGGAGACCATCGGGCGCGCAAACTGTAAGCGGCCTGATTGGTTTGATGACAACAATGCGACGATTGGCGCATTGGTGTCGGAGAAGAATGCAGCATTTGCTGCACATGTGGCAGACCCCAGTGACTTGGGGAAGAGTAGTCAGTTTCGCAAACTTCGACGGCGACTGACCCGAGAGCTCCGTCGCATTAAAAATGCATGGTGGACGGAGAAGGCGAAGCAGATGGAATGCTACGCCGAACGCCGCCAACACAAGGAATTCTTTGACTCCTTGAAGGCGGTGTATGGACCGAGATTGGAGCCGCTGAGGACGCTGATCGATGGTAGTTCAGGCGCTACCTGCACACAGACTGCAGACATAATGCAGATCTGGCGGAAACACTTCGACTGTCTCTTGAACAACCGTTCAGAGATTGACTGGCCTACATTGAACGGCCTCAAGCAGCACGATGTGAAGACGAGTCTGGCGGACACGCCGACACTGGATGAGACGCAGAGAGCACTTGCTCAGCTGCGAAACGGCAAGTGTGCTGGGGCCGACGGGATCCCGCCTGAAGTATTGAAACACGGCGGACCCGCGTTGTTGACTGCGCTGCACCACTTGGTGCAACGCGTATGGATTGAGGAGGAGGTGCCTGCTGAGCTGAAGGATGCCCTTGTGCTACCACTGTACAAAGGCAAAGGTAGCAAGCAATGTTGCACGAATTATCGTGGCATCAACTTGCTGAGTTGTGTGGGCAAGGTGATTGCCCGAATCCTGCTCAACCGCCTCGTCAGTCAGGTTGTGGAACCTAACGTGGCGGAAGAGCAGTGTGGATTCCGTTCGGGTCGCAGCACTATAGATATGGTGTTTGCGGCTCGTCAGTTGCAGGAGAAGTGCAGAGAACGACACCAGCCATTGTACTCGCTTTTTGTTGATTTCACAAAGGCATTTGATACGGTGAACCGCGAGGCATTGTGGCTGGTGTTGGGTAAGTTTGGTTGCCCGCGTAAGTTTGTAAGTTTAGTTGAATGTCTGCACAGTGGTATGCGAGCGAGGGTGCAGCTGAGTGGAGAGACCTCGGATGACTTTGCAGTTGTCTCTGGTGTGAAGCAAGGCTGTGTCTTAGCTCCTGCCCTGTTTAATATATATCTTCATGACATGATGTCTTGTGCTTTTGAATCGGCTTGTGCTTACGGTGTTCGTGTGGAGCACCGTATTGATGGTGGGTTGCTGAACATCCGTCGTTTCGGTGCGAGAACTCTAGTCTGTGAGACAACTATCCGTATGTTGCTGTTTGCTGACGACTGTGCGTTGTTTGCACACAGCGCGGATGAGTTGCAGCACATGACTATTGCTCTGGCTTCGACAGCGGCCAAATTCGGGCTCACCATCAACACAAGCAAAACTGTCTGTCTCTTTCAGCCTTCACCGGAGGTGCAATCTTCAATATTGCCGCGAATCAGCATTGGTGCTGAAGTATTGGAAACCACCTCCCGCTTCTGCTACCTTGGGAGTGTGATGTCGACTGATCAGCAGCTACACAGTGAGCTGCGTATCCGCGTGTCGAAGGCAGCGGCGGCATTCGGGAAGCTAGAGTACCGAGTGTGGAACAACCATCAACTTGCCATTGGCACGAAGCTGATGGTGTACAAATCCATGGTGCTGTCCGTTCTTCTATACGGCAGTGAAACGTGGACGATGTACCGGCGGGATGTGCGATATCTCGAGCGGTTCCATCAGCAGTGTTTGCGACGGATTTTGCGCATCACTTGGGGCGACAGAGTTGCTGACACGGAAGTGTTGCGACGAAGTGGGATGTATGCAGTGGACTGCATACTTTTACTGAGACACCTGAGGTGGCTCGGTCATGTGAGCCGTATGGATTCAACGCGGATACCGAAACAACTCTTATACGGTCAGCTGAGTATTGGGAAGCGGCATGTGGGGAAACCAAAGTTACGTTACCAGGACATGATCAAAGTGAGCCTCTCACGTTCTAATCTTGATTGCAGGTCATGGGAATCGAAGGCGGTTGATCGGCGTGCATGGCGCGATCTGATCACGAAGGCAGTTGCCGAAGTGCGGGAGAAAGACCTCATGCATGCAGAGAAGAAGCGGCAAGTGCGGAAGCGGCAAGCACCGATGTGTTGTACTCCATCGACATCGAGCGCATGGTGCTGTAGCACATGCGGTCGCGAGTGCCTGAGTCAGGCAGGCCTAGTGAGCCATGAGCGAGGCCACTCGGGACCACTACCGAATCGACGACGGGTCCTGCAGAGAACGTAGGCAGAACCGGCGCAGCGTTTGTAGGTACGCTGCATTCGATTTACTAACCGCGTGCTTGCATGCTAAGTCTCTTTATTTCAGGTGGTGGGTTTTCAATTTTGTCCTAATGCTTTTCTTTCTCATATAAATGCCTACCTATCTTCTATAAACTTGCACACGTCGCTTAAGCCAATTGTAGTTAATTTCGATAACATTTTCGTGTTTGTGGCATTTCCGTAAAATATACTTTCCGACCTCGTGAACTTATCTCGGATTCGTTTGTAGACAACTTATTTCATATGCTCATTAATTTAAGATTTATGTCACCGTTTCCTTATGCATTACTCGATTTATTTTATTTGTTATCTTTCACACAAGTGATTGGCTGTTGCTTGATATCCCCGGTGTGGCTGCGCTTGATGTGCATGTTGACAAGGTGCCTACCTGTCTATTACCCACTACCTCGTCCATACTGGCTCCAGGAGACAGTTGGTCGTTGCTGGAGGGGACGGGGTGCACGGTCCTTGTGGCCGTGTTAGGATCAAAGAGTGGTTCCATGCACTCAGTGTGGAGCGGACTACGGTCCAGCCACCGCCTTGTGTGCGCTTGATTCCCCAAATACAGCGTGCTTGTGTTTGCCTGTGAAGGAGTGTGGGCCGGCTCCGTTGATGAAACGTGGCTCCCATCCACATGCCTCCCGGTCTTATTCCTTCGGGTTTACACTGGATATGGGGTGTGTGGATGGAGCTGTGGGTGGTGCAGCGCAAGCGACCCATGGTCCCTCTGTAGGCGCAGGCGTCCTGTGGCTGGCCACAGTGACAGGCAAATCCGAAACCTGATACCGCCAACCATATTTATTTATTTATTTATAATCACGTTGTTATAGATATTGTGCCACCCGATCCATGGCGGTATAGGAAATAGGATCGGAATAAGACGATAAAAGGCAACATTTTTGCTCCGTTCTTCCCACATCGTTTGAGTTTTTCTGATAGTTCGTTTTATTAGAAGAGGGAAAGGGAATCACCGCAACAAACAGAGATACACGTCCACCATTGACATTGGTCTTGAGCTATGACTTCCAGGGTCTCCAACGAGCGACACACCGTATCTCTGGAATCCCAAACTGGGAGTCGAGAACAACCGACAGAGAACGACTGTTTCTTCAGGTTTTTTATGCCAATTCTCCAAGTCCTAGGCTGTCCACCGTGCCGCCTTCTCCAACCAGGCCCAGCAACCGCGAAAAACTCCCGACGGGTAAGACACGAAGCGGGAATGCGCAATACATGTCCAAGCCACCGCAGTTGAGGCAGCGAGACGAGCTCCTAGAGCGAGTGGCTGCCTGCACCCAAAACACGCTGACTAACCTCCAAATTGGTTACGTGATGCACCACACACGAGCAATGGACCACAAATAACGGTACTCGAAGACAGACAGCTGGTGCCACAGAGACGCCATTTCCTAGTAGATTGCCACAATGCAATCCTGTCGACAGAGTCGAAAGCAGCACGGATATCTAGGAGCACGACAATCGTTGGCTTTTGATACATGTGGTGGACGTAGAGGATCTGGCAGTATGAAAATTTGATTGAAGCAGCTGCGACCAGGACGGGACTCAGCCTGTTCTTCCCACCGTAGCGATTCGAGTATTGGGAATAGTGTGCGAGTTATGATGGATGCAAAAAGCTTACGGGAACCAAACTTATGCGCCTGTATTTACGGACTTCTGAGAACGAAGCGGTGAGTTCTCGAATCAGCGAATAGCCACCATCTTTAATTATGGCAGGAGGCAAGTCATCCTGGCCGGGTGCTTTATAACGCTTCAGTAGGCGGGATTCCTACCAGATTTCTTGGTGGCAGGGAGGTCTGTGGGAATAAATCACTCAGCGCCAGTGTACGCTACAAAGGAAGCATGTGGAGCTAGAGGTCAGCAAAACTGCGAGCTTAAATGTTCAGCCCATTGTTCCAACGGTCGTTGAAGGTTATTGATTAGGGAAGCATCTTCTACGCAGATTGTTTCGCTTACACCAAATCGGAAAATTCCGGTGATTCGGATGAGATGGAAAAGTGTTCTAGCATTACCAAAGAGACTAGCAAGTTTTATCTCTTTAGCGTCATAACAACACCAGACTTCACGATCTTTTGGTAAACTTCTAGACAATTCTCGACCCAGCGATCGACGTTCCTCACTACTGTTGGCGTCTGATCGACTAATACCGAGGCCAAAACTACCCCCAAGATGGTGCTCGTCTAGTAGCAGGTGGCCCACAAAGTCCAGTCCAGTCCTGAGAAAGATCGGTAATAACTGCACGAAAAAACAATTTCTGCAATTTTGCCGACCGAACATCCAACAATGATCAAGTCTCCTACAATAATAAGGGGCATCATAAAAGTCAGCGGAGTGCCCATGGAATGCTGATTGCAGTAAAGAATCCGGTACATTTGTAGATGGAATCAGGAACCAGATCCCATCCGAAACACATGATGCAGGGGTGCGGCTCGATAGGGTACTTGGCTTTAAAATATGAAAATGTTAAAAACTTTAGCTGCAGGTTGCAAATCCGTAGCTATAATGCTCGCCCTCGAAAAGAATTCTATCCAGTATCCTGTCTGTTGTGTATCAGTCAGACGCGTAAGTCAGCCTCTACCATGAAAGTCACGTGAAGAAGTGGTGATGCTTGTTGCCTATGTCCATTTGGCGTAAAACAATCCGTGATATCCATTGTTTGACTCATTAGGAAGATGCATAGAGCTCTGTGCGCAAGATGTTTACACGAGTTGGAGTGTAAGTTGTCATTGTACGTTATATCTAAGGTCTAGAAGCCGACAGAAATGGCGACATTTCGTGATTGTCATTAAAACGTTAATGGGAATAGTTCCTGTTGGACGCCTTAGCTAGTTTAAAAAGTCGTTATCTTAACCAGAGGGTGGTCAACATACCTCCACTACGAAGGAGCGAGATAGATAAGTCTAACAACCTAAATTTATGCAACTAGCTAAAGAAACAATGAGATTTGTCATGCAAAATAATTCGCATTAAGATTTATTCTAAGTGGCCTGCGTTCCCAAGGTTCCCGCTTTTCAAGTAAGCAGGAAGAGTACACAGCTTTCCCCAAGTATAATAGCATTTGTTGTCTCCCAAACCAGAGTACCCACGTAAATCTGAAGCTTATTACTCGATGGATCGTTTTGTGGGCTCGAAACCAATTTGCCGAGATATCAAATTGCATTCGAAAGGGAATGCCTCAGGTCAAATGGGTGAATAGCACCGATAGCACCTTTATAGTACCGGTCGACATTCGGCGCATTCACCTCGTCTGAAGCCCAGATTTGACCTGGCGTGGGTATATAAGTTCCGGTGGCCCCGATTTTAGGTATCGAGTAAGAAGTATAAAAGCTGAACACCATACAGAACCTGGGTAAATGAGCGGCCAACAGCTGTGCATTGATGCACATCGAAAATCTAAATACGCGTCTCAGACAGACCGGTGATCGTGCACAGAAGCATCATTTGAAGCCGAGCACAATATGATCAAACTGAGTCCACAGCTGAGCTTCGACACTAAGTGACACAACGCCAAAGTTTGTGTTGGAAAGCAGTGGTGTTGCTATACAAATCCAGGTCAGCGTAAAATGGAAGATATATTTGCTATTACTTGAACGGCGAAAAATACAAAAAACCAATTCAATAGACAATGATCAATATCCGATAGATGACTAGCTACAGAAATCATGTGGTCTGTCATGCTCAAAATACATGCAGGCAGATAGTAGGATAATCGTTGCTATTAGAATTCCCTCTGAAGGCTTCCGAGACGTCATGTTACCTTCCGACGGTTAAGACCAGGTCTGAGCAGCGATCAAAGTCTGTTATTTATGAACTCTAGGACAAATGGAACCCCACATAAATTTAAAGTGCTATTCCACTGTGATAGCGGCTATTTCTTGTCGTTGCCCACTAGGTTGTTTACCTAAGTGCATTGGCCCGCACACACTGTTTATTTACCGTGTTCAGTTCAACTCAAGCATTGATCTGTCCCTATGCGGGAACAGTCTCTCGCACTGTAGAGAAATAAAGTTAGGCTTGGTTCATGTTAGACCGCGCCGATTCTTCGTCTGTCTGGTCCGTGCAAATCTGATCAGCCCGAGTGGGAGGAGCTCTATTCAAATTAAGTACAATGGTTCCGCCTCGATTCTGTTCGTTGTTTACCAACTACCAACTCACCACATGTTGTCAGGTAGGGTTCGTTATTGGGCATGCGCTGTTGTCTATGTCAACCCGGTATTTTTTGAGCTACAGCCACGCTGCGTCTCGCCTGTGCTCCCACTGAATAAATTCTGTGGCGCCCCTCTTTCCTGTGCACTTGCGGACAGCGCGAGTAGACGATGTGTAACTGGTTTCCCGTCCGCTGATGCCGCACAAGTTCCGTACAACCGAAATACCGCCTGCCATCACAACTGGCATTAGTCGGAAGTTCACACAGAAACAACAAAGGTTGTCACGCCTTCCAAAACCACCGCTTAGTTCTGATGTGGATTCGGGGTCAGACCATAGGTCTGCATCATAATAATAATCATAATAACAAGGTATTGAGTTCAAAAGCCGTAAAGAAAGTGAAACTGAGTTATAAATTGTAAATTTTGGGGTGATCAAGAAGGGTGTACGAACCCGTATCAACCGCTTGCTCAACCTCCAGGCAAGTACCGCGGTACGTCCCAGGACCTCCGTGTGGCATTCGCCAATGTGTGCAGCCTAATAAACAAAGGTGTTGAACTGTGCCGCTTAACTGTCTTGAAGCGACCGGACGTTTCAAGACTTGCAGACTTGGCTGAACTCCGAAGTCATACCCCGAGAAGTCGCGTTGTCAGGACACTCTTGTTTCCGATGCTACCGAAAAGCAAAGTCTCACGGTGGTGCTCTGTTATACATAAAATCGTCATTATCCGGAAAAGTTACAAGCACTTATCAGGGCGAGGATAACTTATACGAGCAACTGTGGTGCACAACCCGCCACAAACGCGCAGAACTAATTATCCGTCAAAAGGTAAAAACATAAAGGAAAACCATTATTTTAACAATTAATCGATCATCTTCGATCGTGTATTGATTTCGAATATTCCGGAACCTTCCATTCCTTCACGTGATCGCCAGCATACGGAGTTTTGGCAGGGAGGCTACTAATCTTAACAGTTGAGCTTCGTTCCCAAGAAGCCGAAGGTCATTGAGCCCCATAGATATTTGGCGTAGGTCTGGCGTAGTCGTACAGCGTTTTGGCGGCGTTTTTGGCTACGTTGGCAGCGTTTTCGTTAACACGTTTTCGTGGTCAAGGTCGTTGGACTTTTGATTTTTCTTCGGCTGGGCTAGAATTTTTGCGGAGAAATTTTTGGGTGTTTAATTCGGAATAGCGAGAAAACGTGAAGATCTAACAATGGCGACGGACAAGCACGAAAATGTTACAAACTTTTCCGCCGAACATTTTCAAAAGTTGCTTCTTCAGCAACAATCAGAGATGGAAGCACAAATAAAACTGTTTGAAAGTTTGACGCAGTGCTTGAACGTACAGTTAAACGGAGCAGCTACACGGAACACGCAGGCTGTTTCACTTGATCTTCTTACGAATTCAATCAATGAATTTCATCTTGATGCTGATTCCGAATGCACTTTCGAGGCGTGGTTCAAACCCTGGGAGGATATGTTCCGGACGGAGTTCAGCCATCAAGATGATTCATGGAAAGTGCGTCTTTTGTTCCGCAAGCTCGGTACTAATGAACATACAAGGTTCGTTGACCACATCCTGCCCAAAGAGCCGAAGGACATCACTTTCAACGAAGCAGGGGCAACACTCAAAGAAAAGTTTGGTGAGTCGACGTCTTTGTTTAGCATTCACTACCAATGTCTAAAAATTGTTAAGCGTGATACAGACGATTATGGGGCATTAGCAAACATGGTTAACCGTGAATGTGAACGTTTCAAGTTACGCTGTTTGACGGATGACCAGTTTAAGTGTCTCATATTTGTCAGTGCTTTACAGTCTTCACGCGATGCGGAAATCCGCACTCGGCTCCTTGCTAAGTTGGCTCAAGATCCAGAGTCGACATTGAAGTCACTTGTAGGCGAATGCAAACGGTTAATTATCTTGAAACACGACACCACTATAGTTGAGCAGAGCCGCCCCACCATTGCCGATACTGTTCATGCTGTGCGAAAAGCAAGAAAGGCTGGCTCGAACAAGCCGCTGAACAGAACGCCGAACAAGCCACCTACATCTTGTTGGTCATGTGATGAATAGCATTTCACACGATACTGTCCATTCAAGCGTCATATTTGTGATGTGCCATAAACGCGGCCACAAGGAAGACGTTTGTCATCAGTCTCGGTCAAGAAACGTGAAGCAGTCCTACCGTAGGAAGAACTTCAGGAAGCCTGACGCAGAATTACTATCAGTGATTGCCACGTTTCACAGCGATTCTAGAACACGCCGCCGATTAATCAATGTGCTTATCAACGGAATCACAACCCGGTTGGAGTTCGATACGGCTCAGATATAACGATCATTTCCAAAAACACTTGGAAACACATAGAGGCCGAAGATGGTTCATTCCAACAAAATCGTCCAAAACGCATCCGGTAGAGTGCTGAAACCGGTCAAAGAAATAACTTGTAAAATTGCATTCAACGGAGTGGAACGAGCCGGAACCTGCTACTTGTCTGACCGACCAAACTTGAACCTCCTTGGGCTTGACTGGATGAAAAAGTTACAATTGTTTGATGTTCCAATGAGTCGGATTTGTAATAGAGTCCAAACTGACCCAGTCCATGCATCACTGTCGATAGAAGACATGACGAGAAAGCTAAAGCAAAAGTTTACCGCCTTGTGTGAAGATGGTCTCGGTCACTGCACTAAGTCCAAAGCAAAGTTTTGCCTTCGCGAAGGAACGAAGCCAGTCTTCAGAGCAAAAAGACCGGTACGCTGCGCCATCAAACACGTGCGGTCTCCACCGTTCCACCCGCAAGCGAACGGCCAAGCGGAGAGGTTTGTGGATACATTCAAACAAGCTCTCCTCAAATCAAGGAGGGAGGGAGACATAGAGGAGGTGATTGACCGCTTCCTCTTTCTGTACCGATCTATAGAAAATCCACAAACGCCGGGTGGAATATCACCAGCAGAGGCAATGATGAAGAGAAAGCTTCGCATGCCATTTGATGCAGTTCGGCCGTCCTCAGAGTCCACAGCTGGTGAAAGAAACCTCAAGATGGAACGTGACTTTAATCGGCGGTATGGTGCTAAGCGACGTTCGTTTAAACCGGGTCAGTCAGTACGTGAATACCGGGATGGACAAGTAAAATGGACGTCAGGCACGTTCAAGGGCAAGCGCAGGTATGGGTACGCCATCCAAACCAACTGCGAACAACAATGTGTCAGCCACAAGCAACAGAATCCGCCATGCTTTCATTTGACCTGTTGGGGGACAGCTTCAACTTGCCTAAAGAGCTGGTAGAAGAATCCTGTCATCAGACGAATGATACCAGACCGCAGAGAACAGAATTTGAATCCAGAACACTACAGCCAAGGCGATGGACCGATAGGCGTAGACTCCCTTCCAGGAGGCTTCAAGTCAATCCCAGGCTATCATCATACACCGAGGTAGCCGTTTCAGGAAAGATAGCCGGGAAAAGGTAAAAACATAAAGGAAAACCATTATTTTAACAATTAATCGATCATCTTCGATCGTGCATTGATTTCGAATATTCCGGAACCTTCCATTCCTTCACGTGATCGCCAGCATACGGAGTTTTGGCAGGGAGGCTGCTAATCTTAACAGTTGAGCTTCGTTCCCAAGAAGCCGAAGGTCATTGAGCCCCATAGATATTTGGTGTAAGTCTGGCGTAGTCTTACAGCGTTTTGGCGGCGTTTTTGGCTACGTTGGCAACGTTTTCGTTAACACGTTTTCGTGGTCAAGATCGTTGGACTTTTGATTTTTCTTCGGCTGGGCTAGAATTTTTACGGAGAAATTTTTGGGTGTTCAATTCGGAATAGCGTGAAAACGTGAAGATCTAACACTAATAGTAGATGTTATCTACCGTAGCTTATTAAACCTTTGTTGCGATTTGCTACCACATATACAGAAGCACATAGCCGCCCTCGGTTCCTATTGTTGGGGGATCTACATCTATCTAAGACATTCTAGCCAGACGTTCGGTTTCTCCCCGGCCATGGCGACATTAAGGCTCAATTCGCTAAAATGGCTATTGAAATCGGGGCAACACAACATGTCATCCGACCGACGCGCGTAACTCCGCACTCGGCATCTGGTCTGGACCCAACGTTTACGACCTGCGAGCAGAAGCTGAACGAGATCAAAGTCCTCTAACCTCTGGCGAACAGTGACCACTGCTCCGTTGTGGCAAGCATAGAATTGCCGTTACCGTACTACAATCAACGGAAGCCGATATTCAACTATTGGAAGACAGACTTCGACGGGCTCGTCCAAGGATGCGTCGCTTGAGGTCTGTTGGTCATTAATGAAGCGGAAGCTTAACTCGATGTATACTCGGTTCGTTCCGTTGAAGTATTCAGAAGTCTGACCTGTCAAACCGCATTGGTTTGATATGGAATATAGACAGTTAACACGAGAGCGTCGCAAACTTTGGGATAGATACATCAGCTCGGGTTGTGATGAAAATTACACGGTGTACAAGAAACAGTGTAACCTCTAACGCCGCAAAGCTCAAGAAACGCCGGCAGTTCGAAAAGGAACCAGCATCCTCGGCCACAACTGCACCCAAAAGAATATTTGCCTAGTTGAAGCGTCAACTGAAACCTGGAGGCGACCTACCGGTTTTAGAGAGCTTGGACGGGCGAAAGTTCATTTCAAGCGCGCAGCACGCGGACGCCTTGGCTACGCATTTCCTCGCCGTATTTTCCAGTAAACCGGCGGCTGTTCCAGTACCGGCACAGGTTGCGCCAGTCTTGCTCGACAGCCCACAATGTGATGCAGTCGAAGTGTATCAGCTACTCGTCAACCTGGATGGTGCAAAGACCCCCGGATTAGACGGACTTCTCCCACTAATATTCAAGTTGCTATAGAATGTCATCTCACTGGCCGCGACAAACTTATTCAATAAATCACTAACTGAAAGATCTGTTCCCAACGACTGGAAATGCTCGATAGTGAGACCGCTTCCCTAGGGCGGTGATCCGAGTAAAGTAGAGAAGTATAGACCGATTTATTTGATTTCGATATTATCCAAAGTTATCGAGAAGGTTGTGTAAAAGTGTCTGCTGTCGTTCTTTGGATCGATGGACGTATTGACGCCAGCGCAACACGGCTTTACGAAAGGGTGATCATGTATCACCAACTTGATGTACGCAAACCACCAGTGAGTACGAGCTCTCAACGAACGGAAGGATGTTGACGTGGTGTACATCGACTTTAGGAAGGCGTTTGACAAAGTGAACTACGAGGTACTCCTTCGTAAACTGAGGACATACGGAATTGGTGACACGCTACTTCAGTGGTTACACGAGTTTATTGTGGGACGAAAGTTTAGAGTACAGGCCAATGACTACCTGACAGACTGGTTCCCATCGACCAGTGGCATGCCTCAAGGAACTGTACTTGGGCCAGTATTATTTCTTATATCAACCATCTTCCGCAGCAGATCCAGTCACCATGTGCCCCGTTTGCAGATGATTTGAAAATCTGGAGGATCATTGAAAACCAGGACGACTGCGCTCGCCTATAGCATGACTTATAGCGACTGTCAACGTGGTCCACTGAAATGCAACACCCTCTTAAGGCAAGCAAGTCGGAGTTCATCAGTATCACCAGGCGTCCAGCCACTCGATCATACACCTTGGACGGCCTGTTGCTCCATCCCAACACATCTGTCAGAGACTTAGGAGTGCTATCGAGACATGATATAAGATGGCTAGAAAATACAGAGAAATGGTACATTGAGGGACTTAGTATGCTCTGGGCATCACGACGCAGTTTTTCCACATGTTCAGAAAAAATCGCCCCTCGCCTATTCACCTAGCTCATTAGACCAATAATTGGATACGGCGCCCCAGCTAACCATCCGAGAACCCAGTGTGAAACTGAAAAGCTGGAGAAAATACAGCATATCGCAACTAGAATGATACCCAGTATACGAAGGCTTTCGTATGAAAAACGTTGTGAAAGGCTCGGACTCTACACACTATCCTATCGCCGAGTAAGAATTGACCTTATTGTGACTCATCGAGTACTACACTTGAATCACTTCCCCATACTGCGACCAATATTTCACCTGCGGGAATCCTGTGACGCCCGAGGACACCATTACAAACTCAGGGTCCACTGCATGAACAAGGTATCACATCAGCTTTTGATAGAAGAATAGTAGATTTATGGATTACACTACCAGAGGAATTCTGTGTTTTAAAATACATATAAAAGATTATTTCGAAAACCTGTGCTTTATGAAACGGAGCACATACAATGCAAAAAACATCCTGTACCCGGAAATAATGACACCAATACGAATCCCTAACCGAACAAGGATAAACGATTAACTGACCAAACACTGCGGCTGACAATTCGCAATTATATATTTTTGATTTCTCATAATTCTATAGAGTTGTACAGAAATCTTGCTACTTGCTCTTACAGTCTCAGTCTCAGCATCATCATCATCAGCAACAGCATCATTAATACACGTTAGCCGAGGGTGAGAAACACACTTCAGCTAATGTGCCGCCCCATACACATATAGTTAGTCAGGTAGATCTATGTCACAAAATCAAATATGAAGCGGAATCCTAGTATACAAGTTTTATGTGACCGTGAAAAATTTGTACGGTCAAGATTAACCAGTTCGCGAGTATACACAAAACGATCGAGTACCGGCGGCGTTGTGTCAGTAAATGCGAATGAAATACTTCGTGAAAAAGCATACTTCGAATGCTTATGAGGATATCTAGCATGATTACAAAGCATACTGTTAACACTACTCATGCGTTCTGTTCTCATGAGGCAGGTACCAACCTACGTTTATTTGCAGAGATTTGTGTCATCCGTTTGACCATACTGATCATTTCGATCTCGCCCAATATGCCAATGCGGCCACTGAACACTTGCTTCATTTGCACTCAGAGTGTAGACCTCGATCCAAAGCCATCACAGGCTCGATCTGTCTGCCCCACGTTCACGCTCTCTGTGACAATACGCTCCATGCAACTGACATCGAATGCTGTCGCTTGCATCCACAAACGGTCCTGCGGCACATCTGCCCGGTTTGCGTTCCCTTCATTGCGAATTACGGGCGCGATATCCCTAGCGAACTTTCCTCCACGACTTGCCCTATTCTTGGTTCTGTAATCTCGTCTCCTACTAACCCACCCTCTACACCGCGTAACAACCAGTCGCAGACGCAGTCGCCCCGGTCACCACGATTCGTCGTGTAGCCTAGCAACAATACTCGCTCAGAAGTGTGCTTGCTTAATCTGGAAGAACAGCTACAGAGCCTACTGCGGAAAGTCGACGGCCTAATCAAATGACGACAGCAACCTCCCAGCCTTCCTGAATCACCTATCGTCTCACCGTTACAAACTGCCGATTTGCCCAACCCTCGCCGACGTCCAATGCTTCCGTCGAAGGCCCTCTCAACAAGTAAGCTTGCTACCGCCCTCATCCGCGTTCGTCTAAGCGAATAACGAGTACCCCCCATCCTAATTCTGTCATATGCATAAATGTGCTAGAGTCTAACGACCCGCAACTTCAGAAACGATATTCTCGTGATTCCAATATGTGGAGCTCGATCTGTATCGCGTTAAACCTCCCTGAAACCAAACTCATTAGTCTCACAAGACTGACTTGCCACCCTTCATCCCTGAGCGCCGGTAAGCCAAGACTTCTGCGTGTTGACTTGCAGTCACGCCCGGCTATGGAGGATGTCCTGTTGTCAGCACACTTACTTCGAAACAATGCGGCTCTCGGCATTTACCGTATTCGTATCTTCCCCGACATCGCTTGGACTAAGCATGCTGCGCGCAGGCAGCAACTGACGCCACCCGCTCAACCATGCTATATCACAGTGCACGGCGTTTCAGAACTGTGCGCCCCTGAGGCGACCTCACAACAAAAACAACAGCATGACTGTAATCAAAGCGGCTCCTTCAGCAGACACTAAATATTGTCAACGTAATCACAACGGACGTTCACCACCTACCTCGTCCAGCAAGTCATACAGGAAGAGCCCACCATCTCCTGAAAATGACATTCCGCACCGCTAGAATGGTAATCGATGCCCTCACCATCTGGTATGCTAGTAAAAGACGAGCACCACCAGGTATCCGTCCGCGTTCTGATGGGCACCCGGTGCCGAGGTGCACAGCTTCCCACAGACCCGTAGCAGCAGCCCCCTCGGTTCCGACACACTCTGACCAAACCATCCTCAGGCGGTCCAGCACCGAACCAACTGCTTCACTGCCAGAAGTGATCTCCTCACCTACACATTCCAACCTTCAGCCTTTCAACGAACCAGGCGCTAGCACCCATCTGTGTTCCGACGACCCACACCTCGCTTCCCCAACTACCAACTGCCGGTCATCTGTTGATCGGCAGCACCCTAGTTACTTCCGCACTCATCACTCAAACGGCCCTCGCCTGTATCTAACGAACGCACAGGACCTCATGCCTAAACTTCCAGAACTTCAATCCCGACTTTTGTCAACGCCAGCGGACCTAATAGCCATAACGGAAACGTGACTCTCCGAAGACATAGTCAAGGGTGAAATCCAATTTTCTCACATGTCAGCTCTCCACTCTGACCGCGCGACCCCAGGTGGCGGTGTCGCACTGTACTACCACATCTCTCTCAGTTGTAGCATCTTAACAAATACTGCCCTCCAGTCTCCAGATATTATGTGGTGCGAGGTCGCACTAACCGCCAAACACTCCAGCTGTCTTGGTATCATTTACCGTCCCCCTAACCACTCCCTCGAGAAGGACGCACGACTACTGCACGAGGTCCACCTTATGTTATCCCACAAGCGCACACACTTTCTTATCATGAGAGATTCCAACCTGCCCCGTCTATTTCTCTCTGTCCCGTCTACTGACTCCTTTGCATCAGGCCTCATTGATCTTCTTCACACGGCCCCG
This sequence comes from Dicrocoelium dendriticum, assembly GCA_944474145.2. NCBI lineage: Eukaryota > Metazoa > Platyhelminthes > Trematoda > Plagiorchiida > Dicrocoeliidae > Dicrocoelium > Dicrocoelium dendriticum. The sequence continues at coordinate 69,752,906 of OX104067.1, read as the reverse complement.
TTGTACAACCATACCTATCAACGGACCAGATTCCGATCCAACAACCAACCATCCATGTTAGATCTCATTCTCACTAACGAAGAACTGATGGTTGAGCACGTTGAGTATGAGGCCCCTTTGGGGCTCAGCGACCACTGTGTCCTCCGCTTCGATTTCATATGCGTCGGAAAACCCGTCAGCACGCCAACTTATACAAAACGCTGGACTGATTACAGAAAGTTGAACCTCCTCATTTCCGCTAATAGCTGGTCACCCGAGCCCCAATCGAGTGCCGACAGCGTGTGGTCAACCTTTTGCCTTACCGTACGTGAACTCTGCTCCACTACCACGACCTGCAAACAAGTTTCTATAGGGAAGAGACGCCCAGCACTCAGCTGAAGTCGTACACGGAAGTGGAGTGGTTCCAGGGACACGGCATGAAGAAACTATCGCTCCCATTCAACGGTTACTCAGTGGGAATATTACCGATCCATCCGTAACCAATGCGTCCATCTTGTACGCGAAGATAAGAGTGAGCATCAGTGTCAGCTTATGCGTAAATGTTCACCCAATCCCAAAGACTTGTATAGTCACGTCAATAGTCTTCGACAAGTCAAGCACGTTGTCATCGTGCTGACTACCACCACAGGGCTCACAAAGTCAGCGAACGAGGCAGCAGAAGTCCTGTGCCAGCGGTACGCATCCATATTCTCCGTTCCATCAATGCATACAACGATAGTACCTTCTTCGGTCTCACTCCCAACTTCGCTGACGAGTGTTCAGTTCACTCCGGAGGTCCTGGCGAAACTCAAATCCATGCGGCTAACGGCCTCTCCTGGAGCTGATGATTTCCACCCAAGGCTCTTGTGAGCGTGCATTGCAGCTCTAGCTCTACCCCTAGCGGAGCTGTTCACCCACTTCTTCTCGCAAGGTGAAGTTCCCAATGATTAGAAATGTGGGACTATTACGCCAATCTACAAAGGCGGTGCTTGCAGAGAACCGGCTAAGTACCGACCGATAACCCTCCACTCTACGATCTCCAAAGTGATGGAATCGATCGTCGCATACGCTTTAATGGACCATACGGAGGCCCAGAAACTGCTCTCTGATTATCAGCACGACTTCCGGCGGCAACAGTCGTGCCTGAGTAACCTGCTACTTGCCAGGGATAGCTGGACGACTGCTGCCGACTCTGGCCTAAAAACGCATATCAAAGCCAAAGCCTTCGACAAGGTCGACCACAATATTCTACTACAGAAACTGTTGTTGGCGTTTTATGGGCCTTGATGGACTGGGTCCGGAACTACCTCCAAAACCGTACCATCCAAGTACGCGTCGATGGAGCGTTGTCTCCCCGCATCCTTGCTACAAGCGGAGTTCCACAGGGGTCTGTTCTCGGACCGCACCTCTTCCTAGCTTTCAATGATGACGTCACACCGCAAGTGGAGTCTTCGTTGCTGCTATATGCGGATGACGCGAAGCTGTGGCGTACAATTAACGTTCCGGACGATGCCCACGCCCTTTAGACGGACCTCGACCGTCTACGACAGTGGTCCATAGAAAACAACCATCCAGTTAACGCTTCGAAATGTCGCGTCCTTTCTACCCGCCCTTCCGCTTTTTCCCATATATTTCCTGGGAGCGTCTATCCTCCAGATCTCTTCAACCGAAAGAGACTTAAGTATCATTACCCAGACGAGTCTTCCCGATTCCGCTTGCTGCCGGAAAGCAGCTGTTGGTGATGATGCTAACCGCATGGTGGAACTGCTGAAACAAGCCTTCGGTCAAATTGACCCTAGCAATTTCCGCCTCCTCCTCAACGCTTTTCTTCGACCTCACTTGGAGTTTGCAACCAGGCTTGGGGTCCCTGGTTGCTGAAGGACCAACGAATACTCGAAGCACCACAACGTCGAGCAACAAAAGTGGTCCGAGGTCTCAAGCACTTATGTTATCCACAACGACTTCACTGCCTGGGCCTCTACTCACTTAAGTACCGACGTCTCCGGGGCGACCTGCTCCTTGTATTTATGATCTTACTTATGGGTGGAAGGATTTTGGTGAGTATTTTTGTTCGTCGCAATCAGCCGACAATTCAGATATGTCGACCAGCTATGCGGAAAAGCACCAGACGGTCGTTTTGCCCGATTGGGGCTCATCAGTGGTGCGCATCCTTCGGTCCTCCGCGGAGGATCGAACCCATGACTGCTAGTGGCTCTTGCCAACTAGCCCGCAGCTTATGCAACTGCGCCATGGAGGACAGTATCCGACCATCAAGAATTGTTAGCTAAATGCGATATAGCTATATATATATATATATATATTTATGACCTTATCCAACCTTGGACATCCCTGTCGCCACCCACTCACACTGCACCAATCGGGCTCCCACCTGCGTGGCCATCCACTGAGGCTCGCACATCAGCACAGTCGGCCGAACTGCAGACGGCACTACTTCGCTTTGCGAATCTGCCGACCGTGGAATGTTCTGCCTGCCGATTTTTAGTCTTAGCACCCACTGTGACGGATTTTAAGACCCGCCTGGCTGAGCTACACCGCGATATTCCCTGAGGTAACTACCTTCTACTTGATGGAGTTTCTCTTCTTTTTTGCTCTTCTACCTAATCCCTTTCCATAGCCGTTTCGGAGGGCGTGGTGGGATGTCACGCTTTGAGCCGGCATAAACTCCGTTTAAATGCCACATAAGCCCGATGAAGATACGGATAACAGGAGAGTCCAACCCGCTATAAGGTTGCTTGGCCTTTCATCAGACCCGACCCGAACTTTTTTTATCCTATGGGTCAGGTAAAGCTCGAGCTTTTATTGCCATTAAATACAATGTTCCGATGCCAGCTGCTTGCTCACAATTACAAATGTGCACAACTGGGCAACGGAAGGTGAATGAAAAATATGAGTAAGACAGCGACCGCTAAACTCCATGCATTACTAGCCAAGGGGAAGGAATTGACGCTTACCGACATTCATAGCGATTCCGCTGGAGCGAACTGGATTCACCGAAAGTGACTTTTCACGCTCCGCTGTGGCATTCGCAGGGGCACAAATCCAAACTCAGTACTGTGCCACAACTGAAGAGAAAAACACAAAAAGCGCAACTGAAAACGCGCAGTAGAGATTTAGGAAAAGTGCACGCAAAAAAACAGACAGGAAAAAGGGTAGTATTTATGGTACCTATGGAAGTAGCAATCCATAAGCAAAAACGTTATCGCAAAGATGCAACTTATAATAAAATGAATAATGTGTCAGCTGCACGCTGTAACGGCACTTCGCTGCCGAGCGCGGGCTGAGTACACCGCAATGACGCCCACTTCTATGCGGATTCGACCCGGGGACCTGATGGTTGCAAACCAAGTGCGCAGACCACTGGGCCACCGGCCGACAGATGACAGACAGACAGAGGTAAAATAACGATGAATGCTTACACTCAAACAGAAAATGTCAGAGCAATAAGACACGACGATGAAACAAACTGAATTCCATTTAGAAATACGATGGAGTAAGGAATGCGAACAGATTTCTCTGACAGGATGACCAAAAAGCGCACAAGGCAATGTAAAATGATCAAGCAATAGAGGTGTGCAGAATACTTTGACAAGGGACTGAGTATCACTTGCTGTAGGAAAGGCTGGGCGGAAGTGCTAACATCAGCCAAAATGAAGCACTTAGAAAGGAAGCTTAAAAACGAATGAGATTACAACACTGCAAAATCTCGGTGAGCACTGTTTTCCATAGAAGAGTAGCAGCCCAAAAATAAAGTGGGTAGAGGTGCACTGTTAACTCGGCATAGGAAGATGTGAAAACCTATTAGCATCGAATTGCATGCTTCCCGTCTGGGTAACAGTAGTCAGATGCTTGGTGCGCAGAAACACATAATAGGATAAGGAAGGAGAAAACCGACACAATACAAACCTATTTGTTGACAACAGACAAGAAAGAACATACAAAAATTAAGCACAAGCCAAATTAGTGAGTGTTTTACATGCAGTTAGACCCTAACAGAAATGCCAAATTCTGAACCCAGACCTCCCAGTGGTCGAGTGGCTCAGGTATCGGTTGTAAATTACAGGTCGATGGTTCTGTACTAATAATGTGTCAGCTGTACGCCGTAACGGCGCTTCGCTGTCGCTCGACCACCACCAGTCGCGCGCGGGCTGAGTATACCGCAATGACGTCCACCCCTACGCGGATTCGAACCGGTGACTTTATGGTTGCAAACCTAACGCACAGCTCACTAGGCCACCGCTCGACCGATGGTTCTGTAGTACTTATAAACTCTTCACATTTTTCGTTGTAACTTCCTATTCTATTTTCCGTCTACTTTTGCACATTTGTTCTAACTCACCAAACAAGATATATTAGCATCTTCGAATTTCGTCCGTCTTCTGGTTTCGGTGACGTTGTGCAGCCTTCGATTGTTGTGTGTGTGCTTCGCATCGGTCGTCGAATCTCTATTTACGGATCAGCGTTCGATTTCTCCGTTCGTGTCATCGGACAGGTTTGCTGATTTTTACCTATTGTAACCTGACCGTGAGCAATCGTGCTAAGGTCCTATTCGCCGTAAACCTTCAGCGGTTATAACTCTCTGTCAGACACTATATTTGGTGACCCCGTCTATTTAATTGTTTTTTGATTACTTTTTTTTCTTTTTCCTTTATGTCTGACTACGCTGCCCCTGTGAACCGTGTGAAAACTCCATTGGTTTTTCGTTACCCACCTTTGATATTTCAAACCCTCGTGTTTGGTTTACTCAGGTGGAGGCCATCTTACGATTTCGTAAGATCAGTTCGCAACCATCGATGTTTTCATACGTCACCGCTCATCTTCCTTTATAGATAGCCTCGGAGGTGATCGATATCCTTGATCCGAGGCCAACTGAATCGCCGTATGACAAGCTTAAATCAGCCGTTCTAAAACGCACTACGGCTTCCGATGAAGCATGGCTACACATGCTACTTTCAGGCATAGAGCTTGGAGACCGCAGCCCGTCTCCACTCCTCCGGCACATGCGTTCACTTGTGGGTTCCTCGACCCTGGACGATTCCATACTTCGATAGATCTGGACTAAGTGCCTTCCAGCAAGCACCACGGTGATTTCAGCGGTCCTCGCTGATGAACTCCCGTTGGACAAACTAACCGAAGCGCCCGACAAAGTCCATGAAAGGTTCTTTAAATCTGCTATGAATAATGTGAATGGACTGAGCATCACCAGTCCATCTAGAAGTACCGCACTTGACGCTATTAGTGAACGGCTTTCTCGGTTAGAACTCGCTCTCACATCGGTCGTGAACGACCTGCTAACCGTAGATTCAACTCAAGGAGTAGGCGCCGTTTCAATTCCGCACCAGCCGATCTGAATACTGAATACTGTATTTTGGAGCAAATAGAAAATAATTCTGTACAACTCCATCGGGTGATAATCAAAAACATTTTAAAAAAATAAGTAAACACGTCCAGTGGTTATCCTGAGGTGGTTCAGCAACTCCTTCTGTAGCACACAAAATGCTTGTTCACACAGTGAGTCACAAGTGGGTGATATCGTTGTCAAGTGGCAACCGTTCTCTGAAACGTAGGTTAGCGAAGTGTAAATCAAACAAAGATTTGAATTTCTGCACAGATTCGGCCTCGACGACGTGTCCTGCAGACTGTTCCAGGTGTGCACAACCCTCCGCTCGAAACACAGGGGGTGTGGGATTTTCTTCAGATCAGGTACCACGAGTTTGTACCTGTGCCCACGTGTGGTGCATGGTACTCGCAAGTGGAGTAACGACCTCAGCATGGGGAAATGACCGAGATGTAAAATACGGTAGGTCATGATAAGATCCACTCGAACACGGCGATACAACAAGGTGTAGAGCCCAAGTTTCATGCACCGGTTTTCATACGATAAGCCTCTCAAGCTGGGGATCAACTTGGTGGCGACGTGTTGTACTCGTTCGATCTTTTGCGCTTCGCCGCGAGTGATCGGACAGTATGCAGGCGAGCCGTACTCTAGCATTGGTCTGACGATGGAAGAGAAGAGGCGAGTGGCGACGTCCTCAGACCAAGTGCAGAAGCTGCGCTTCAGCGCCCAGAGAATGCGCAGTCCGTTTCGATACAGTTTGTTGGTGTTGTCGACGGACTTCAAGTCGCAGCGTGAGAGTACACCTAGGTCTTTCACGGAATGTGTGGGATGCAATGGTTGGCCGTCTAGGGTGTACGTTCGGCAGTGAACAGCCTTCCCGAAACTCATGAATTGGGACTTTGCCGGGTTGACCGGTAGGTGGACTTCAGCAGACCATACCGCGAGGCGGTCGAGGTCTTGTTGGAGAATGTCACAGTCATCGAGAGTATTAATTTCTCGCCAAATTTTGAGGTCATCCGCAAACAGTGCACACGGCGACCGTAGAAGCTGGGGCAGCTCGTTGATGTGGATGAGAAACAGAGTGGGTCCCAGTACCGTACCTTGAGGTACGGTACTGCTACTTCCATCCGCTGTTTCGGCGATGCTGCTCGCAATTGTCGTCCAGGTTGTAAATACCCGAAGACGTTTTTGGATTCTCGGCAGGGAAACGACAACGCCAGTCAGTGATGGCGACAGGTGCTGCTGGCCAAACCATTAGTCGCCTCTTGTAGGTTTTCAATCCCACCACCAAACTGCACTTTTTGGTTGATACTGGCGCAGTGGTAAGCGTTATACCTCGATACTTGGAAAAACGTGCTCTGCGACTATCCGGAATTACCTTACAGAGAGCTAACCAAACCAAGATGGAGACGTATGGCCGAGACTGCTGACACTTAATCTTGGTTTACGACGTAATTTCACCTTCATCTTCCTAATTGTCGATTGACAGAAGCCCATCATTGGTATTGACTTTCTCACCAAATTCGGCCTGGTCGTAGACCTGCGATGTGGCAAGATACGAGATGGTACTACATCGTTAACTGTTTCTGGCCAGCTTGCTACGGTCAAATCCATTAAGATTCAAGTACTTCTGCCTAAAGAGTCACGCTACTCGTCATTACTGCAACATTTTCCCTCCCTGGTTAGAGCAGATGACGGCACTCTGGAGCCCAAGCAAGATATCTGTCACCATATCGTCACAACCGGTCCGCCTGTGTCTGCCAAGCCAAGACGCCTTCGACCGGATAAACTACAAGCGGCCAAGAAAGTGTTGGAACACATGCTTAACCTCGGGATCATCCGCCCTTCCAAAAGCTGCTGGGCATCTCCGCTTCATTTGGTGCCCAAGAAGACCAGCGATTAGAGACCATGTGGCGACTACCGGGCGCTCAACAGTGTCACCATTCCCGATGGATTCCCAATTCCCCATATCCATGATTTTTCTAGCAACTTGCACAGCAAATCTGTTTTCTCTACAATCGACCTAGTTCGTGCATACCAACACATTCCTGTCGATCCAGACGACATCCCAAAGACCGCCATTACTACCCCCTTTGGTCACTATGAATTTGTCCGTCTGCCCTTCGGATTGTGAAACGCTGCCCAAACTTTTCAGAGGTTCATTGATCAAGTTCTTAGAGAGCTAGACTTCGTCTTCGCCTACATCGAAGACATTCTCGTCACCAGTTCCAACGATGAGGAACACCTGTCACATCTCCGTCTGATCTTCGAGCGTTTTGCTCAGTATGGCGTGACAACTAACGTTGACAAATGTATTTTCGGTCAATCCTGTGTCGATTTTCTCGGTCACCGAATCGACTACAATGGTATTAGCCCACTGCCCGAAAAGACGCGGGCAATCGCGGATTACCTAATGCCTCAGTCCTTCAAAAGTTTGCGTCGTTTCCTGAGGATGGTCAACTATTACAATCGTTTCATTCCAGATTGTTCCCGGCTACTTCAGCCTCTGACAGATTTACTAAAAAGCAAGTTCCGAAAGTTTGAGTCAACAGCAGAAGCTACTGTGGCATTCGATAAGATCAAGCAGGCGTTATCCAACGCCACCGCGCTTACCCACGTGAAAACTGATGTTGATGCACCTCTCGTTCTCAGGACTGACGCATCACAAACTGCCGTTGGTGCGGTTTTACAGCAGCTCATCAACAACCAACCTGAACCTTTGTCCTTTTTCTCCAAAAACCTTCAGCCTGCTCAAACTCGATACAGCACATTCGATCGCGAACTTCTGGCTATTTACCTTGCCATTAAGCACTTCCGACATCTACTTGAAGGACGTACCTTCACTATCCTTACGGATCACAAACCGCTTTTGCCTTACGCAGTTCCTCAGATCGATGTTCACCTCGTGAGACTCATCATTTAGACTACATATCACAATTCACGACAGACATTCGTCACCTTGATGCCACTAACAACACTGTTGCAGACGCAATGTCTCGTATCGATCTCCACCATATCTCACGCCAAGCTATTAATCTCGAGGATACTGCAGGTCACCAAGAAGACTATCCTGAGTTCGCAGACTTGAGAGCAAACACTTCATTGAAACTCTCTCAATTGCCTATCGTAAATTCCGATTCTAAAGTCTATTGTGATCTATGGACTGGAAAGCCAAGACCTTTTGTCCCGCAGCAGTTCCGCAGAATTGTTTTCGATCACCTGCATAGCCTTTCTCACCCTGGCATTCGAGCCACGGTCGTTAATCGCCGACCGCTACGTATGGCACAATATGCGTTCCGACATCCAAAAGTGGGCAAAGCACTGTGTCACTTGTCAAACTGGCAAGATACATCGGCACACAATCACCGTACCTGGCACGACGCTAGATTTAAACATGTGCACCTTGACCTCGTTGGACCACCTCCTCCATCCAACGGTTTTCAGTATTTGCTTACCTGTGTTGACCGTTTCACACGATGGCTTCATGCAGTACCTTTACGAGACATTTCCACCGAAACTGTTTCGCGGACGTTCGTTGAAACCTGGATATCTGTGTTTGACACCCCAGCCACGATCACAACAGACAGAGGTCCCCATTTCAATTCTGCTCTATTTCGAGACCTCAGATGGTTTACTCGGCTGTTGTCATCTGTGAACAACCGCCTACTATCCAGTCGCCAACGGTTTTGTTGAGGGTTTTCATCGTCAGTGAAAGCCGCAACTACCGCATCATAATCGAACACGCACTGGTCCGAAAAGCTACCAGCTTTTCTTCGCAGTATTCGCAACACGGTCAGAGAAGACCTAGGTTGTTGCCCCGCTGAACTGGTTTTCGGCACAACTCTCAAGCTTCCCGGTAAAATGGTGTTAGATTCCATAATCACTGGCGAACTAGACCAGACTTCCTATGTGGTACCATTGCGACATTTTTCTTCAGTCCGGCCAACACCGCCCCGATTCAGCCCTCGAAATCAGCAAGTCCACTCTGATTTGAATACCTGTCCTTTCGATTTTGTGCGCGTCGATGTGGTGCGTAAACCCTTGACACTGCCGTATGAGGGCCCCTTCAAAGTTGTTACTCGCAAAGTGAAATACTTCGTGTTGGATAGAAACGGTTCGAAGGATTCTCTGAGTCTGGATCTCTTAAAACCAGCGTACGTCGAAACGAAAACATCACAACAAGCCACCGAACAGACGTCCCCAGTACCCCTCCTACCCAGCCAATGTGTGAACCCTGTGTGCCAACCTCTACATCCTCCACTGAACCAGTGAGTGAACCATATGCACAAAGCACACACGCTCGGGACGCGCTGTTGTTTTGCCTTCCAAACTAATGACTACCAACAACACACAAGTTTTGAGCGTTCGTTCTCCCGACTCACGCTCTAGGAGGGGAGTCGTGTAGTGTTTATAAACTCTTCACATTTTTCGTTGTAACTTCCTATTCTATTTTCCGTCTACTTTTGCACATTTGTTCTAACTCACCAAACAAGATATATTAGCATCTTCGAATTTCGTCCGTCTTCTGGTTTCGGTGACGTTGTGCAGCCTTCGATTGTTGTGTGTGTGCTTCGCATCGGCCGTCGAATCTCTATTTACAGATCAGCGTTCGATTTCTCCGTTCGTGCCATCGGACAGGTTTGCTGATTTTTACCTATTGTAACCTGACCGTGAGCAATCGTGCTAAGGTCCTATTCGCTGTAAATCTTCAGCGGTTATAACACTGTCAGACACTATAGTTCGAGACTGCGCAGGGGACCGGGTGACCCTCGCAGTATCCTTAGCCTACACGCGACTGGTAGTGATCGCGCATTAGCGAAGTGTCGGTACGGCGTACCAGCCTACTGCTGATACCGTTGAAACCCAGTAAAACGGTAGGGTAGAAAGGCAAGGCGGGAGCAGTATAAGTAACAAACTGACGGTACCGATTAACCTACCCAGAAGCATAGAATTCGTAAATTTGGGATATCTGATTGAACGTTATGGTTGTGAGAGTGGTGGAATACTACACACGACCAATATACAATTGGAAGTATGTCAACATTGACATGTGAAGCATGTGTACAGTCAACAGAAATCCTTGGATCAGGCAAGCAAAAGCAAAGGATCAGAAAGGACAGCAAGTAGCCAAAGAATAAATAGTGAAGAGAAGGCAGTTTCAAACTCTGAGGATGAAAGATGAAGTCAAAAGCCTGAGAAATAAAAGAAGCAGTTGAGTAAAAAATAGTTTGATCCTCATCTGACAAGCACAAGAATATGAGCTATGAGGTGGCCATACTAAGAAAGACCAACTAGGCTAGATCAGCACTACCCAACACCGAAAATGTTCCGCATGTAAAAATAGTCAAAGGCCTGAGTATGTCTTAAGTCCTCAAACCGAAGAGGCTCTCACTGTCTTACGGTAGAATGGATCTCAGCTGGAAGATGTTTAAACCGAGGTTCAAAGTCCGCTTAGATGTTGCTCTCTCTACTCGAGTAATTAATGACTGAAACCGACTGCCGGACCCAATTGTCAATGCGCAATCAGAAGCGAGTTTCAAACGTCTGTTAGAGATCTTCCTACTGAGTACTCCAGGATCCTGCAGGACTTATACTACATTCTGAGCTATGCCACAGCTAATACGTCTGCAATCCCTAGAAGATCGGGAAATAAAAGGAGCTGACACGGGATCTCCCTTCTGCTCTCTAGCACTCAATGAACTCAATGAATTTTAAACACGTCCTTAGGAGCAAGTCATCATCTGACGGTTATAAACACACCACAGCTAATGTCCCGCAAAACAAATAAGAGGAGATATTAAGCAGTACAGAGGACAAGTCGCTAGAGAGAAGACAGTTTCGACCATAGTAGTACTTGAGATGATCTCATTAAGTATGCGACCACTTGCTAATGCTGCTATCGAAATGGGTGAAACGTCCGCCTTAGTCGGATTTCGCACGATGGAGAATCAAAGTGATAGCGGGCAGTTGATGTGCACGCAACACGACCTTGTAGCTTGAAGACGCAACACGTATACCAAGGGATGAGACATCCCTTTTATTGGTCCACCCAATGACTAGCAAACAGCCCAGTACAACGCAAGCAGTTCAACCACTGACAGGGCTCCAACGCCTGCTTTGTGGGATCACACTAAGAGACCTCGATAAAATTGAACCGAAACACAAAACTGGACAGCTCTGATTGATGTCACTTGTCGTGGTGATAAAGAACATAAACCCCTGTGATGGAGTAGAAAGCATGGAAAATAAAGACGACATATAGGAAGATCATCCTTAGCAGGTTCAAGTTCAAGTGGGACTGGAACAGTAGGATAAATCCCCTTGAATGTTCCTTCCGTGGCGCGTCGTCGATCCAGGGTATTATTAGTCCGCGATAACTGGAATCCAGAAGAGTCAGATCAGCGCGCGCAAATCACACTACGGTCAAGCAAGTTCAAGTTCAGTTGAGACCGGAACGATAGGATAATCCCGTGAATGCTTCTTCTTTTGCGTATCATCCGATCGGGAATTGATAGGTCTGCTTGAGATGTTGAAAAGCCTAAAACAGAGACCGCATCACACCCTAGCTAACCAATCACTGCCCACATTTTCCTGCCCAGAAGTCCCTGCCAGGCCGGTTTAAGCGAAGTAAAAGTGTGAGGGGTAAGCTAAGAAAACAAGAGGATGAATGTCAGTTAAATAATAATAATAATACTAAGGTGTGAGAAGAAATATAAAAAAACGAAGGGAAAGTTGAAGATACAAGTCGATTAGGAGAAGGGGAAGGTTTGGTACTGACACCCAAGAGCATCTAACTGACGCTCGAAACCCTCTACCGTAGACTCCCTAACCACGTGAGCAGGAAGCGAGTTCCAACGTTCAAGAACTTGACACGACAAGCGAGTTTCCGTCCTTAACCGGTCAGAACGCAGTTTATGCAGCTTCAACGGGTGATCTCGGAGACTAGACAGCTTGGCGGTACTAAATAGCCAGGAAAAGTCTGGACCGATCTTACCCGTTAAAATACGGTAAGTGAGGATCAAGTCTAATTTTATTCTGCGGTAGTGCATTGAGTACATACCCAAGCTAAGAAAACGTTCGGGATACGTTTGCCCCCGTAATCCTTGTACTAACCTTGTACCCACTCGCAAAACCCACTCCAGTTCCATTTTATCCCTTACAAGACAAGGTGGACAAGCCTGGATACAGTACTCTAAGTGGGGTCGCACAAAAGCTGAGAACAGCTTCACGAAGACAGTGGCCGTCAGGACACCGAAGGAGCGGCGAATAAACCACATCATACGGAACCCTCTACAAGCAGCCCTCCTCTAATTGTCCCCAGAGTGAAGCAATGAGGTATGGGTGATACCTAGATCAACCTGCCGAGTGACAACAGGGAGTTTACTTCCATCAACTACATAGCGCGTGGGAGGACTAGCACCTCCAATGCGGAGGACAGAACATTTCGCCTGATTTACAGGCATCAACCATAAGGGTGACCAATCGCAGAGCCTATCCAAGGCACTCTGAAGTGCGTCAGAGTCACCAGGGATATCGGGAATATTCCAGAGCTTGAGGTCATCAGCAAACAATAGCGACGGTACTTCAAGCTCTTGGGGTAGGTCATTGACATAAATTGCGAAAAGCAACGGCCCTAGAACCGAACCCTGCGGAACGCCACTAAGAACAGCTTGTCTAAGCGAAAGGCTACGCCCCACACGTACACACTTTGCTCTCCCTTCTAAGAAAGCAGACACCCATTTAAGGGCGGCTCCAGATATCCCATACGATATCAACTTTAATGAGTCGTTGAAATGGGACAGTACCAAAGGCTTTCGAGAAGTCAATGAAAAGCACGTCGACAGCTTGACTGCTGTCTACTGCCTCAGTCCAGCTTTGTTGGTTCTATGTCTAGTTGCTAGACTGTTAAGATTACAGTCCAGCTTCCACGAGCTACAAGTAAATTTGTCAGACATGAAAATCCCTTACGGAATCCGTGCTGGGCCGCATTGAGAAGGTTAAGCTTAATCAGGTGATTCTCCACAGAATCCTTGACCAATTTTTCAAACAACTTAACTACTACGCTTGTTAAGCTGACAGGCCGGTAGTTCGCGGGCAGAGCTCTGCCACCGCCCTTAAAAATCGGACAGATGGTTGGCTTCATCCATTCCGAAGGTAAGACAGCTGTCGAGTGATGTTGTAAACATACATGTCAGAGGGCCACTTAGCTCAGCGGCCAATTCACGCAACAGCTTCGAATGAAATGAATCAGGGCCAGAAGTTTTGGAAGGATTTAGCCCTTGCAATAGCCCGAAGACTTGTGTCTCCGTTATGCTGATTTCAGTTAGGCAAAAATCCTCTGGGACTTTTGTGACCAGCTCAACTTGAGATAGAGAGGTCTCACGAGAAAAGACACCAGTATACTGTTCGCTAAGTATAAAAGCATAATAAGTCGGTATGCCCACGTGACCGTCCGCTCGTAGTAAAGCCGGTATAGACGAGTTAATACCGCCGCGCCTCTTTAAGTAAGCAAAGAACTTTTATGGGTTTGTTAAGACTGCGTCAGCCAAATCCTCCTAGTACTGAAAACGAAGAGGCCTAAGATGTTGCCTATATTTATTTCTAACCGCTCGATAGCTTTGGTAGGTGCTGGTTGATGAAGCCGCTTGGTAAGTTGGTCAGCACTTAGAACGCTTTCTGAGCAGGTATTAAGCTGCATGATCTATCCAAGAAGGCTGCGCCCGTGTCACCGGTCTCTTAATGAGTGGGATGTGGGGAGCAGAGATGTCGGCGAGGTATGCCTTAAATTGCTTCCACGCTGTCTTAACGGTGTCAGCTACGGTGATCGCACAACGCAGAACTGAAGCTTTGTCTCGCACTGCGTTAAAGTCTGCCCGCCAAACATTTGGACATGCCTCAGCGGTAGCTTGATGACAGTAATAGCACATCGAAAGGTTATGCAGACATGCTCATTGGCTCCTAGAAGACAGCCGTAGGTAATATCACTTACGAAATCGTGTGACTTCGCAAAAATGAGACCCAAGGTAGACGGAATTCGGTTGCGCATATATCTAGTCGGGAGGTGCACGAACTGATGCAAAGGCAGTTGCAATTTTAGCTCGAGGAGATCCAAACCGAAAGTGCCCACCGCCGAACTGCAAGATAGATCAGTCCAGCAGACTTCAGGGAGGTTGAAATCACCCAGTATTGGACAGCTAATGGCAGTCTAAGAATAAATTCAATAACATCCCTGAAGATACATCCAGGACTTCGATATACCACTACAACTGTAAACTGAGCAGAGGAAGTGCATACAATAGTCGACAGGGCTACAACAGTTTGATCCGGCGACTGGAACACACAAGTCCTCAACACATCAAGTTTACAACTCACATAAAGAGCGACGCCCCCACCTTGGCGGCAAACGGAGCGATCACATCTAAGCAGTGCGTAGCCAGGTAAACATACTTCACCTGTGATATCCGGGGACAGCCACCTTTCGGTGATAGCAAGTATGTCGGGATGATATGTGTCTACAAGTAGACCCACTTCGTGTAGCTTGTTCCTTAGACTACGCACATTACTAAGCACTACCCGAAGTAACACGGCGCGACCAGCCCTGGGTTGTACGCTATCAGGAGGGGTTCTGGTAGGGCAGAATTTGACTTCCGGCTGATCACCTGAAAACTCACAAGACAAAGGCCTTGCTCACCAGCCGCCCGCCTGCTCTTGAGGCTTTTGATGGCTTCCTTTAAATTCAGTCGATCTGCCAGTGGGAGGTCCGGCTGAACGCTGACATTACTACTCTTGAGTTTGTGTGTAAAGCGCATTAACGCTTTGCGTTCCTCCGGGGATGGGAGAATTACACGAAGTAGAGGTCGCGGATTTTGCGTATCCACATGGACGTTCCCCAATCTGGTTAGCTTCCTGATGGTGACACCGGGGAAACCAGGTGGAAGCATCTTGTTGACGCAGAGCTTGAACCACTGGAGGTCATCCAGCATGCGTTTCTTGGGAAGAGTTGCTGCGGATTCAGCAACGAAACGAAAAATAACGCTACTATCAGTAAAAGAATCACCTCGACGAGGCGTATTCACTCCACGAGTCCTCGACTCGACCCCAGTTTCGACCGATTTGGCAGGTGACACGGCGCGTTTCTTTGCCAAGGGAGCTGGAGTAATTGAGGTTGAGGCTTTATGTTCGACCTCCAACTCCCTCACCGGTCTAGTATGTTCAGACTTTGCGGGTGTGGCTGAAGTCGACACGGCGCGTTGCTTCGCCAATGGAACTGGGGTGTTTGGTGTTGTGCTCCACCTCCAATACCTTAATGTTTTCAGTACCTTCAGGCTTTGAGGGAGCCTTACGGCCTTTCTTAGCCCACTTCCTCTTGCTTTTATTTGGCACAGGGGCTATAAGTTCGGTCTCGCTTTGGACGGCTTCCAGTACGACATCAGAGGTCTCTTTAGGAATATGCTGGACCGCCGGAGCACACGACACGGTAGCCATCACCTCAGTCGGATTTTCATCGACAGCAATTGAGGTCAGTTGCGTGTCTTCCTCCAGTGAGCCGACATCAATAGAGAATCCCATTTTCCTCATCAGTAACTCCACTGTATGATCAAGAGATGTGAGGAAAGACCACAACTGCTGGTTACCCAGCCTGACGTTGCTCGATGTTTCCTCAGTGACCTCAAGACGCGTAGATCGATGGCGACGGCATAGAGGACAATTGAACGGCATGCTATCGCTAGTCGAAAGCATAGCGTACTGATCAGGGCTCAAATCGGTACAGGTCTCATGGTATCAGCAGTTGCATACATAGCACTGCATGTCACTAGACTCGTCCGTCACGGGCTTTGAGCAGCTCACGCTGCCGCATACAGCATTAGCTTCACTGATCAACGCAGCCGAAAACACATTAGCGCCGGTATCCAGTGAATCCGACATAAGGCTTTCAGTGTGTGAAACAAGTATCGAAACGTAAAACCGACAAGCTTTTGTCTGCAGGGCAGTCAAGAGAAGCAGCTACAGGCTAAAACAAGGTGCAAAACGGATTACAAAACACAAAAACACCGGAAAATTAGCCAGAGGCTGGGCCTGAAAAAGATGGTCAGTTCAGTTTAGTTCAGTTCAGATGGGGACTGGAACGATAGGAGAATCCCGTGAGTGTTCCATCTTGAGTGGATCGTTGAGCCAGGAATGGATGAAGTGCTCAGTTATCGATGGATCTAAAACGGAAACACCCGTATCGCACCCTGGCCAACCAGTTAATGCCCACGTTTCCTGCCCTGCAGTCCCTGCTGTGGCAGTCACGTGAAGTAAGCAAAAGATAGGAAGAGAAATCAAAGGTACAGAATAGGGAAGTGCACTTAAATAAGAAAATAATACCAATACGTGAAGAAAAGTAGAGAAAAGAAAATTGAAGTACGAAGATGCGAGTTACTCAGGAAAATGGAAAGGTTTCGTGTTGCCACCCAAGAGCGTCAAGTTGCCGCTCAAACCTCTTAACCGTAGATTCCCTGATAACACTTTCCGGAAGCATGTTCTAGCGATCGATGACTACGTGACAGCCGGATTTCCGCCCTAATCCGATCCGACCGCGGTTTGTCCAGCTTCAAGGAATGACCGCGTAGAACAGACAATCTAGCGGGACTGAATATCCAAGATAAATCTGGACCAACCTTCCCAGTCAAGATACGGTAGGTTAGGATTAGGTCTCCTCTAAGCCTTCGGTAGTGCATTGAATGCATTCCCAAACTAAGTAGACGCTCGGGGTACGTCCGTCCCCGTAATCCCTCGACTAACCTAGTACCCACCCGTAAAACCCTCTCTAGCTCCATTTTGTCCCGGACGAGGCAGGGCGGATAAGCCTGGACGCAGTATTCCAGATGAGGCCGAACGAAAGCCGAGAACAGCCTCGTAAAGATGCCGCTCGTCAAGACTCCGAAAGAACGTCGGATTAACCACAACATGCGGAAACCTCTGCTTGCGGCCTTCTTCCAGTTGTCGCCGGAGTGTAAAGCCAGAGTGTACGACGCCTAGGTCAACCTGGCTAGATACACGGGAGAGTTCGACCCCACCGACCAAGTACTTCGCAGGAGGACAATCTCCTCCAATTCGAAGAACGGAGCACTTTGCCTGATTTATGGGCAGTAACCATAAAGTAGACCAGTCCCAAACCTTATCCAATGCTTGCTGAATAGCTTCGGAACCTCCAGGAACATCAACAATGTTCCACAGCTTCAGGTCATCAGCAAATAGCAGCGATGGTACCTCAAGCTCCGCGGGTAGGTCATTCACATAGATAGAGAACAACAGCGGTCCAAGGACCGAGCCCTGCGGCACGCCGCTGAGGACAGACTGCCTAAATGATAGGCCCCGGCCTACCCGTACACACTGTTCTCTACCATGCAAGAAGGCAGTCACCCAATGAAGGGCGCGGCCAGATACCCCGTAGGAGGACAGCTTTTGCGCGAGCCTCAAATGGGGTACCTTGTCAAACGCCTTCGAAAAGTCGACGAAAAGCACGTCCAGTGTGTGGCCGTTATCCACTGCATCCGCCCAATTTCCGCGAGCCACCAACAGATTCGTCAGACACGAAAATCCCTTCCGGAATCCGTGTTGTACATTGCTAAGTAGATTAAATCTACTCAGATGACTCTCCAAGGAATCTCTCACCAGTTTCTCGATGAGTTTGACTACTACACTCGTCAGACTAACTGGCCTGTAATTTACAGGCAGACCCCTGTCCCCATGTTTGAAGATGGGACAGATGACAGCTTCCTTCCATTCGGAAGGCAATGCACAACTGGCAAGCGATTTCTGAAACACAATAGCGAGCGGTCCACTTAGTTCCGCAGCCAACTCATGCAATAGTTTTGGGTGAATTAAATCAGGCCCAGAGGCCTTAGAAGGGTTCAGCCCTTCTAACAGCCTACGAACTGCAGTCTCCGATACAATAAATTCAGTTAGTTCTGAACCCTCTGGGGTCCTGCAAACCAGCTCAACGCCTGTCAAAGAGGTTTCCCTTACAAACGCTGCCGCATATTGCCCACTGAGTACGCAGGCCTTGTCATAGTCCGTATGCGCATGAGTACCGTCATCACGCATCAATACTGGAATTGACATGTTCGAAGCGCAGCGCCTTTTGACATAAGCGAAGAATCTTTTTGGTAAGTACCTGGAAACGGGTACGACGTAATCCGGGGAAAACGATAATCCAAAATTATTTAGATCAAGCGAAATTTGACAGGTCGAAATTTTTGCACGACACTTGTAAACACTGTTCCGAAACTGACCCTTAAATAAAACCTCAAAAAGACAGCACTCACAAAAATTTCAAATTTGTGGTAAGAGACGAGCTGATCGAGTGAGTAGGATATGATCCTCAACTCTAGGAATGTAGATTTTGTTGGCCTGCGGCACATATGACAACGCCCTAGTACCAGCCACTGATGGAACACATGGACTATGCAACACTCCCGAATTTCATGCGTCGCAATAGAGACGAACGGGAATAGGGGCCAGTCACTGACACCATAGTGCTAGCGCGCAAACTGCCATTCCCGAGAAGTTCCACTATGATACACTCATTTTGGTCAGGTATGATAGCCAATTGTTAAATTTTCTATTGTTGGCTAGTCAGAAAAGAACAACCAAGTGCGTAAGAGTTCTAGTCCAGCCGGGAGTGGCTAATTTTTGTAAGGAAAAGTAGGTCTGAAGGGGCTTTGTGTTCCGGTACGCCAGCCTGAATGCTTTTAATTTTATAACAGGAATTAAAAGCATGTATATGTGTTGCTTAGCAGATAAGTAGCTACAAAAAATGGTACTTCATATGATTTTTAATAGTGAATTGCAAGTCGTTTTAAATGACCTTGAGTTGAGGAGGCCTATTCAATTAGACCAGTTATCGAGGGCCGTATATTCTGCCAACGCTATAAAACTTGGTAGGAACTAGAAGAAACTGTTCGCAAGTTCCAAATTGCAATTGACTCTAGTTTGAAATTTTGACAACTTTCCATGGATGTATTTCGCCTTCAAATTTGGTTTGAAAGCGTATTGTAAAAGAGACTGTGTGAAATCTTTACTCTGTTCCATCAAGTATGTGCTCAGCTTCAGATTCCCTTGGACCGGAACGATAGGAAAATCCATTGTGTTGTTCCTTGATCAGATCGTTGAGCCAGGAAATGATAGGGTGCTAGTTCTTGATAGATCTAAAACGAAACAACTGAAACACCCTGATCAACCAATTACTGCCCACGTTCCCTGCACTAGCAGTCCCCGCTGTGTAGGTTACGTGAAGAAAGAATTAGAAAGTAAATGAAAGATAAAAGAGAATAAAAGTCATTTAAGTAAAGGATAACACCAAAGAGTGAACAGAATGACAGAATAAGAACTAAAAGTTTGAAGATGGATATGGTCAGGAGAAGGGAAAGGTTTCGTGTTGCCACCCCAGAGCGTCTAACTGACGCTCGAAACCCTTAACCGTAGGTTCACTGACTATACTTTCTGGAAGTGAGTTCCAGCGCTCGATAACTCTACGCGATAACCGAGTTTCCGCCCTGATCCGGTCAGGACGCGGCTTGTGTAGCTTCATGGGATGACCGCGAAGACAAGACAACCTAGCCGGGCTAAATAGCCAGCTCAACCTTCCCTGTTAAAATGCGGTAAAGATTAGGTCTCCTCGAAGCCGTCGGTAGTGCATTGAATACATACCCAAGCTAAGTAGACGCTCGGGGTACGATTGCCACCGTAACCCATCGACCAATTTGGTCCCTACTCTCAAAACCCTCTCGAGCTCCATTTCGTCTCAAACAAGGCAGGGCGGGCAAGCCTGGAGGCAGTATTCCAGATGGGGCCGGACGAAAGCTGAGAACAGCTTCACAAATATGTCGGCAGCTAAGACCCCGAAAGAACGGCGTATTAACCACAACATTCTGAAACCACTACTAGCGGCCTTCTTCTAGTCGTCACCAGAATGCAAAGACGAGGAATGGGTGTCGCCTAAGTCTATCTGGTTGGAGAAAAGGGGGAGTTCGACCCCACCGAGTACGTAGCTCTAGGGCGGGAAGGTTGTTCCTACGCAATGGACGAAACACAGCCAGATTTATGGGCAGTAGCCGCAAAGTAGACCAGCCCCAGAATCTGTCCAGTGCATACTGTATGGTCTCAGAAATCCAGGAACATTTACAACATACCATAGCTTAAGGTCATCAGCAAACAATAAGAATGATACTCTAAGCTATCCAGGGTGATCGTTTACGTAGATGGAGAACAGCATCGGACCAAGGACCGAGCCCTGTGGGACATCGTTAAGGACCGCTCGCTTAAAGGATAAGCTGAAACCCACACGTACACACTTCCCTCTTCCCTGTAAGAACGCTGATACCCAGTGAAGGGCGCGGCCAGATACGCCGTAGGACCTCAGCTTCTGGGATAGCCTCAAGTGGGGTAACTTATCAAATGCTCTCGAGAAGTCTACGAAAAGCACATCCACTACGTGGTCATTGTTCATTGCCTCGGCCCAAGCTTCACGAACAACCAACAAATTCGTCAAACACGAAAACCCCTTCCGGAATCCGTGTTGTGAACTACTGAGTAATTTAAATCTATTCAGGTGACATTCCAACGAATCTCTCACCAGCCTTTCAAGCCGTTTGACCACGACGCTAGTCAGACTAACTGGCCTATAATCGGCTGACAGACTCCTGTCGCCATTCTTGAAGACAGAACAGAAAACAGCTTCCTTCCATTTGGAAGGTTATGTACAGCTGTCAAGTGACTTCTGAAACACCATCGTCAGCAGTCCACTTAACTCCCCAGCCAAATCATGCAGAAGCTTCGGGTGAATTGAATCAGGTCCAGCTGCTTTGGAAGGGTTCAGTTCTTGCAGCAGTTTAAGGACTTGCGTTTCCACCACAGTAAACTCAGCTAAATATGAACCCTCAGGTACTCTGGGGACAAGTTCAAGGCTAGTCAACGCGGCCTCAAGTACAAAAGCCCCTGCATACTGTTCCCCAAGTACACGAGCCTTATCTGAGTCCGCATACGCCCCAGTACCATCGGCCCGCATCAAAGTTGGGATTACCGAAGTTGAACCACAGCGTCTCTTAAAATAAGCGAAGAACTTCTTCGGATTTTCCGAAGCTCCATCAGCCAATTCCTTTTCGTACACCAGCCGAGCTTTCGTTAAGCGTTGTTTACACCTATTTCTAGCCTCGCGGTATCTATCATAGGTGCTAGTTGATGGAGCCGCACGGTAGGTCCTCCAGCACCTAGAACGCTTCTGGAGCAGGTACTTGCCAGTGGTACCTCGTTGTCATCAAGACAGATTCCTTTGGTGGACGGTCCTGACTCGCAGTTTCAGGCGCTATCCAGCTACCACTTACTCCTTGTGTGCTGCTTCTCATTTGGAAAATGCAAATTTACTTTACTTGCCTTGTGTTTAAACATTTTTTTGACAATAATGAGGAGGATACTTGGTTACTCCATCTCCGCGTTATCTAAAAGGGCTAAGAAATACTCAACTCACAGGAATCCGTCGTGTCGCAAATTTTCTCGTTAAAATTATTGCTGAAAACAATTTTTGGCGAAATTTCCCGCGACCGAACTTGCTCTTTTTCCGTCGTTGTCCCCGAGGCCTTGGATCGTTACCTGTTTTTGACCACCTGACGCTGTCCAGCTACTTCTCGCCTTTGTGCGCTATTAACTATGCTTCGAAGTCGAGTCTACTTGAATCGATTCTTGGGATCCGCTCCGTGTGGTTAGAATGATTAGTGGATCTTCAGTTACCTTGTATCGGTTTCTGCTCTATTGCAAAAACATGTTGTTTTAGCCTTGGGGTCCACTTCGGCTTGGGGACTTGGTGCGTCCATTTCAATACACACGTGTCACACTTAGTCTTTCCGACTGGTGCTCTCGTCGATTGCATAGCGTGACACCATAAACCAGTTCACATCTTTGCTGCTTATCTATTCTTTCTCTGAACACTCTAGGTCGCCATGGTTATCAAGCGCCGCTGAAACTCACTGTGTCCTACTTCAACGACTCGGCGGTCAGGTGTGGCAAAGCGGTGTGTCTAAATGCCGTTACAGATACGTCCGGGGGCATGCAGTGCGGCATCTGCAACTGTTGGCTCAATAAGGTCTGTACTGGCTTGTAGAGTAGACAGCATGCTCTTCCGTCCAGTAGCTAGAGTTTACTCTGCCGTCCTAGTGACTGTTGCATCAGCACGATCGAGCAGAACGCGCCTGTAAAGAGCAGTCCCGTTTCTCTGGAAAGATTGTTGTCGCAGAATGCCTCGCAGGACAGGAATGTTGAATGGAGTGCGAAGGTACTATGACGCTCAACAACCTTATACAAACATTATACACGTCAGCTAGATGCGGGAAACACCTCAGCTACTGTGCCCTAATACAAAATTAAAGAAAGGAAAATAAATACAAAAGTTGCATACCAGCCGAGCTACAAGCAACGGATAGCATGGCTCCGGTAAGCTACCAGCCGGCTACTAGGCAAAAAGAAAAATTATTATGTTTTACGCTAAGCAATGAGATCGTAGGTAGAGGGGAGGCTAAAAGGGATGGGGAGGGACAAAGAAACTCATAGCAGCAACGCCACTGAGGTCGGCTCCTTGCCATGTCAGCAAGTGTATCCAGCCAAACGTGTTCACCGTCTTTTGGACCCCAACCAGGGAGCCGTGAAGCTCCAACCGAGGCCAGCTCCGAAGTGATGGACTTCATTCCTCTGGACCAAGTCATCGCTTGGCCACCTCTCCTCTTCTTCCATCCACTTCCCCGGTGAGCAAACAACGCACGTCGCGGGAGTCGGTGGGCTGGCATGCGTAACACGTGTCCGAGACATCGGAGCCTGGTGCGTGAAATAACGGCGCTGAGCGGTACAGATCCTTTTCCTGGGCCGTAAACAAGACGTCGAAAACGGTCGTTACGCACGCGGTGTTCCCACCATATGTGAGCCAAACTGCGAAGGAACCGATAGTCGAAAGTAACTAACCTCTTCGCGTCCGCCGAGCTAAGGGTCCAGGATTCGCAACCGTACATTAAACTCGTACGTATCGCTGCATTGTACACACTAACCTTCAGGGCGAGAGTGATGTCGCGCCGCCGCCATAGGTGGTGAAGGTTAGCAAAAGCACTTCCAGCTTACGCTATACGGTTCGTGATCTCGTCTTCGATTCCAAGGGTGCTGATACAACTTCCCAGGTAGTTGAATTTCTGAACGACTTTTAGCTGATCCCCACCAAGGGTCAGCGCTGGAGGCGATCCCTGCCAACCTTGGATGAACGCTTTGCAATTCCATGGTGCAAAGCAAAGCCCGAAGCGGCTGACAGACAGTGCTAATCTGTCCAGAGCGGCTTGACACGTCTGGGAGCTGTCACAGATGAGGGCAATGTCGTCGACATACTCCAAGTCAAAGTCGTTCTCCTGGGAGTAGATCCACACATACTAAATAGTATCCTGCAAAGGTAAACTCCATGACTTCGGCAATAGCGAATTTGAAGAGGAAAGGTGACAGCGGGCATCCTTGTCTCACACCGCTGAAGATATTGAATGGTGGTGACAGCTTGCCGTAGGCCCACACTCTGCCCGTGCTACGCGCGGATAATGCTGGGATGATATTTACACATTTCTCGGGAACACCTTTCCTGAGTAAACAATTCCAAAGGGCACATTGATCAACCGAGTCGAAGGCAACTCTTATATCGAAGAACACGACTACGGTGGGCAGCCAATATGTGTGACGGTGCTCCAACAACTGACGCAAGGTGAAGAGGTGGTCGATGCAGCCACGACTTTGACGAAGCCTGGCTTGCTGCTCACGAATCTGGCTTTCACGAGCGCCAGTCAGTCTGTGAAGAATAATGGAGGTGAGAAATTTGGAGCCGATGGAGATCAGGCTGATTCCTCTATGGCTGCCGCATTCTGAGCGCGAGCCGCCTTTGAAGATGGGAACAATAACGGAGATGCTCCAGTCGGTTGGGACAGTCTCCTGCTCCCACCGTTTCACTAGTAATTTATGTAATGCATCAACAAGAGCAGAGCCTCCGAATTTGAAGAGGGCTGGAGGAAGATCATCTGGTCCCGCGGCTTTGTTCAACTTCAACAGTCCGATCTCATGTTCGACTTCTGAGCAAGAAGGTGGATCCAAAGGGACAGCCCACGGAGCAGGGCGATGACTGGCCGGCGAAGAAACGTACGATTCTAGCCGATTAAATTGCTTTTCAAAATGCTCAGCCCAACACTTCAAGTGTTTTGACAAATTGTGGATAGGCTGTCCACTCTCATCACAAATTTTTTATAACACTAGGTCTCCTGTTGCCCGATTCCAGCATCAGACGGAATAACTTACGATGGTTTCAAAGGGCAGCGGCCACTTCCATCTCTGACGTACGACGAGACCACCAAGGTACACGGTCTCTCTTCAGGCTAGCACGTAGTCTTGCCCGGAGTTCTTTGCGAGTTTCATTGTGCTCGCTTCCAGCCAGGATATGCTGGCGAGCATCGATAAGTTCTAGAGACCGAGAAGAGACCCAATGTCCACGTTGGCTTTTAGACATACCACATGAGGATTTGCCCGCTGCTAGTAAGGTCTGGTGATCATGTGACCAGTGACCATCAATTGTCTCCAGAGAGCGATTACTCAACTCGCATGTCAGCGTACTTCGATGCGCATTCAGAACAGCTGGCTTTGTCCAACGGCTGGTGGCAATGCGCTCACAACGTCTTCGTGTGCGCCCGCCAAAGCACATACGCAAGCCAGCACATACAAGTGCATGATTGGTGTCCACACATGTGCTCCAAACTGAGCGACAATTCTGGGTGAAACCTCTCCAGCGGTAACTTATCGCAATGTGATCGATCTGCGTCCAAGACTGGTTCGAGGCTAGTGGGCGCCAAGTCACCCTCCGGCGGGTGCTGTGTCGGAATTTGGTGCTCGCAAGAAATAAGCTAGCAGCTTCACACAAATGAAGTAACCGCTCACCGTTATGATTATGGGAGCCTACACCGGGCTGACCGCCCAAATGCATTTCATCAGTGGACAACTTTCCAACTTGTGCGTTCAGCTCCCCCGCCAGCACAACATTGTCCGTGCTTCTTCTGTGGCGAAGAAGCTGGGTCAGTTGGCGGTAGAAGTCGTTCTTTACCGAATCATCGCTACAGTTTGTAGGCCCGTATGCAGCGATGATGAATAGACACCTATTAGTTCCGCACGACTTCGAAGCTTTGAATGAGCCAGCCAATCGGACCGCACACATCCGGCTACTGATTGGAATCCAATCAACCAGAGCAGCTTCAGCCCGGGGACTCAGGGCAATGCCAACACCAGCTTGGCCGGTGCTCGAAGCTGCATTGTCACTGGATAGGCGCACTGAGAAAATACTGCTTGCGTCACCTGAAGAGGATCGCAGAGTGAGCACAGAGCTCGAGTTTTGCAGGCGGGTCTTCGATGAGCAGCAAATGTCGACCGCGATGGTCTCCAATGTTCGGGCAGGTGCTGCCTGTTGACCGATCTGTAGTAGTGTGTGTACATTAAGGCATGCCAATCTGAAGGAGGATCGAGGGCACCAAATGGAAGCCGATGAACTGAAATGGACCGCTTGATTGGACATGGGCTTGTCGACAGGAGGGGAGTGACGCTCCGCGTTCACGTGTGAGTTGAAATTAGAAGATAAATGCCTAACAAAGCATGTTTTGTAAAGGCCAAGAATCGGGCGCTGAACACTGGAGGATAAAATTGATGTTGGAAGGGAACGGTAAGAGTGCAGAAGCGTAAGAAGGGGAATAAGAAGACAGGAAGGCTTGAGCACTAGCATCCAAACCCATACCCACTCTGCTCGATGCAACACACAGGGCGCCGTAGCTTATCCTTTGCGGTGGGCAGAGCATCAAGAAATTGTTTGAGGAACGGTTCATAGTATTTTCTTGGGCGGGATGCTGTCAGGTTGCCCAGGCCAAACAGGAGAACGATTAGGGTTCTCAATCAAAGCCTTTGGTACAAAAATCTGACCGCAAGGCAGCGAGTTTTGTGTTGGGCTACAGGGGTCCGTTTTAAGGAAAATGTGCTACCCTCATTCCACCCCCCAAGCTGGACGACCAGGAGGCTGAGTTTGTCTGGCCTTTAACCATTGATCAATCTGGTATGAGTGACTCAGAAGGTGCAAAAGCACCACCCAGCCTATCTCAATGGATCTCTGAGGCACGCAAACCATCGCACCACGGTAAGGTCTAGAATCATTGCGATGGCCTATAACGCTCTGGCCTTCTCGGTCAGGTGAGAGTAGAAGACACTGGAAAGTTGTCAGACCCTGCGGCTGTTTGTTCACTGTCAAATGTCAGTTTACCTGTCAGCAACCACCCTGTTGGTAACGAATCTTCGGATAGCGTGTTTGCTTCGGTTGTTAGCGAAGGTGGGCAACAGGCTTCTGCCGTCTTCACCAGAAAGTAAAAAAGGGTTAAAAGGCGGCAAAACCCAAGGCAGACGTGAGGTTACCGTCGGGTGCCTCAACCCCACGCCCCACAAATACTACTAGTACGGAATCGTTGCAGCTGTAAACGTCTGCGACCTTAGGTTCCATAAAATCAGACGTCAAAACTGACCCCACCGACGTCCATGGAGTATTCGTTAAATACTCCGCTTCTCAGAGACTCATTTACCGACTGCAGTGTTAGGTTCCTAAACACCCCTGAGTCAACTGAGGTTCCCCCTGAAAGAGCGTATGCTAGATGACTTTCAGTGGTTTGGAATATGCGTTATCGTACTCGCGCCGCCCAGCGTGAGTGTGCCCAAACTAACCAGGCTAGGTACCTTGTTAGCTGACAAGTGTCGCCCTCGCTTGTTGGGATTTGTTCCGTACACTCCGGAGGAACGCCAAACACTTCTGCGTTTCACCTCGAACCTCAAGATCATTGGTGTCATTTTGCACCCAGAACTCTGTTTGGTGGATAGGCTGAAAGTTTTGGAAGCGGTGAGAGATCTTAAGGCACGCCATAAAGCAGGATAAAAGGTTCCTTACTTGGGGGTTTTCGGGTGTTGAACTAGAGGTCTACTTCCGCCCTAACTGAGCCGGTTCTGGTAGCGCACGATTCCGGGCTCACAATGCTAACCCCTTTAGGTGATTTGTAGCAATGTGCGTAGCCTGAGAAACAAGCTGTTCGAAGTCGGCTCTCTAGTAGACGACTGCAGTCCAGGTTTTCTCGCATTCACCGATAGGGGGTTGTCCGCCGACGTCACGGACAGAGAAGTGAGTTTGCCAGGCTGCGCACTGCTGCGAGCGAGTACTAGATTGTGACAAACATGGAACACATTACACCTAGATATGTGTCCTATACAGATAACACTGAATAAGTGGCGCTGGCTCGGGCACCTGCTGCGTACGCCTGGTCACAGCTTACCTAGGAGGGCCTCGTTTAGGCAGCTAGGTGTAGGGTGGCGCAAAGTTCGAGGTGGACCGAAGTTAAGTTGGCAGCGGGAAATGAAGTCACTGACGACCATACTGGGTGCCGTTGGTCTGTCTCCCCTTCCGGGCTGGAGTCCACGCGACTCGCCTTGTACTTGGCTCGAGGCTTTACGGGACATGGCTCGCAACCAAAACCAGTAGCGCGCCTGTTGCCGTCTCCTAAGCGGATTGCCTGTTGAAAGTGTGTGTGGTGCTGAATTATCTGCGTGGTAATGGCTGAGTATGTCGCGGGGCAGTGAAAGCCGAAAGGAAGCAGGTTCGCAGTTGCCACCTTATTTTTGCACGATAGCCAGCTGTTTGCGACCGCATGTCGTCTACACTACGCGTAGGCGCCTTGACCCTGAATGTTTGCTTAGGACATTAAGGTTTTCAGTTAAGTTCCCCTTCTCTCCCTTTTATTATTTAGTAGTTAATAGGTCATCTTGGTTGTATGGCAGCGAAGCATCAGTTCAAACGGCAGATGTACTGCCGTTGCTTTTGTTGTTGTTGCTGTTGTTGCAGGTCCTCCGGGAGCATGATCACCGAAATGTTCGTTAGACTGTTTTCGGCTTTTTAAGGCCGCACTTTGTATACTGCATTTATGCTAGTCCTCCATGCGTGGTTCGTGCTAAGGTAGCAGTTGAACAAGTTCTGTAGTCTAGGACGAAAATGGTGCATGGATTAAAGAAGCTGACTTAGCCGGAGAGGCTAAGTAATATGGATTTATCTTCTATGTATTACAGGCGGCTTCGGCGCATCTTGGTCCTCACATATCGTACACTGCTGGGTCAGCTTGGTCTTGATTTGACTGGACTGTATCGTCCAACTCGGGCGCCAACCTTTCGTGGCCACCCATTATAATTGCATAAACCCAGGTTTGACTAGGTTAGACAGCGTTTCGGTTATCGCGTAGGGTCAACGCTTATTGGAACGCATTGCCTGCAGATGTCGTGATGGCACCGACGGTGAATGCTTTCGAGCACCGACTTGACTAAAAACCCACATGTGCACGGTTTGCTCCGAAAGTTCGGCGCATGATAACCGCATTGCGGCGCCTATGCGAGGTGTTAATACATGAAGATGGGGTACGATTGCTCTGCAAGACCAAGCACTCCGATTTATGTTTACATTTGGATAACGAGGAGGACACGTTGTCGTTACTTGGGAAACAGAGGACGTCCTCCGTGGTTCCTTGTCGTCTTGTGGGAGGTAAAGTTACAGAGCACACGACAAAGAAAAAGGCAGTGCTCTAATACACCCTCCGGAAGACAGAAACCTCCATTAGTACTGAGACGGACGGAGGTCTGTATTGCGGATACATTGTCGCCCGGCGCACGTTCACGTTTTCTCTGTTTCAGCATCATAAGTACTACAATTTTGGAGAACAAGTGACGCCTCTTTGACTTTGATTTCAAAAAATTACATCTACAAAATTCAGACATATCATTATCTCAGTTGTCAAAGGAAGTAAGTTCCATTTACCAATTACTCCATGCAAGCATAACCTTTGCACATATGCTTAAATCGCAACCACACTTCCTTCATTCAAAAACAAATCCTTACACACATTATCTGTATACACCATTTTCCTGCTTTCGCATGGGCCGTGACCTGCAACTACACTGGTAGTCATCATTTCAAGTTATCCTAACCGCTTACAATATGCAAATCCATATACCATTACCTTACAGCTTCAATTATGTCATACTGTCAGCATTAACATTACATCCTGCAGCAAATCATACCATCTTGGAGGTCACCAAAGACAATGGCCGCGAAACCCTTTTTCGCCTTTACAAAGTTTGGCCCCTCCTAGTCTAGTCGAAAAGAACCGCAGACACCAAGTGAACTTGACAAGGCAACGCATTAACCTGGATGATGCCTAAAACTCTACAAATGAGTTAGACCTTGTCAAATGACAGTTTCAAAACAGTGTCTACAAAGCTATCGTGTAGACATTTAAGTTTTGTCACATTTCGTTCCATTCAAGTAACTTTAGATCAACCTTTATCCTGGACTGCGTCGTATTTTCCTCAAATATTAACCAAACGCCATCCATCTTTATTTTCTGGGGTCAGCTTCTGGCTAGTTTTCTGGTACTTTCATGCTTTGTACTCCGTTTTGCACCCAGTTTTAACCCGTTACTATTTCCAGTGCTTGTTCCGCTGGCTAGCCGAACAACCTC
>OX104067.1:69689728-69722526 GCA_944474145.2 Dicrocoelium dendriticum | reverse complement strand
CTTGAGTTGAGGGAGGCCTAATTCAAGCTAGACCAGTTATCGAGGGCCCGTATATTCTGCCAACGCCATAAAACTTGGTAGGAACTAGAAGAAACTGTTCGCAAGTTCCAAATTGCAATTGACTCTAGTTTGAAATTTTGACAACTTTCCATGGATGTATTTCGCCTTCAAATTTGGTTTGAAAGCGTATTGTAAAAGAGACTGTGTGAAATCTTTACTCTGTTCCATCAAGTATGTGCTCAGCTCAGATTCCCTTGGACCGGAACGATAGGAAAATCCATTGTGTTGTTCCTTGATCAGATAGTTGAGCCAGGAAATGATACGGTGCTAGTTCTTGATAGATCTAAAACGAAACACCAGAAACACACCCTGATCAACCAATTACTGCCCAGGTTCCATGCATTAGCAGTCCCCGCTGTGTAGGTTACATGAAGTAAGAAAGATGTGGAAAGTAAATGGAAGATAAAGGGGAATGAAAGTCATTTAAATTAAGGATGACACCAAAGTGTGAAGAGAATGACAGAAAAAGAACTAAAAGTTTGAAGATGGATATGCTCAGGAGAAGAGAAAGTTTTCGTGTTGCCACCCAAGAGCGTCTAACTGACGCTTGAAACCCTTAACCGTAGGTTCATTGACTACACTTTCTGTAAGCGAGTTCCAGCGCTCCATAACTACGCGATAACCGAGTAACCGCCCTGATCCGGTCAGAACTCGGCTTGTGTAGCTTCATGGGATGACCGCGAAGACAAAGCACTCCAGCCGGGCTAAATACCCAGCTCAGGTCCGGTCCAACCTTCCCTGTTAAAATGCGGTAAGTGAGGATTAGGTCTCCTCGAAGCCGTCGGAAGTGCATTGAATACATGCTCAAGCTAAGTAAACGCTCTGGGTACGATTGCCCCGTAACCCTTCGACCAATTTGGTACCTACTCTCAAAACCCTCTCGAGCTCCATTTTGTCCCGAACAAGGCAGGGCGGGCAAGCCTGGATGCAGTATTCCAGATGGGGCCGGACGAAAACTGGGAACAGCTTCACAACTATTTCGGCATTAAAGACCCCGAAAGAACGGCGTATTAGCCACAACATTCTGAAACCCTTACTTGCTGCCTCCTTCCAGTTGTCACCAGAATGCAAAGACGAGGAATGGACGACGTCTAGGTCTACCTGATTTGAGACAGGGGGAGTTCGACCCCACCGAGTACGTAGCTGAAAGGCAGTAGCCACAAAACAGACCAGTCCCAGAGTCTGTCCAGGGTATGCTCTATGGCCTCAGAACCCCCTGGAACATTCACGACATTCCATAGCTTAAGGTCATCAACAAACAATAGGGATGATACCCCAAGCTCTCCAGGGAGGCATCGGTCCAAGGACCGAGCCCTGTGGGACACCGCTGAGGACCGCTTGCCTAAAGGATAAGTTGTGACCCACACACACGCACTGCTCTCCTCCCTGCAAGAACGCAGATACCCAGTGAAGGGCACGGTTAGATAGGCCGTAGCACCTCAGCTTTTTTGGTAGCCTCAAGTAGGGTACCTTATCAAACGCTTTCGAGAAGTCTACGAAAAGCACATCCACTACATGGCCATGGTTCATTGCTTCGGCCCAAGCTTCACAAGCAAGCAACAAATTCGTCAAACACGAAAAGCCCTTCGGAATCCATGTTGCGCACCACTGCGTAGATTAAATCTATTCAGGTGACATTCCAACGAATCTATCACTGGCTTTTCAAGCAGTTTGACCACGACGCTAGTCAGACTAACTGGCCTATACTTGGCTGACAGACTCCTGTCGCCATTTTTGAAGATAGGACAGATGACAGCCTTCTTCCATTCGGAAGGTTATGTACAGCTGTCAAGTGACTTCTGAAACACCATCGTCAGCAGTCCACTTAACTCCCCAGCCAAATCATGCAGAAGCTTCGGGTGAATTGAATCAGGTCCAGCTGCTTTGGAAGGGTTCAGTTCTTGCAGCAGTTTAAGGACTTGCGTTTCCACCACAGTAAACTCAGCTAAATATGGACCCTCAGGTACTCTGGGGACAAGTTCAAGGCTAGTCAACGCGGCCTCAAGTACAAAATCCCCTGCATACTGTTCCCCAAGTACACGAGCCTTAGCTGAGTCCGCATACGCCCGAGTACCATCGGCCCGCATCAAAGTTGGGATGACCGAAGTTAAACCACAGCGTCTCTTAAAATAAGCGAAGAACTTCTTCGGATTTTCCGAAGCTCCATCAGCCAATTCCCTTTCGTACACCAGCCGAGCTTTCGTTAAGCGTTGTTTACACCTATTTCTAGCCTCGCGGTATCTATCATAGGTGCTAGTTGATGGAGCCGCACGGTAGGTCCTCCAGCACCTAGAACGCTTCTGGAGCCGGTACTTGCCAGTGGTACCTCGTTGTCATCAAGACAGATTCCTTTGGTGGACGGCCCTGACTCGCAGTTTCAGGCGCCATCCAGCTACCACTTACTCCTTGTGTGCTGCTTTTTATTTGGAAAATGCAAATTTACTTTATTTGCCTGGTGTTTAAACATGGTATTTAACGACATGGAGGAGGATACTTGGTTACTCCATCTCCGCGTTATCTAAAAGGACTAAGAAATACTCACCTCACAGGAATCCGTCGTGTCGCAGATTTTCTCGTTAAAATTATTGCTGAAAACAATTTTTGGCGAATTTTCCCGCGACCAAACTTGCTGTTTTTTCCGTCGTTGTCCCCGAGGCCTTGGATCGTTACCCGTTTTTTGACCACCTGAAGCTGTCCAGCTACTTCTCGACTTTGTGCGCTATTAACTATGCTTCGAAGTCGAGTCTACTTGAATCGATTCTTGGGATCCGCTCCGTGTGGTTAGAATGATTAGTGGATCTTCAGGTACCTTGTATCGGTTTCTGCTCTCTTGCAAATAACCTGTTGTTTTAGCCTTGGGGTCCACTTCGGCTTTGTGACTTGGTGAGTCCATTTCAATACACACGTGTCACACTTAGTCTTTTCGACTGGTGCTCTCTTCAATTGCATAGCTTGACACCATAAACCAGTTCACCTCTTTGCTGCTTATCTATTCTTTCGCTGAACACTCTAGGTCGCCATGGTTAACAAGCGCTGCTTAAAATCGCTGTGTTCTACTTCCGACTACTCGGTGGTCAGGTGTGGCAAAGCGGAGTGTCTAAATGCCGTCCGAAGGTATGCAGTGCGGCATCTGCAACTGTTGGCTCAATAAGGCCTGTACTGGCTTGTATCGTAGACAGCATGCTCTTCCGTTCAGTAACGAGAGTTTACTCTACCGTTCTATTGACTGTTGTATCAGCAAGACCAAGCTGAACACGCCTGTAAAGAGCAGTCCCGTTTCTCTGGAACGTTTGTTGTCGCTGATTGCCTCGCAGGACAGGAAAGTTGAATGGAGTGTGAAGGTACCATGACGCTCAACAACATTATACAAACATTATACACGTCAGCTACAGGTGGGAAAACACCTCCGCTATTGTGCCGTAATACAAAAA
This sequence comes from Dicrocoelium dendriticum, assembly GCA_944474145.2. Lineage (NCBI taxonomy): Eukaryota > Metazoa > Platyhelminthes > Trematoda > Plagiorchiida > Dicrocoeliidae > Dicrocoelium > Dicrocoelium dendriticum. Next base: position 69,719,035 of record OX104067.1, on the reverse strand, counting down.
TAAAGAAAGGAAAATAAATACAAAGGTTGCATGCCAGCCGAGCTACAAGCAACGGATAGACATGGCTCCGGTAAGCTACCAGCCGGCTACCAGGCAAAAAGAAAAAATTATTGTTTTACGCTAAGCAATGAGATCGTAGGCAGAGGGAAGGCAAAAAGGGTTGAGGAGGAACAAAGCAACTCACGGCAGAAACGCCACTGAGCATGGCTGCTTGCCATGTCAGCAAGTGTATCCAGCCAAACGTGTTCACCGTCTTTTGGACCCCAACCAGGGAGCCGTGAAGCTCAAACCGAGGCCAGCTCAGAAGTGATGGACTTCATTCCTCTGGACCAAGTCATCGCTTGGCCACCCCTCCTCTTCTTCCATCCACATCCCCGGTGAGCAAACAACGCACGTCGCGGGAGTCGGTGGGCTGGCATGCGTAACACGTGGCCCAGCCATCGGAGCCTGGTGCGTGAACTGACGGTGCTGAACGGTTCAGATCCTTTTCCTGGGCCGTAAACAAGGAGTCGAATACGCTCGTTACACACGCGGTGTTCCCACCATATGTGAGCCAAACTGCGAAGGAACCGATGGTGGAACGTAGCTAGCCTCTTCAAGTCCGCCACCTTAGGGGCCAGGATTCGCAACCGTACAGTAAACTCGAACGTATCGCAGCATTGTACACACTATCCTTCAGGGCGAGAGTGATGTCGCGCCGCCGCCATAGGTGGCGAAGGTTAGCAAAAGCACTCCGAGCTTTCGCTATACGGTTCGTGATCTCGTCTTCGATCACAAGGGCGCTGATACAACTTCCCAGGTAGCTGAATTTCCCAACGACCTCCAGCTGATCCCCACCAACGGTCAGCGCAGGAGGCGATCCCTGCCAATCTTGGATGAACGCTTTGCACTTCGATGGTGCAAAGCAAAGCCCAAAGCGGTTGACAGCCAGTGCTAATCTGTCCAGCGCGGCTTGACACGTCTGGGAGCTGTCACAGATGAGGGCAATGTCGTCGACATACTCCAAGTCAAGAAGTCGTTCTCCTGGGAGTAGATCCACACCTTCCAAGTCATGTCCTGTAAAAGCAAACTCCTTGAATCCGTCAATAGCGAATTTGAAGAGGAAAGGTGACAGCGGGCATCCTTGTCTCACACCGCTGGAGATATTAAAGGGTGGCGACAGCTTGCCGTAAGTCCTCACTCTGCCCGTGCTATGCGCGGGTAATGCTTGGATAATATTTACATATTTCTCTGGCACACCTTTCCTGAGTAAACAATTCCAAAGGGCACATTGATCAACCGAGTCGAAGGCACCTCTTATGTCGAAGAACACGACTACGGTGGGCCGCCAATATGTGTGACGGTGCTCCAACAACTGACGCAAGGTGAAGAGGTGGTCGATGCAGCCACGACTTTGACGAAGCCTGGCTTGCTGCTCACGAATCTGGCTTTCACGAGCGCCAGTCAGTCTGTGAAGAATTATGGAGGCTAGTAATTTGAAGGCGATGTAGATCAGACTGATTCCTCTATGGTTGCCGCATTCCGAGCGCAAGCCGCCATTGAAGATGGGAACAATAACGGAGCTGCTCCAGTCGGTTAGGACAGTCTCTTGCTCCCACTGTTTTACTAGTAATTCATCTAATGCATCAACAAGAGCAGAGCCTCCGAATTTGAAGAGGGCTGGGGGAAGATCATCCGGTCCCGCGGCTTTGTTCGACTTCAAAAGTCCGATCTCATGTTCGACTTCTGAGCGAAAGGGTGGATCCCAATGGACAGCCCACGGAGCAGGGCGATCACTGGCCGGCGAAGAACAGTACGATTCTAGCCGATTAAATTGCTTTTCAAAATGCTCAGCCCAACGCTTTAAGCGTTTTGACAAATTGTGGATAGGCTGTCCACGCTCGTCACGTACGTTTTCACTAACAATAGGTCTCCTGTTGCCCGTTTCCCGTATCGGACGGAATAAGTTATGATGGTTGCCAAGGGCAGCGGCCACTTCCATCTCTGACGCATGAAGAGACTACCTAGATTTGCGGTCTCCCTTCAGGCTAGCGCGGAGTTTTGCCCGGAGCTCTTTGCGAGTTTCATTGTGCTCGCTTCCAGCCGGGATATGCCGGCGAGCGTCGATAAGTTCTAGAGACCGAGAAGAGACCCAATGTCCAGGTTGGCTTTTAGACATACCACATGAGGATTTGCCCGCTGCTAGTAAGGTCTGGTTAACATGTGACCAGTGACCCTCAATTGTCTCCAGTGAGTGATTGCTCCAGTCGCATGCCAGCGTACTTCGATACGCATTCAGAACAGCTGGCTTTGTCAGTTGGCTGTTGTCAAAGAGCTCACAGCGTCGTCATGTGCGTCCGCCAAAGCGCATCCGTATGTCAGTAAATACAAGTGCATAATCGGTGTCCACACATGTGCTCCAAAGCGAACGACAGCTCTTGACGCAGCCTCTCCATCGGTAAATTATCGCAATGTGATCGATCTGCGTCCAAGGCTGGTTCGAGGCTGGTGAGCGCCAACGCGGCCTCCGGCGGGTGCTGTGTACGAAATTAGTGCTCGCGAGAAAAAAATTAGCATCTTCAAACAAATGAAGTAATCGCTCAACATTATCATTACGGGAGCATCCACCGAGCTGACCGCCCAGAGGCATTTCATCAGTGGACAACTTTCCAACTTGGGCGTTCAGATCCCCAGCCAGCACAACATTGTCCGTGCTTCTTCTGTGGCGAAGGAGCTGGGTCAGTTGGCGGTAGAAGTCGTTCTGTACCGAATCATCGCTACAGTTTGTAGGGGCGTATGCAGCGATGGTGAATAGACACCTATTAGTTCCGCACGACTTCGAAGCTTTGAACGAGCCAGCCAATCGGACCGCACACATCCGGCTACTGATTGGAATCCAATCAACCAGAGCAGCTTTAGCCCAGGGACTCAGGGCAATGCCAACAACAGCTTGGCTGGTGCTCGAAGCTGCATCGTCACCGGATAGGCGCACTGAGAAACTACTGCTTGCGTCACCTGAAGAGGATCGCAGAGTGAGCACAGAGCTCGAGTTTTGCAGGCGGGTCTCCGATAAGCAGCAAATCTAGACCGCGATGGTCTCCAATGTTCAGGCAAGTGCTGCCTGTTGACCGATCTGTAGTAGTGTGCGTACATTAAGGCATGCCAATCTGAAGGAAGCTCGAGGGCACCAAATGGAAGCCGATGAACTGGTATGGACGGCTTGATTGGACCTGGGTTTGTTGACAGGAGGGGAGTGACGCTCCGCGTTCACATGTGAGTTGAAATTAGAAAATAGATGCCCAGCAAAGCATGTTTTGGGAGGGCCAAGAATCGGGGGGCTGAATACTGGAGGATATAAGTGAAGTTGGAATAAATAAATAAATAAATTGTGTATTCTCGACTCAGCGAGGCACGCCTGCGCAGGCATGATCATGTTAAGAGCACAAAATGTGATCAGTTAAAGTACAATGGAACAATGGGATTGTTGCATATGTTTATATATGAATGTATGTAAATTTGCATGAAGGCGCGTTTAGCTTGGTTTATGGGATTGGTAAATGTCTCCTGTCATTTTGCTTGAATGTGTTTGAAGGTGTCGCCAGTACTTGCTATCTGTGGACTTGAAGAGATTGTTCGGATAAGCAATGGGTGACTTTAGTTAGTGGCGAGTCACAACCGCCACGTCACAGTGTTGTTAAACGAACATATGTGGCTTTTTATAGGGAGAACGCTTGTTAGGCAAAAACCCACCACGTCCTGGAACACTGCCGCCGAACTATTTGCTGAAGGGGGGTAAACCCGAATCACCCAGCTGGCACCACGAGGAGGTTGTTCGGCTAGCCAGAGTGAAAAAGCGTAAGAAGGGGAATAAGAAGACGGGAAGGCTTGAGCACTAGCATCCAAACCCCTAACCACTCTGCTCGATTCAACACATAGGGCGCCGTAGCTTATCCTTTGCGGTGGGCAGAACATCAGGAATTTGTTTGAGAAACGGTTCATAGTATTTTCTTGGGCGGGATACTGTCAAGTTGCTCAGGCCTAGACAGGAGAACGATTACGATTCTCAATCAAAGCCTATGGTTCAAAAACCTACCCGCAAGGCAGTGGGTTTGGCGTTGGGCTACAGGGGTCCGTTTTACGGAATAATGTGCCACCCTCAATCCAACCCCCAACCTGGGCGACCAGGAGGCTGAGTTTGTCTGGCCTCTAACCGTTGACCAATCTGGTATGAGTGCCTCTAAAGTTGCAAAAGCGCCACCCAGCCTAGCTCAATGGATCGCTGAGGCACGCAAACCATGGCACCACGGTAAGGTCCAGCCTCATTGCGATGGCCTATAACGCTCAGGCCTTCTCTGTCAGGAGAGAGTAGAAGACACTGGAAAGTTGTCAGACCCTACGACTGTTTGTTCACTGTCAATTGTCAGTTTACCCGTCAGCAACGACCCTGTTGGTAGCGAATTATCAGATAGCGTGTTTGCTTCGGTTGTTAGCGAAGGCGGGCAACAGGCTACGGCCGTCTTCACAAGGAAGTGAAAAAGGGTTAAAAGGCGGCAAAAACCCAAGGCAGACGGGAGGTTACCGCCGGGTGCCTTAACCCCATGCCCCACAAATACTACTACTACGGAATTGTTGCAGCTGGAAACGTCTACGACCTTAGATTCCATAAAAACGGACGTCAAAACTGACCCCAACGACGTCCATGGTGTATTCGTTAAATACTCCGCTTCTCGGAGACTCATATACAGACTGCAGTGTTAGGTTCCTAAACACCCCTGAGTCAACTGAGGTTCCCCCCGAAAGACATTATGCTAGATGACTTTCAGTGGTTTGGAATATGCGTTATCGTACTCGCGCCGCCCAGCGTACGTGTGCCCAAACTAACCAGGCTAGGTACCTTGTTAGCTGACAAGTGTCGCCCTCGCTTGGTGGGATTTGTTCCGTACACTCCGGAGGAACGCCAAACACTTCTGCGTTTCACCTCGAAGCTCAAGGTCAATGGTGTCATTGTGCACCCAGACCTCCATTTGGCGGATGGGCTGAAAGTGTTGGTAGCGGTGGAAGATCTTAAGGCACGCCATAAAGCAGGATAAAAGGTTCCCCACCTGGTGGGTTTTCGGGTGGTGAACTAGAGGTCTACTTCCGCCCTACCTGAGCCGGTTCTGGTGGCACACGATTCCGGACTCACAATGCTAAATCCCTTTAGGCGATATGCAGCAATGTGCGTAGCCTGAGAAACAAGCTGTTCGAAGTCGGCTGTCTAGTAGACGGCTGCAGTCCAGGTTTCCTGGCATTCACTGATAGTTGGTTGTCCGCCGACGTCACGGACAGAGAAGTGGGCTGGCCAGGCTGCGCACTGCTGCGAGCGAGTACTAGATAGTGACAAACATGGAACACATAACACCTAGATTTGTGTCCTATACAGATAACACTGAATAAGTGGCGCTGGCTCGGGCACCTGCTGCGTACGCCTGGTCACCGCTTACCTAGGAGGGCCTCGTTTAGTCAGCTAGGTGTAGGGGGGCGCAAAGTTCGAGGTGGACCGAAATTGACTTGGCAGAGTGTAATGAAGTCACTGACGACCAAACTGGGTGCCGTTGGTCTGTCACACCTTCCGGGCTGGAGTCCACATGACTCGCCTTTTACTTGGCTCGAGGCTTTACGGGACATGGCTGGCAACCAAAACCAGTAGCGCGCCTGTTGCTGTCTCCTAACTGGATTGCCGGTTGAAAGTGTGTGTGGTGCTGAATTATCTGCGTGGCAATGGCTGATTATGTCGCGGGGCAGTGAAAGCCGAAAGGAAGCAGGTTCGCCGATGCTGCCTTATTTTTGCACGATAGCCAGCTGTTTGCGACCGTATGTTGTCTACACAACGCGTAGGCGTCTTGACCCTGAATGTTTGCTTAGGACATTAAGGTTTTCAGTTAAGTCCCCCTTCTCTCCCTCTTATTATTCAGTAGTTAATAGGTCATCTTAGTTGTATGGAAGCGAAGCATCAGTTCAAACGGCTGATGTACTGCGGTTGTTTTTGTTGTTGTTGCTGTTGTTGCAGGTCATCCGGGAGCATGATCACCGAAATGTTCGTTAGACTGTTTTCGGCTTTTTTAAGGCCGCACTTTGTATACTACGTTCATGCTAGTCCTCCATGCGTGGTTCGTGCTAAGATAGCAGTTGAACAAGTTCTGTAGTCTAGGACTAAAATGGCGCATGGATTAAAGAAGCTGACTTAGCCGGAGAGGCTGCGTAATTTGGATTTATCTTCTAAGTATTACAGGCGGCTTCGGCGCATCTTGGTCCTCACATATCCTACACTGATGGGTCAGATTGGTCTTGATTTGACTTGACTGTATCGTCCAACTCGAGCGCCAACCCTTCGTGGCCACCCATTTTAGTTGCACAAACCCAGGTCTGACCAGGTTAGACAGCGTTTCGGTTAGCGCGTAGGGTCAACGCTTATTGGAACGCATTGCCTGCAGGTGTCGCGATGGCACCGACGGTGAAAGCTTTCGAGCACCGACTTGACTAAAAACCCACATTTGCACCGTCAGCTCCGAAAGTTCGGCGCATGATAACCGCATTGCGGCGCCTATGCGAGGTGTTATTGCATGAAGATGGGGTACGATTGCTCTGCAAGACCAAGCACTCCGATTTATGTTTACATTTGGATAACGATGAGGACACGTTGTTGTTACTTGGAAAACAGAGGACGTCCTCCGTGGTTCCTTGTCGTCTTGTGGGAGGTAAAGTTCCAGAGCACACGACAAAGAAAAAGGCAGTGCTCCAATACACCCTCTGGAACGCAGAAACCTCCATTAGTACTGAGACGGACGGAGGTCTGTATTACGGATACATTGTCGCCCGGTGCACATTCACGTTTTCTCTGTTTCAGCATCATAAGTACTGCAATTTTGGAGTACAAGTGACGCCTCTTTGACTGTGATTTCAAAAAATTACATCTACAAAATTCAGACAGATCATTATCTCAGTTATCAAAGGAAGTAAGTTCCATTAACCAATTACTTCATGCAAGCATAACCTTTGCATATATGCTTAAATCGCAACCACACTTCCTTCATTCAAAAACAAATCCTTACACACATTATCTGTATACACCATTTTCCTGCTTTCGAATTGGCCGTGACCTGCAACTACACCGGTAGTCATCATTTTAAGTTATCCTAACCGCTTACAGGATGCAAACCCATATACCATTACTTTTCAGCTTCAATTTTGTCATACTATCAGCATTAACATTACATCCTGCAGCAAATCATACCATCTTGGATGTCACCAAAGACAATGGCCGCGAAACCCTTTTCCGCCTTTACAAAGTTTGGCCCCTCCCAGTCCAGTCGAAAAGAAACGCAGACACCAAGTGAACTTGACAAGGCAACGCATTAACCTGGATGATGCCTAAAACTCTACCAATGAGTCAGACCTTGTCAAAGGACGGTTTCAGAACAGTGTCTACAAAGCTATCGTGTAGACATTTGACTTTTGTCACATTTCGTTCCATTCAAGTAACTTTAGATCAACCTTTTTCCTGGACTGCATCGTATTGTCCTCAAATATTAACCAAACGCCGTCCATCTTTATTTTCTAGGTCAGCTTCTGGCTAGTTTTCTAGTGCTTTCCTGCTCTGTACTCCGTTTTGTACCCAGTTTTAACCCGTTACTATTTCCAGTGCTTGTTCCGCAGATAGTAGCTCGCCGGTTTCATGTTTCTGTTCCTTATTTTACACTGTTGTTGTAATCATATCGGGTTCACAGTATACTGGCGCTAAAATATCTAGCTGTATTGGACACCGAGTTCAGTACTGTTTGCGGCAACCTAAGCTGTTCAAAGCCCTGAAGGATGAATCTAGGGGTCTGCAGTGCTATGTACGAAACAGCGGATACTATGAGACTTGTACCGGCTTGAGCCCTGACCAGTACGCAGTGCTGCTGACTAGCGATAACTTGCAGTTCAGCTACACTGAATGTTATAGCCGTCGGCTTGGATGTCCTGCTGACAGGATGAGGCGTCAGACAACGTCCGGCTGGGTAACCAGCAAATGTGGTCTTTTCTTACTTCTCTTGACTTTCTGATGAAACTTGAAGTCTCAATCGATGGCGGTTCAATGGACGTAGCTACTCAGCTAATTGCATCCGATGTCAGTGAGAATCCACTTGAGACGGCAGCCGCCGTGCCGAGTGCTCCAGCTCCCCAGAATGCCACTAACGAGGCTTCCGATGATGTATTAGACACCGCTCAAAGTGAACTAGAATATAGGCCCCTGCGCCCACTAAAACATATGGAAGTTGGCTGAGAAACTCCGTAAGACACCCGCAAAGCGTAAACGGAATAAAACGGTGGTTATAAAAATGGAGAACAAAGCTACAACCTAAAGTACCCCAGCTCCTTTGGCGAAAACATGTGCCGCTGCACCTTCGGGCAAGCCAAGCGAACCTGGTGTTGACTCGAAAACCCATGAGATTAATGCGCCTCGTCGAGGTGATTCTTTAACGAATAACGGCGTCGTCATCCGTAACATAGCTGCTTATGCAACAGCTCTTCCTAAAGAATGCAGGCGGGGTCGGCAACAACAATAGCAATACAGCAGCCACTTGAACTGCCGCTTCGCTGCGGTACGATTTGCTCTGCTAAAATGCAAGGCCTTCCCTAAGCTTGGCAGGGCCCCAACCCTGCTCCAACCGTTGGTGGGGATCAGCTAGAAGTCGTCGAGAAATGCGTATCTAGCTGGCTATGTCAGTGCCCAGGGACTGGAATATGGGGTCACAACTGACATAGCAAAAGCTCGGGACGGTTTTGTCAATTGCTGCCACCTTTGGCACCGGCACGATAGCACTGCCATCCTGAATGGCAGCGTTTATAACGCAGCCGTTCGTTCAACTCTACAGCATGCATGTGAAAGCTGGCCCTTTAGCGCCACAGACATAAAGAGGCTATTCATGTTCGGCCATCGCCGTCTACGCGGTTTAGCTCATGTCTGGTGGGATAGTGGCGTGAGCAATGGGCGTGTTCGGTGTTATGCACTTAGTGCAGGAACAGCGAGTGAACTGCTCAGCACCAGTATAGCATGCACCAAGCCCCGATGGCTAGGTCACGTGTTGCGCATGCCAGCACACCTACTCCCCCGACGTGCATTGTTTTCGCGCCGCGGATGTAGATGGAAGAGGAGGAGTGCCCAAGCGATGACTTGGTCAAGAGAACTAAAATCCCACAAATCGAAGTTGGCTTCGGTTGGTGTGCCTCGCCAGCCCGGCTGTTGTCCAAAGGACAATAAAACGATTTGGTTGCATACACTATATATACTTATATTGATCACCATGCGTACAGATATTGTGCCATAGGGACCATGGCGGAATAGAAAAGCAGGGTTAGAGTAAAGAAAGAAAACAACCTTTGTCCATTTTTCCACCCACCGCCTTTTAGTTTTGTTTGATGTTTGCTATTGAGGGAAGAAAGAAGAATCTGCGCAACAGTCAGAACTACAACCCCGCCAGTGAGTTCAGTTTCGTGCCATGTCCGTCAAGGTCTACAACCAACGGCACTTAGTATCCTTGGGACCCCATCCAGGGAGACGGGCAGAAACAACCGGACAGTGGTGTTGTCAGCTCTTTCATGCTGTTTCCTCAAGCTGAAGACCGTCCACCACATCACCTCCTTTAACCTGGTCCAGCGACCGCGTAAAAGGCATGACGCAGAAGACGCTGAACGGGCATAAACAATACATGGCTAAGCCATCTTAGTTGGCGCAGCACGCTAAGCGCCTCGAGAGGGTAGCTGTCCCCACCCATGGCATGCCGTCGAACTTCAGTGTTGCTTACGCGGTTCAGCCACCACACACGGACAATGGACAGCAAGTAATGGTTCTCGAAGACAGACAATCGACGTAGGACATCTGTACAAGCAAGCCAAGTCGTGCAGCCGCACTACAGTGCAGCGCGGCCAGTAGCACTATGAACCCGTCCTTTGATGGAGAGACGCATGCCCTGGCGGCGTCATAAACTTCTCAGCTTGGAGAAAGCTAGCCGAGCTCTTGAGATAAGCAGCGAAAGTTCGTTTCCAACAGCGCCACCAGCACTTAGGCAGCTTCCCAGGTGGATTTAACTCCGTAACACTTCTAAGGTTTCCTCATCGATGGTGCGTGCAGGTAGGGGCAAATAACACTCTTGAAAAAGCGCGTTGCACTTGGATGGTGAAAAGTGCATGCCATAGTTAATTGATTATTTGTTCTCCGAGCTTGGCGGTTGTGTGGCAAACCTTTCACCACGATGCGTCGTGGTATCCTCGGTGCAGGGAGGTGCGGCGTGCAATCTTACTGAATAAAGCGTTCACCCAGGATCGACCTGTAGGTGACCTTTGAAAGTGGCTGTCTCCATTTGCAACCCATGACATCTATCCACTTTCCATACCAATGAAGTCAGCGCCCAACTTGTTCTGCCTTAAACCTCGTGACAAAATCTTCTTTATTTCTTCTTGTCGACGTGGTTGATATATTGAATCAATGTGCAAACTTAAGTTGACTGAGTTTTCGTCCGGAACCAAGCTTTCAGATAAATCCCTTTTTTCCTTGTTTCACCGCGTGCTATGACTTCTGCTTTGCTACAACCGTAGTTATATCCTTCTTTATCTACGTGCAATAAAACGAGCGACGATACATAATGCTTTACCCTGGCTGCTTTGTGTTCTTGTATCCTTCTTGCCAGCTTTTCCCGTCTGGCCAACATAATCCCTTTCGCAATCCCGGCAATGTATTTTGTATACCACCTTGCACAGTTTAGGCGCCTGCAGCTTTTGGTTTTGATACTTTTTCTCAACATGGCAGTTGGTTGGTGTGCTAAGACGAGATGACGCTGGTTGAATAATCTAGCTACCATTTCCGACATGGGCTTCATACAAGGAAGAACAATCCGTCTCTAGCTTGCTGTTGTCCTTGCTGCTGCTGCTGTTGTAGGCTGTAGCTTTATGTTGGCGTGATTCAGACACCTTCGGACGAAGCTCCCTTGGTATCCGATGAGCCGGAAACATTTAACTAGGTGCAGTTCTTCTTTTGCTTTACTTCTGTGGTATTGCAGTATGTTTACACCCTGCGAAACAATGTCCGCACACAGCTTACGTTGTGGCAACGCGGGTGGTTGCTGTTAAAGTTCAGAATTTTGTCTGTGTGTGTCTTTTCTATAGAACGATGTTTGTAGCTCGCCTTCCATGGTTCTTGTTACTAATATGTCCAAGAAGCAGAGCTGACTTTCCTTCTCGTGTTCCATTGTAAATTAGATGCCTTCCATGGAGTTATTCAATAGTTGTTGTGCGACAGTTATTTGGTTGCACGTGCTTATCACAAAAGTGTCGTCCACCTACCTAACCCACAGTTTTAGCTTGACGCCATACTTCGACAATTCATTATCCAGGTGAGTAAGTGCAAGTTGGACGGCTTCCGGACCGTCACCACAATTGCAATGAGGCTAGACCTTACCGTAGTGCCATGGTTTGTGTGCCTCAGCGATCCAATGAGCTATGCTAGGTGGTGCTTTTGCACCTTCAGAGTCACTCATACCGGATTGGTCAACGGTTAGAGGCCAGACAAACTCAGCCTCCTGGTCCTCCAGGTTTGGGGTTGGAAGGAGGGTGGCACCTTATTCCTTACACGGACTCCTTGTAGCCCAACGCCAAACCCACTGCCTTGAGGGCAGGTTTTTGAACCATAGGCTTTGAATGAGAATCGTAATCGTTCTCCTGTCTAGGCCTGGGTTACCAGCCCAAGCAATACCATGAATATTATCTCAAAAACATTGCTGATGCTCTGGTCACCGCAGAGGATAAGCTACGGCGCCCTATGTGTTGAATCGAGCAGAGTGGTTAGGGGTTTGGATGCTAGCGCTCAAGCCTTCCCGTCTTCTTATTCCCCTTCTTACGCTTTTTCACTCTTACCGTCCCCTTCCAACTTCACTTGTATCCCCCAGTTTTCAGCCCCCCGATTCTTGGCCCTCCCAAAACATGCTTTGCTGGGCATCTATTTTCTAAGTTCAACTCACATGTGAACGCGGAGCGTCACTCCCCTCCTGTCAACAAACCCAGGTCCAATCAAGCGGTCCATTCCAGTTCATCGGCTTCCATTTGGTGCCCTCGAGCTTCCTTCAGATTAGCATGCCTTAATGTACGCACACTACTACAGATCGGTCAACAGGCAGCACTTGCCCGAACATTGGAGACCATCGCGGCCTAGATTTGCTGCTTATAAATAAATAAATAAATAAATAAACTTTTATTCTCGACCATGCGAGACACACCTTTACAGGCATGATCATGATTAGCTAACAGTGTGATCAATAACGTACAAAAGTACATGTTTGGCATAACAATATATGTAAGTGTCTGGGTGTATATGCGTATGTAATTGTGTATGAATGTAGCTTGTGTCTTTGAATGTGCCGCAGCATTTTTGAATGTTTGTTGTCGTCAGGAATGTGAGCATAAGCGATTGATGTCCTTGGGTTGGATAGCACTTTCCGGATATCCACGGGCCAGTGACTTTATTTTGTGGCGAGTCACATCCGCCACGTCACAGTGTTGATAAGCAGACATTTGTGGCTTTTTATAGGGAGAACGCTTGCCAGGCGAAAACCCACCACGTCCTGGAACACTGCCGCCGAACTATTTGCTGGAACGGGTTAAACCCGAACCACCCAGCTGGCACCACGAGGAGGTTGTTCGGCTAGCCAGCCTGCGAAACTCGAGCTCTGTGCTCACTCTGCGATCCTCTTCAGGTGACGCAAGCAGTAGTTTCTCAGTGCGCCTATCCGGTGACGATGCAGCTTCGAGCACCAGCCAAGCTGTTGTTGGCATTGCCCTGAGTCCCTGGGCTAAAGCTGCTCTGGTTGATTGGATTCCAATCAGTAGCCGGATGTGTGCGGTCCGATTGGCTGGCTCGTTCAAAGCTTCGAAGTCGTGCGGAACTAATAGGTGTCTATTCACCATCGCTGCATACGCCCCTACAAACTGTAGCGATGATTCGGTACAGAACGACTTCTACCGCCAACTGACCCAGCTCCTTCGCCACAGAAGAAGCACGGACAATGTTGTGCTGGCTGGGGATCTGAACGCCCAAGTTGGAAAGTTGTCCACTGATGAAATGCCTCTGGGCGGTCAGCTCGGTGGATGCTCCCGTAATGATAATGGTGAGCGGTACTTACATTTGTGTGTAGATGCTCGCTTATTTCTCGCGAGCACTAATTTCGTACACAGCACCCGCCGGAGGCCGCGTTGGCGCTCACCAGCCTCGAACCAGCCTTGGACGCAGATCGGTCACCTTGTTATTATTCACCGATGGAGAGGTTTCATTCAGAATGGTCGCTCGGTTTGAGCACACTTGTGGACACCAATCATGCACTTGTATTTACTGACATACGGATGCGCTTTGGCGGACGCACATGACGACGCTGTGAGCTCTTTGACAACAGCCAACTGACAAAGCCAGCTGTTCTGAATGCGTATCGAAGTACGCTGGCATGCGACTGGAGCAATCACTCACTGGAGACAACTGAGGGTCACTGGTCACATGTTAACCAGACCTTACTAGCAGCGGGCAAATCCTCATGTGGTATGTCTAAAAGCCAACCTGGACATTGGGTCTCTTCTCGGTCTCTAGAACTTATCGACGCTCGCCGGCATATCCCGGCTGGAAGCGAGCACAATGAAACTCGCAAAGAGCTCCGGGCAAAACTCCGCGCTAGCCTGAAGGGAGACCGCAAATCCTGGTGGTCTCATCGTGCGTCAGAGATGGAAGTGGCCGCTGCCCTTGGCAACCATCATAACTTATTCCGTCCGATACGGGAAACGGGCAGCAGGAGGACTTGGGTTAGTAAAAACATTTGTGATGAGAGTGGACAGCCTATTTACAATTTTCAAAGCTCTTGAAGCGTTGGGCTGAGCATTTTGAAAAGCAATTTAATCGGCTAGAATCGTACTGTTCTTCGCCGGCCAGTGATCGCCCTGCTCCGTGGGCTGTCCATTGGGATCCACCCTTTCGCTCAGAAGTCGAACATGAGATCGGACTTTTGAAGTCGAACAAAGCCGCGGGACCGGATGATCTTCCCCCAGCCCTCTTCAAATTCGGAGGCTCTGCTCTTGTTGATGCATTAGATGAATTACTAGTAAAACAGTGGGAGCAAGAGACTGTCCTAACCGACTGGAGCAGCTCCGTTATTGTTCCCATCTTCAATGGCGGCTTGCGCTCGGAATGCGGCAACCATTGAGGAATCAGTCTGATCTACATCGCCTTCAAATTACTAGCCTCCATAATTCTTCACAGACTGACTGGCGCTCGTGAAAGGCAGATTCGTGAGCAGCAAGCCAGGCTTCGTCAAAGTCGTGGCTGCATCGACCACCTCTTCACCTTGCGTCAGTTGTTGGAGCACCGTCACACATATTGGCGGCCCACCGTAGTCGTGTTCTTCGACATAAGAGGTGCCTTCGACTCGGTTGATCAATGTGCCCTTTGGAATTGTTTACTCAGGAAAGGTGTGCCAGAGAAATATGTAAATATTATCCAAGCATTACCCGCGCATAGCACGGGCAGAGTGAGGACTTACGGCAAGCTGTCGCCACCCTTTAATATCTCCAGCGGTGTGAGACAAGGATGCACGCTGTCACCTTTCCTCTTCAAATTCGCTATTGACGGATTCAAGGAGTTTGCTTTTACAGGACACGACTTGGAAGGTGTGGATCTACTCCCAGGAGAACGACTTCTTGACTTGGAGTATGTCGACGACATTGCCCTCATCTGTGACAGCTCCCAGACGTGTCAAGCCGCGCTGGACAGATTAGCACTGGCTGTCAACCGCTTTGGGCTTTGCTTTGCACCATCGAAGTGCAAAGCGTTCATCCAAGATTGGCAGGGATCGCCTCCTGCGCTGACCGTTGGTGGGGATCAGCTGGAGGTCGTTGGGAAATTCAGCTACCTGGGAAGTTGTATCAGCGCCCTTGTGATCGAAGACGAGATCACGAACCGTATAGCGAAAGCTCGGAGTGCTTTTGCTAACCTTCGCCACCTATGGCGGCGGCGCGACATCACTCTCGCCCTGAAGGATAGTGTGTACAATGCTGCGATACGTTCGAGTTTACTGTACGGTTGCGAATCCTGGCCCCTAAGGTGGCGGACTTGAAGAGGCTAGCTACGTTCCACCATCGGTTCCTTCGCAGTTTGGCTCACATATGGTGGGAACACCGCGTGTGTAACGAGCGTATTCGACTCCTTGTTTACGGCCCAGGAAAAGGATCTGAACCGTTCAGCACCGTCAGTTCACGCACCAGGCTCCGATGGCTGGGCCACGTGTTACGCATGCCAGCCCACCGACTCCCGCGACGTGCGTTGTTTGCTCACCGGGGAAGTGGATGGAAGAAGAGGAGAGGTGGCCAAGCGATGACTTGGTCCAGAGGAATGAAGGCCATCACTTCTGAGCTGGCCTCGGTTGGAGCTTCACGGCTTCCTGGTTGGGGTCCAAAAGTCGGTGAACACGTTTGGCTGGATACACTTGCTGACATGGCAAGGAGGCGACCTCAGTGGCGTTCCTGCTATGATTTTCTTTGTCCCTCCCCATTCCTTTTAGTCTCCCCCTCCATCTAAATCTCATTTCCTAGGGTGAAACATAATAACTTTTTTCCTTTTGCCTAGTAGCTGCCTGGGAGCTTACCGGAACTATGCCTATCCGTTGCTGATAGATCAGCTGGCATGCAACAGTTGTATCTATTTTTCCTTTGTGTATTTTATTATATGTATGTATGTATGTATTTCTTTTATTTATTGCGGCACCATAGCGGAGGTGTTTTCACACCTCTAGCTGATGTGTATAATGATGATGATGGACCGTCATCCAACATCATACCATTGCAGAGGCATGTCCAGTCAAATCGGAGGCAATTTAGGCTGTAAAGCTTTCAAACTGAGTCTACAACATTTTCAAGTTAATCCATTCCACACGCTGGCCAATGGGTGGAGTGAGGTAACTTGAAAATGGCACTAACTTAGGTTTGGAGCTTCACGGCCTAAATTGATTCCGCTACGGCTTACCTTGAATCGGGAATAGTACGTTTGACAAGGCAATGACCCGACCTCAATAGCGTTGGCGCTGTATGTTTCTTTGTGCCTCCCATCCTGCTTATCTTCTCCCTCCAAGCAGAGCTCTATCTCGCTACATAGTCTGTCGGCTGCGACTTTAGCAATCTCTAATTTTCAGAGTCACGCTTTTTCCCTATGTCTTATTTTTATGCATTTTGGCACCATAGCTTAAGTGTGTTTCTCACCCTTAGATAATGCATAATGATGATGATGATGACCGCTGCCGTACAACGACGGTGAACTACAGAACGAAGAACCCTAAGCGGGAGAGATTGGGGCCAACAATAAAAATTAATGCCATAAATGAACGCTGGGGTCCAGCCGCCTACTCCTTGCCCACAACACACCAGCACAAAAAGCTGGCTATCGTGCAGATAAGACGGCATGGACGAGACAGTTTCCTTGCACCTAGCACTACCCAGCGCTATAATCGACCATTATCCCGCAGATAACTCAGCACGAAATACACTTTAAACAGGCGAACTGACTGGTAGACAACAGCGGACACGTCCCTGGCGTCGATTGCGAACATGTCCTGTAACATGCCAAGCCAAGCACAAGGTAGATTAAGTGGACTTCAGCCTGGAAGGTAAGACGGTCCGACGGCACAGGGCTGAGTCAACATTGATTCTATTTCCCGCTGCAAGCCACCTCTGGGCTTGCGCCATTCGACAACTGACCTTGATCATGCCTGCGTTGGTGTGTCTCTATGAAACTGAGAATAAATTATTTATTTATTTATTTAACAAACTAACACTCTCCGCAGTAAACGGTGACCGTGCATACACGGTAGGTGCCAAGCCATTGCAACTTATTCAGTGCTATATCATTCACTATTCATGCAAGCTGCAGTTGGCGTGCCCCTCATCTATTGTGTTGCATTCAGTGCGGCAAGCTGTTCTAGAGAACCAGCCTGGTTATCACTGAATAATACGCGCTTACGCACATCAGCGTTGCGGACACTTTAATACTATCCGATACCAGTAAATCTTTGTAGACGGCAATGTGCAGGCTTGAAGACGCTTCAGACCTCCAAACCAAAGGCGCTCAGTTTCACTTCTGTACAGTAGGATGACACTCACTGTGGTCCTGTATACACGACCTTTCAGACAGAAGGACAGTCCCTTTCTGACGCCACAGATATTGCAGATACCAAAAAGGCAATTCAAGCTTTTGCATTGTGTAGATCGACCTAAGTTACCAAACGCCCACCCTTGCTGATACCTATTCCAAGTTACGTGAAGTGCTCAGCTACCTCTAGTTTCGCGCCAACAAGGACCAACTGGCCGTCAAGTGGCTAGTAATTCGGTAACAATACTTCCTTTGAAGGTGCAATGAGCAAGCGGGAAAATAGGACCACTCTAGAGCGGTTTTCTACGATGATTGTGCAGACCCATCATGGCTGTAATACAAGACTATATCCCCCGTATAATCAGGATTCCCTAGTTTCTCACCAGGCAGCGCCCGAAAGCTTGTATCTTAAGGCTCCGCAAGGGAACACCACCGAATGGAGTCCACGACAAAAATGAAAAATTGGGAAGTCGACGAACCCTGAAGAACGCCACCTGTTGGCGAAAAATCATCCGACAGATCACAGTGGACCCCGACGCAGCCTGTCATGTTCGAGTATATGGCAGGTAAATGTTCACGGGTTTCATGAGAACACATTTCCGCGCAAGTAGTTCGAAAAGTATGCATTGCTCGACTAAGTAGAACGCACCCTTGAAGTAGAGGAATACAGCTATCGTCAAACCGCGGTACGTGTGGTGCTGTTCTAGCAGCTGCGGCACAGTGAATAAATAGTCTATACAGCCACGCCCTGGACAATAGCCTGCCTGCTCTTCCCTAATCCGCGCTGCTTGCTTTGCACTGAGGCGCAAAAGAGATTTGAGGCCGGTAATTTTGTCAACCACGCCGTTAGGATAATATTCCTGTGGTTAGCACAGTAGGTGCGACTGCCATTCTTGTATTTCGCCACTATAGTCCATTCAGTCTAGTTAGCTAGGATGGCCGCTGTCCTCTAGACTTGTTCAAAGGGTGCTCAATGCTTTGCAGAGCACCTCACCACCATCGTACAATGGAGCGGGTGCAAGTGAATCCGGGCAGCAGCAGGAAAACGCTTAAGGGCTACGATCGCCTTTCAGACCACGACCGCTAACAAGGTCCTTAAGTAAACTGGTCATAGCTCATCCAGCAACATCTGCGTTGAAGTTGCTCCAGAGGCAGAGGGACAAATAAAATATTCTCTTTAGTGCTCCGCTCAACGAGCCATACGGCACTTCTTATTGTGAATCAAGGCACACGTTTTGTCTTTGCCTGTTCCACTGACGCCTGGTTTCCTGGAATTGGTGGTGTGGAGCAGCTGGAAGAGCTTAATATAATTGCCCGCTGCTCTTACCTCCTGCATTCCTTGGGCCAGACTGTTGCACCAAGCTTCCTTGTCAGCCAACAGGCTTGACTTTAGTTCTCGTTTAATAGTCCGTCTGGTCACACTGTGCTCAGAGTCAGTCTGGAGGTTACTTCTAAATTCCAACCGGTTCACAGACCTCTCAGCTATCCAGTAACTGATGCGGGGACGATTAATTGTACCGCAAGCGGAAGCTCCGGTATGCTTCACGGAGGCCGAGATCCTATTCCATTGAAGCACAGGGTCGTTAGGACAAGAAAGGTAAATTTCCGTATGCAGTGTATCCTGGTATGCTTGCCTGACAGAGGACTGAGATAACTACTCAGTTTCCAGTCGAAGGAGCAGCTTAGTACGCCTCTCGGTAAATGTGATGGAGTAACGACAAAGAACCAAGACATGTTCAAAGTCAACGCAAGTTTTCCAGAAAGAGCGATAAGCTAAGATGGAACCACGCCACCAGTAACTTATGGCAACATGAAATATTTGAGCCCATTACTGATCAGCTACAAGAGGACGCCAAATGGCACTTCGGCGCACACCGTGCTAAAAGCGGTACTGTAAGGAAACACCTGGTGCTTCGCACACAGTTTCAAGAGATGCTCGCTGTTGTCCGTCTGTTCGGAGTTGATTCCACAGTGGTCACCTAGCAAAGCTTGTGAAGACCACAGACGAACTACTTACATTCCCATCCCCTGCAAGAACCATGATATCTGAACTGCTAGCACCGCGTAGTAGCATGTGAAGTTCGTGGCAGAAAGCGTCCTTTACATTATTAGAGCTGCCAACGGTTGCGGTATAAGCGAAAACTACAAACAAACAATGTCTTGCACTACATCGTGAAGCAATCATACTTGTTGTCATCAAATGAACTGCACACAAGCGGCTGTTCACGGGAATCCAATCAACTTACCATGACGCTGCATTGGAACTGAGAACCATGCTCCTTCCATCTCGAGGAAGAATTACCGTATCAGCGTCTCCGTAAGCGTGCACCCAACTGCAAAAGAACAAACCAGGTGCCGTTCAATCTACAACCCCGAGAGGGTCCTTGCCCCTAGTTCCGGACACACAATACCTCAATACCCAGCATGTCTAACGTGCCTGCGAGTGCAGCCTGTGACCTATTTGCCTTAAAGTGCGAACGTTGGACACCGCCATGGATGAGTGGCAGTGTGACCTTATAAGGAGCTGTTTGCAATTAGTACCAAGTGAGTGGCGCGGGGAGAGTTGCCGATTGGATGACGCCAGTTACATTGCGACTGCTGTCAATTAAACTGGGAATCAAAGGAGGTAGGTTAATAATGTTGACTAGGTGGGGAGCAAGTTCAACAGCTGGAAAGAAATGAAGTGAGGCCGCAGCGGTAGCAGGTTTTTGCTTATGCACCCGGCTGTATGCAGTAGATAAGGCGACCCATGATAAGCTACTCGACGGCGGATGCAAAATATAGCGGAGGATTAAAGAAGTGGTCATGGTTGTACGTGGGCTGTGATACTGGAAAGGCGCTTGGACCTAGACAAAATAACGATTAAGCTCCTCAACCAAAACCTTTCGCCAAAAGCCTGCCTGCAATGCCGCGTATGTACCAACGATTTGGCTTTATGGAAGTGGACACCATCCTAATTCAGCCCTCAACATGGAAGACCAGGAAACTTAGTTAGTCTAGTCACTAACTGCTGCCCACCCTGGTAAGCGTGACCCTAAAGAGGCCGAAGGGTCCTACGCAGAATCACACAACCAGTCGACAAGGTACGCTAAACTCCACACCACGGTAAGATCCAGTCTCGTCGTGGTGGACCTGCTGGATTACCTCCAATGGTGAAAGCTGTACGTCATGAAGCTGCTTCCACCTGGTTCCACTGTTGTCATTGCCATAAAGCTGAGCAGCCTGCGGAAAGTCCCTGTCGGTACGTTTAATCGGCGACCTCGAGTACTTTGCGTGGCCCTCTCTATTCCGGAGAAACACAAAGCGTTACTGCATTTTGCGCTCAAAATGAAAGAGTGTAATGTCAGTGTTCAGCCGTATCTCCCACCAGCGAATAGGCTTAAGTCGAAGGGCAGCGAGTAATACAAACAGATGGGCGGCTAGTGCGCATGCCCTCCGTCTTGTTGGATTTCAGATAGTCAGCCGGGGATCAAGTTTCGCCTACCAGAACCTATGCAGGTAGCGCACGGCCCAGGGCTGTTCTTACCTAGTTCCCTCCGGCAGTATTCAGCAATGTGCATGGCCTAAGGAACAAGGTACACGAAGTGGGTCCATTTGTACCGAATCTAGCCCCGACACACGTCCCTGCACTACAACGTCATTGTCCTCAGATATCACGGACGGCGAAGTAAACTCAGCTGGCAATGCGCTGCGCAGATGTGAGCGCGCCGTTGGCTGTCAAGGAGGAACCGTCGGCCTTTATGTGAGCTGAAAATTAAACCTTGTAGACTCGTGTCGTTCAATTGCTGGATCAGCCCGTTAAAGCTCTGTCGGCTGTCGTGAGAACATTCCTCTGCCGTTTACAGTTGTAGTGGTATATAGAAGTCCTGGAAGTACCTCCAAAGAGGTTATTGAGTTTATTCGTACTTACGCTGCCGACAGTTACTAGTACCGAGGGACTTCAACCGGGCTGAGGTCTCTTAACCTGGGCTAGCTTTCAGTTAAGCAATGGACACCTTCGGTGCGAAACTCCTCTAGCTAACATTGCATCTTCCGTTGTATCAGTTCGTGGACCACTTGACTAGGTACATGAGCTCACAGACCCAGTCAAACTTTGGTCTTGTTTTCGCAGTTACTCGATTTCACTGCGTTGCATACAGCTCTCCTAGAGGTCGATGAGCGTGACTGCATATCCCTTCGATGTGCGCTCTGGGAATCATCAGGCCACCGCTGAGGTATGCCTAGATATTTGGCGGGCGGAACTTAACACAATGCTAACCAAAACTTTAGTTATGCTTTGTGGGACCTCCCTAGCCGACATCGTTAAGTCAGGCTAAGAGAACTTTAAGGCATATTTCACTGAGGTCCATACCCTCCAGGTCCCACTCATGACGAAAGGAAGACACGGGCGTAGCCACCTGGTTAGCTTTCACTAGTAAGTATCTACGCAGGCGGCGGTCTAAGCGTTGGAGAACTTACTGCTAGGCCCCAAAATCAAGCACCTACGAAATCTATCTTTATGTTAGGAACAATTGTCATCAACATCTCAGGACAGCTCGTCTCTAATACGCCAGGGGTTTAGATGACGTAGCGACAACTAATCCCAAGTGCTTCGCTTAAATGAATAGGTGCAGCGGTGCAAACTCGTCTGTTCCATCCCTACCACGAGCGGACGAGACCCGAGTGCTTACCGACTATGATACAGCTTGAATATTTAGCAAACAGCGTAATTGTGTTTTTGTCCCTGAGACCACTCTACCACAGGTCGAGTTGTTCTCAAGCATCCTGGGGATACTTGCTTAACTGCCATTACCTGACAGAGACTCAAGTCTTCGGGATTTCGTAAAGTTAATTCTTTCCGGAGCCTCTGGCTCTGATTAAATTTATCCAAAGCTGATGCATTACTTGGCTGCTGAACTAAGTGATCCTGTTATGTGCATGTTTATGAAACTGCTTAAAAATTTTGCTTTACTTTCGGAATGGGTGGAGGTATTCCTCTGTCGGTTTTCAACGGTTGTGACAGTACTCAACCCACGAACTACAGATTGTCGGCAGTACAAGCGTGGTAGTAAAGTTGTTTGAAAATCCGGTTTTGGATTCGATGGAGAATCACCTAAATATGCTTAGTATTCACCGTGCTGCACAACGCGCGTTCCGTAAGCGATTTGCGTGTTATACAAGTTTAGTTGTAGCTTGTGACAACTGCGCTGATGCAGTAGACTAAGGCCATGATATTGACGTGCTTTTCGTCGACTTCGCGAAAGACTTTGGTACTGTCCCCCATCCACGCCTCTCAATAAACTCTGGGTTTTATGGAATAACTTGTGACGCGCTTGGTTGACCTTGACCTTGACGCGGTAAGGTGAAAGCTGACATTCCTTACTAACGAGCATTTTAGATAAAAGCCGGTGAAAAGCAGTATTTGAACAAACACTAACGGAAGCACTTTACTTTTGTCAAGTGGTTCAAAGACGTGAAACACAACCGAAAGTCCCCAGAGCTATGTTAAGGGGGGACGCCGCATCGGCGTTCAGAAGAATAAGGACACTACCAGTAACGGTCTTGCGCCCACTGTAATCTCAGCACTGACACCACCGACAGTCAGCTGTCCCAAATAACAACGTGACAACCGGTAACGCTAGGGCTCTTGCATCAGGAAAGTTAGCTAATTCCTTTGTGCTTCTTTCCGATCCACGGACGAATGCATTACATGACGCTAAAATGTCAGTAACGTCACTAAAATCGTTACCACCTATGTGTCCGTCGCCTTTGCTTTCTGACTGTAAGGCAACATCACAAGACCATCTCACAGACGCGCTTCTTAAAGTCTAAAACATCGAAAATGAGCTAAACTCGGTGAACTCAGAATCGCAAAATATCAATCAATTGTTAGTAAAAATTCTACCGCTTGCGCAGCTATTGGATCTACATAAAGCTGACAAATTGGCAGATCTTAACGCAGCGGGTGAATTGCTAAACATGCTCGCCAAGGAAGTCAAGGAACGAGTCATCCGTGCACGAAATGTAATAATATTTAATGTGTCAGATCGCATACCAAATGAGAAAGGGACACGCTCACTACTAAATGTATGCAAATTGGACCGGGATTGCTGTTCATGCAGCCGCCTCCGTAAAACGAAAAAAACCGATCATGCCCAATTGTCCTCAAGTTCAGCAGCCAAGATCAGGCCAAATGCTTTCTAGACTACAAGTTCATCATAAGAAAGCAAGTAAATCTCGGGCCTATACTGATTAAACAGGACATGACGCCACTGCAAAGGGCGCTCATGTCAAATGTACGAACCCCTAATAAGCAGAGTCTGCACAATTCCATAAATATGCTCCTGAACCATCTCCAACAGCCCCTAAGAAGGAACGCTACTGAATGGTCCCCAGTAACCGCTGTCACCACCTTTGCCAGTTCAATTGTCAATACGACACCAATACCGGGTATGCAACTAACTGGTATGCACCTGAACACAACTTCCACGGCAAGCTCATCAATGGCCTACAACGTTGACATGGACATGTCACAACGACAATTAAACCTTATCGCATTAGAGGTACCGGCAGTTGAAGGACAGGCAAAAGTTACGGCCACCTTGAATGCAATCATGGACAGCACAGAATGCAGCGAGAAGCCCAACAGCGTGTCTGATATACATGACACGTTCACTGAACTCGATAGCTTGTGCTTCCTATCATCATATACCCCGTTTTCCAGTATCGTAAACCATCTCGCGCAGCCTGATACTGACACCGCACCTAAACCCAGATGCCCAAACCCAGGTTGTTTTATAACTGTGTCTCCTCGGCTCCCTTCAAAACCACAATATTTTAGCAAAGAGTCGATGCCCAAACGCGTCAAAGCGTCCAAGATAACACCCACTTGTTTAAAATACAAACCACGCTTTACGCCGAAGCCTAGTAAAGCGACAGTCAAGGTTGATCAGCCACAACGTAAGAATTACCTCCTCGTAACCCCTAGCTCAACAACAAGTAATTGGATTAAACCCAACCTCCCCTACACTGCCGGCCGATCTGCAACGCCACTCTGGCAAAGCCCAAAGCGATACGCAGACCGAACTAAGCATGAAAATATAGGCAAGACAAATCGTCCGAACACCAGTTGGCCTCCACACCCTTGTTACGAAGCAAAGCATATTACATCTACAGACAGGACTGAGCGGCCACAACGTAGGAATTACTTACTCAGAACACCAAGCCCCGCTGTGCGTCTCCAGACTCCGCGCAAAATCCAATACACTGTTGACCAAACAGCAACATCACCAGGGCGAAACCCACATGGGCGCAACGAATCGATGAATTCTGCACATGCCCCGCTCCCCCATCCACCTACCCCATCACGCCAGTCAACACTCCTTCAACAACACACCATAATGCCACAAATCATGACGACACCTTCTGCGGTCCCTTTTTTGTGGGACGCCGCAAGTTGCGGGCCTCCTCTCCTAGCTCGCGAGGGTCAAGCGGTGGCTCTCTACCACCTGACTCGATTCCTAGACATAGCACAACTGATTCCAACCAACATATCTCAGGTATTCGGACGGTTCCTCTAGACGCCAACCTCATGACTGACTACGGGCTAGATCTCTCGGCTCGTATGCATCATCAGTTACCTCCACATCCTTCCCCCTCGGATTCGATGCTCCATACTACTCCCAACCTCTCCCATTAATTTCCACCGACCTACCCGGCATGCACCTCCACGCATGCATGCAAACAAGCCCCTTACCTCATTCTGGATCGCCTGTGCTGCTGCTAGACGGTTCACTCAATTTCAGCAATCTAACCAATAACTATCCACCAAGAGATGCCCCAACACTCCCTACTACATCCCACTTCGACGAATCTAGTAAGCTGGGGATCCACAATATGCTTCTCATCAACGCCAGGTCTATTAATCAAAAGAATCACCTTCTGGGTCCGATTATTACTATGTCCAAAGCACAACTGGTTCTAATCACAGAGACATGGCACTCTGCCAGTTCGTCTGACTCACCCATCCAAATACCTGGCTACTCTGCATTCTGCAGTGGACGCGAAAAGCGACGAGGCGGAGGATGCCTCATCTACGTCAGCGAAGACTTTCATGCATCCTCCTTCCAAGTAATATCTTTGGGTAACCCGGTAGACTCTATATGGATTCAGGCAGATGGCGAGCACCTAGATCTCCTCATTGGTTGCATCTACATCCGACAACATATCTCAACAGCTGAAATCAAAAATTGGCCGAGCTCTTCACCGAAATTTCGCTGTTACCTGCAAGCCTTAAGATAATCGGCGGTGACTTTAATATGCCGCACATTGAGTGGTCTACCCAGTCCTCACCTCCCAAATATAGAGCGTTTGTTGACCTTATCTTCGCGTACAACTGGACCCAACATGTTAACGTACCTACCAGGAAATCTAATGTCCTTGACTTAATATTCATGACAGGCATCAACCAAGCACAAGTTTGTGTGCTTGACAACCTTCTTGGTAGTGATCATAAGGCAGTGAAGTTAACATTCAGACTGCCCACCACTAAGCAGTACAACCTCCCCCCAGCGAATTCTTCCGTCCTCTACAACGCGTCGATTGGGAAAGCTTCTCCACTCTTCTGCGATCTCTTAACTGGGATGCCTTCTTTCTGGCAACAGACACAGATATGGCGACCCAAGAGATATACAACCACATTATGTTCTGTCTTGACGTGGTCGCTCCTAAGCAGAACATGAGGAGACCTACGAAACCGAAGGGTGTAGCTGATACACATAGAGTCCTCAATAAACTGAGAAAAATGCGCTCCAACTACATCAAGACAAAAGATTTCCACATAATAATGCGCATGAACGACACACTAACAAGGTGGAGAAACCTGCAAGCCACGTCTGCCACATCAGCGGAACACGCTGCACTCAGCAGTAACAACAAGGTTAAAGCACTCACCCAACTGATGAAACGCAGAGCAAACAACAGAGCTCCAACAATTGCCTCGTTATCACTTCCTAATGGCAATCTCATGACGGACCCCGCCCAACTCTGTGATTATATCAACAAGCACTTTTGCAACTCTTTTTCGGTCCCTGATTCGACAACATCGCCTACAACACCCCTGCTCACTGACGATAGACTGATCAGCATCGAATTTAACCTACGCGCAATCATACGAGATATTCGTACACTCAAAATGTCTCAATACCCCGGTCCCGATGGCGTTCCATCCGTAGTGCTGATACTAGGAGGTCCAGACATTCCAGTTCTCCTCCTTAATCTATTTACACTATCCATGACAACCCATACCTTCCCCGCTGCTTGGAAGCATGCTGTAGTCCTACCACGACATAAACGAGGATCCCGTCTTGACATTGACAATTATCGGCCTATCAGCCACACACCCATTGCGTCAAGAGTAATGGAGAGACTGGTGAAAGCAGAAATTCTTAACTTTCTTTTGCCTCGTAATCTCATTAATAGGTCTCAACACGGGTTCCTGCCCTCGAAATCCTGCCAGACTTGTATGTTTGAGTTTTTAAACAACGTCACTGACGCGATAAATTTAGGGCATAAAGTGGTCGTCATCTTCCTCGACATGAAAAAAGCATTCGACCGCGTTCCACACCTGAAACTACTGACCAAACTCGCCTCTTTTGGCATCGCCGGGAAGCTGCTCTCCTGGTTTGCATCCTACTTATCAAATCGAACACAATCGGTGAGCCTGGGCGGCACGCCGTCTTCAAAAAAGCGGTCACCAGCGGAGTCTTTCAAGGAAGTGTCCTGGGCCCCATGCTCTTCCTACTCTACGTCAATGACATCTTCCAAGTCTTCCGCTGGGGAACGCCATACCTATTTGCGGACGACATCAAAGTCGTATTTTCCTTCGTCTCCGATAATATGAAAGATAATCTATCCACAATACAAAGAGACCTTAAGGCGCTAGAAAACTGGTGCGCAATATGGAATCTCGAATTTTCCCCAGGAAAAAGCAGCATTCTCTCTTATAAATGCACCGTGCCACCGAATACCCTTACTCTCAATGGCGCTCCTCTTACCGTTAGCCACTTTGTTCGTGATTTGGGGGTTCAATACTCCAATACCTTTAACTTTGCGGAACAGGTAAGCTATAGTGCAGCTAAAGCTAGGTCGTTAATAGGCTATATCTTCAAATCCATGTCGCTTTTGGAATCTCGATTGACACTGTATAAAACGTGCGCTAGGCCTATTCTCGAATACTGCTCTATAGTCCTTACGAACTCACGCAAGTGCGATAGGATTGCACTCGAGAACGTACAGCGTTCCTTCACCAAACGTCTATTGGGCTCAAACATGCTGAACTATCGTAGTCGATGCAAACAACTGGGACTGGACCCGCTGTGGCTACGGAGGCTAAAGATAAACCTTACGTTTCTATACAAACTTAAACAAAAGCCGGAAATGAACCTGACACGACACTTCCGAACGGAAGGGGATACCCGATATCATCTGCGCAACGCGACCTTTTCATTCAGTCTGCCGGCTGCTCGTTGTGGCATACGCCATAACTTCTTCCTTTATAGATACGCGGACACCTGGAACAAATTACCTCTGCAAATCCGATCATCTATGACCAGTACACACTTCAACAATGCTATACGGAGATTCCTCGACGTAAACACAGTTTCCGAACTATTAAGCCTCAAAGTGACGGAAGACGAGCTATGGGAGACAGGACCAAACAACCTCTAGCGAATTAGCCTACATCCCCTTTTTAATGCTTTATTTCCAACAGTTTCCTACTTCATTTTAACCTCGCATCACGGCTGTTTCTGACACCTTATTCGCACGTCTGCTCTCTTTTGTCCTTCCTATCCCTACCTAGACGAGACTGCCTCAAGACTTCCATCACTTTGATCCAAATATTTCACTTACTGTTCCTTCTAGAACGTTGAGATTTACATCCTTAGCCGCATCTTTGCCTACTCTACTCCTCCCTTATGCTTAACCTGACTCTGTGTATATTGTATTCGGCACCTCTTCTGGTCCTTATCGCTACTCTTCAATAGTGGCCTAAGTACACATAACGCCAGTGACAAATCCTAGGCCTCGCTAGATTCTCTTTCCTACTTTGCCTCTCATTCTTAAACCTTTTGGACTAGTCCGGACCCTCATGCTCCAAATGCCCATAGGCCTCAAACCAATGCCTCCCTTCTTTTGAGATCGGCTGCCATCGATTAAGGTTCTCAGTGGTATAAGTAACGGCCTCATGATTCTCGTCTCCGTCCGATTCATTATCTGTATGCCTAATCCCAGGCATCGCTATATGTTCTTGCTACCGTGGCTCTCATTTCTAAACTGCTAAACTGCTAGACTTGTTCCCACGTTATTGTTATAGCTTCTTACTTATCTGCAATGTACGGCCTAGTCATAAAGCGCCGATTAATCCAGTCCCGTTTTGTCGGCCTCGTAGTCACTGAATTAGGGTTTTCGCCTGGCAAGCGTTCGCCCTATAAAAAGCCACAAATGTCTGCTTATCAACACTGCGACGTGGCGGATGTGACCCGCAACAAACTAAAGTCACTGGCCCGTGGATAGTCGGAAAATGCTATCCAACCCACGAAAATTAATTGCTTATTCTCACATTCCTGACGATAACAGTAAAAATTCTGCGGCGCATTCAAATCTCAAGCTACATTCCTACACAATTACATACGTGTCTGCACCCATATACTTACATACACTGTTATCCCAAACATGTCCTTTTGTACAATTTGATCACACTATGTTAGCTAAATATGATCATACCTGTAAAGGTGTGCCTCGCATAGTCAAGAATAAAAATTTATTTATTTATTTACTTAATTCATTCATTCATTTGGACTTCTGAGATATCACTACTTTTGGTTCGGCTGACCTAATGGTTCTGATTACATTAATTGGAGAGCCTCGTGGGCTTTTCCACTCTTTATCAATAAGCCCTTCTCACCCCGACCCTAACCTTTTCTTCTTTCGCTTTCTGTTTTTTAATCCTTTATTAATCGGACGTCCGGCTTTACTGCATTGCTGTGATCTTGGCATACCTGCCTGGTCTGTTTCCCTCAGTCTGCTAATACGCTACTGAGACTTACGCGGTATACGCCCCGCAGTCTTGTAGCGTTTGTACATTTCTTTCTTCCCAATTG
>OX104067.1:69661699-69689694 GCA_944474145.2 Dicrocoelium dendriticum | reverse complement strand
TGGAGACGCTACATTCACGGAACCTAAACAAATATCTGATCATGCCTCCATGAGCGTGCCTCGCATAGTCGAGAATAAAATATTTATTTATTTATTTATTTAAATGGGTTTAGCTCATCTCGTACTCAGAGAGAACAAATTATTCACCTGGAATAATATATTCACATGGATCCACCGTTTCACAACCCAAGACAAACAACTCTGGCGTGATTATCTTCACTGCCTCAAACATTCCTATTTGCTATTCTGAGGTCATTTCACGGACAGCGTTGCGCTCGTTTACGAGGCTTTTCCGCTGGCCTTTCATGGAATTTTCACTTGGCTATGGAGACAGTTAAACTTACTTACATTTGAAGGAATCCCGATTCTACTTTGCGGAGAATCGCATTTTTACCTGTTATGAACATATTCAGCCACAAGAAACAACTTCATTCACCGACCCCATGACAAGTCCAACGTGGATAGCTGGATACCGTTTGCGAGCAGAACAAGAATATAATAGAAAAGCCGGTCTCTATTAACGATGTGTTTACTCACCTGCATCATTAGCATTCGAATCTTCGAATCTTTTGCATCATTGACCGGCTTCAACGACTGCTGCCGTATCAGTACTAAGCCACTTGGCTAACCAACGAAGAATTTTAGCTGCCAACCGACTGCGAATAACAAAGAGAAAAATCGGTCTATACGATGCATAGCCGACCAGCACTACTGCTCAACGGAAGCTACGGCAGTGTTCCAGGACGTGGTAGGTTTTCGCCTGGCGAGCATTCTCCCTATAAAAAGCCACAAATGTTCGCTTAGCAACACTGCAACGTGGCGGATGTGACTCGCCACAAAAAAAGTCACAGCTAAACATTTCACGCTGACGCAGTCCTCAGCCTTCTACATCCAACCTGTGCAACCAATTCTACTATGAAGCATGCTTTGATGGAGAAAAGATCATCCCTATTTCGTAATGGTCGTTGGTTGCACCAAAACCTTGTTTGGGCTCCTGTGCTCACGGATCACTACCCGGCGAAATTACCCCCAATTTGTGTCTTCACGAAATTTTGCGCGCCACGCAGCCATAATGTTCCTTGGTCTGACTATTACCAAACAATATGCTAACTCATATGAACTACATCTTTTCTTTTATAACTATTATTAAAACGAAATGTTTTAACATTCCAAAGAAGCTATGCTCGTATGCATATTTGATCACGCCTTTACAGGTGTGTCTCGTTTTACCGAGAATATACCATTTATTTATTTATTTATTTGGCCAAAAGTCTGCCTGCAATGCCGCGTATGTACCAACGATTCGGCTTTATGGAAGTGGACACCATCCTAATTCAGCCCCCAACCTGGAAGACCAGGAAACTTAGTTAGTCTAGTCACTAACTGCTGCCCACCCTGGTAAGCGTGACCCTAAAGAGGCCGAAGGGTCCTACGCAGAATCACACAACCAGTCGACAAGGTACGCTAAACTCCACACCACGGTAAGATCCAGTCTCGTCGTGGTGGACCTGCTGGATTACCTCCAATGGTGAAAGCTGTACGTCATGAAGCTGCTTCCACCTGGTTCCACTGTTGTCATTGCCATAAAGCTGACCAGCCTGCGGAAAGTCCCTGTCGGTACGTTTAATCGGCGACCTCGAGTACTTTGCGTGGCCCTCTCTATTCCGGAGAAACACAAAGCGTTACTGCTTTTTGCGCTCAAAATGAAAGAGTGTAATGTCAGTGTTCAGCCGTATCTCCCACCAGCGAATAGGCTTAAGTCGAAGGGCAGCGAGTAATACAAACAGATGGGCGGCTAGTGCGCATGCCCTCCGTCTTGTTGGATTTCAGATAGTCAGCCGGGGATCAAGTTTCGCCTACCAGAACCTATGCAGGTAGCGCACGGCCCAGGGCTGTTCTTACCTAGTTCCCTCCGGCAGTATTCAGCAATGTGCATGGCCTAAGGAACAAGGTACACGAAGTGGGTCCATTTGTACCGAATCTAGCCCCGACACACGTCCCTGCACTACAACGTCATTGTCCTCAGATATCACGGACGGCGAAGTAAGCTCAGCTGGCAATGCGCTGCGCAGATGTGAGCGCGCCGTTGGCTGTCAAGGAGGAACCGTCGGCCTTTATGTGAGCTGAAAATTAAACCTTGTAGACTCATGTCTTTCGATTGCTGGATCAGCCCGTTGGAGCTCTGTCGGCTGTTGTGAGCACTTCCTCTGCCGTTTACAGTTGTAGTGGTATATAGAAGTCCTGGAAGTACCTCCAAAGAGGTTATTGAGTTTATTCGTACTTACGCTGCCAACAGCTACTAGTACCGGGGGACTTCAACCGGGCTGAGATCTCTTAAGCTGGGCTAGCTTTCAGTTAAACAATGGACACCTTCGGTGCGAAACTCCTCTAGCTAACATTGCATCTTCCGTTGTATCAGTTCGTGGACCACTTGACTAGGTACATGAGCTCACAGACCCAGTCAAACTTTGGTCTTGTTTTCGCAGTTACTCGATTTCACTGCGTTGCATACAGCTCTCCTAGAGGTCGATGAGCGTGACTGCATATCCCTTCGATGTGCGCTCTGGGAATCATCAGGCCACCGCTGAGGTATGCCTAGATATTTGGCGGGCGGAACTTAACACAATGCTTAAAAAATCTTTAGTTATGCTTTGTGGGACCTCCCTAGCCGACATCGTTAAGTCAGGCTAAGAGAACTTTAAGGCATATTTCACTGAGGTTCATACCCTCCAGGTCCCACTCATGACGAAAGGGAGACACGGGCGTAGCCACCTGGTTAGCTTTCACTAGTAAGTATCTACGCAGGCGGCGGTCTAAGCGTTGGAGAACTTACTGCTAGGCCCCAAAATCAAGCACCTACGAAATCTATCTTTATGTTAGGAACAATTGTCATCAACATCTCAGGACAGCTCGTCTCTAATACGCCAGGGGTTTAGATGACGTAGCGACAACTAATCCCAAGTGCTTTGCTTAAATAAATGGGTGCAGTGGTGCAAACTCCTCTGTACCATCCCTATCACAAACGGACGGGACCCGTGTGCTTACCGACTATGATACAGCTTGAATATGCAGCAAACAGCGTACTTGTGTTTTTGTTCCTGAAACCACTCTACCACAGGTCGAGTTGTTCTCAAGCATCCTGGGGATACTTGTTTAACTGCCATTACCTGACAGAGACTCAAGTCTTCGGGATTTCGTAAAGTTAATTCTTTCCGGAGCCTCTGGCTCTGATTAAATTTATCCAAAGCTGATGCATTACTTAGCTGCTGAACTAAGTGATCCTGTTATGTGCGTGTTTATGAAACTGCTTAAAAATTGTGCTTTACTTTCGGAATGGGTGGAGGTATTCCTCTGTCGGTTTTCAAAGGTTGTGACAGTACTCAGCCCACGAACTGCAGATTGTCGGCAGTACAAGCGTGGTAGTAAAGTTGTTTGAAAATCCGGTTTTGATTCGATGGAGAATCACCTAAATATGCTTAGTATTCACCGTGCTGCACAACGCGCGTTCCGTAAGCGATTTGCGTGTAATACAAGTTTAGTTGTAGCTTGTGACAACTGCGCTGATGCAGTAGACTAAGGCCACGATATTGACGTGCTTTTCGTCGACTTCGCGAAAGGCTTTGGTACTGTCCCCCATCCACGCCTCTCAATAAACTCTGGGTTTTATGGAATAACTTGTGACGCCCTTGGTTGAATATATACTTTTCTAGAGGCGAGGAAACAGCTAAACCTTTGGTCTTAGGATTTGCTTTGACAACTTATTCTTAGCGGCCTTCTGCAGACACCGGATTAGGGCCACTGGTTTTCACAATTTACATCGACAAATTCTCCAGGATGTTGAGGTACGGAATTTCGTTAATATCCCTGTGGTTGCTGAGACTATTCAGAGTGTCTTGGATGGGCTCCGGGGTTAAGCAACTTTATGGCGGATGCCCATTAATCAGGCGAAGTGTTCGACCATCCCCATCCGAGCGACTAGCCCACCCCAAAATCTATGTTGTTGTGGAAATGAAACATGTTGTCACTTAGCAGATTGATTTGGTATGGTCCATACATCAGCCCCACAACCTGTGGACAGTTGGAAAACATCAACTTATAGGTGGTTCTAAATGACCTGGTTTATTCGCTGCTCCTTCGGAATAAGAACGACCGATTTTTGGGTTGTCTGAAGCACCCGCCGTGTGTCTTAAATTGCGACGCGCAACCTCACTAATGGCGTCGGTTGCCTTTGAAGTCAGCCCCAGCCAATACGGTCACTGGGACCGTCACCGAAGTGGAGGGTTTCGGTGTGGCTCTCTCCTATCCCTGCACTCCACGACCGACGGTTTCGTCTTTGTTTAGACTCAGCAGGTAGATGTAGCTGAGTTAGGAGTGGAATTCAGCGCAGAATGCTTGGCGGCTATCGCCATGATCACTAGGCCATTGCGCTTCGCGAGCGGTGTTTGACACAGCGGTTAGAAGTGGATGTTCGGGTTGTTTGGAGCACCCGTCTTGTGCCTTGGATTGCGACGCGCAATCTCACTAGTAGCGTCGGTTGACTTTGAAGTCAGCCTCTGCCAATACGGTCACAACGACGAAACCGTCGGTCGTGGGTTGCAGGGATAGGAGAGAGCCACACCGTAACGACCGATTTGTTTGTGAAGCTATTCGCAGATTTTGTGCGACCATATTTAAGCTCCTGTGTCGAGGCTTTTCCACCATGTCTTGTACGGGACAAAATGGGAAAGGGTTTCATTACGGTGTAATATATTTGTACAGGGCTCGCGGGAACAGACGTATCCTGCACGTTTGCTTAGTTTTGGTATGTAGCCAATGCACTACCATGAATTAGGCCTGACTTCATGCTCATTTACCATATTTTAATGACTAAGGTTCAGCCAGACTTGCCCTAACTATCCAGTCCCGCTAAGTATTCCAGTCTCTGTGGTCGCCCATTGAAGCTGCACGGACTGGCTTCTGATCGGGTGAGGATAGAAACGCATGCGCCGCGCCGAGTTACTGAAAGTTGGAACTTGTTCCCGGTGCATATAGTTAGGGGATCAACGGTTGAGCGTTTCGAGCATCAGTAAGATGCCCCTTCCAACCGACTTGTATATTGAGGTATTACATCTTTTTCTAGTTCCTCTCATTACATGGTATTACACTACTAAATAAATAAATTTTATATTCACCGTGTCGTGTGAGACAAGCTAACAAGGCATGCTCAAATATCTACAATCAAATCTGGGACCATCAAATGTGATCAACCTTGGTCTTGATAGTGCAAATCGTAAAAAGTGATATAAGGTTGTGAAAATTGTTTGACCACCCAGTCGAAACAGATTGTTAATGCAAATCTAAACATGTTGGTAATCACGTTATGTCATAGTGGAAGTAGTTCCAAGTAAATGTTCTGGCTTAAAGCCGATCCCCTGCGCTGTTGCTCGCAGGCCGCTGTTATCCAGTTTCCACCCACAAGCGTATGGTGCCTTCTCCTGTGGCCGCGTTGGTTTTCAATCCTGTTTAGTTAAGCGCAGTGCTCTTTGCGAGGGTAACTATCGGAGTTGCTAACTATAGACGATTCGTTCGTTGAAGTATCTAAGCAGTCCAGCGGAAGTATCTCTAAGAAGGTTCTTTACTTTGTTTACCATCCACTCGTTCTCATTCATATAAACCGGCGCGGCAGGGATTTCTGGGCAGGAGATGCGTACAGTAGCCGGTTGGCGCAGCTGTACAGCTTACCTAAAGCTCAAACCAATATATCATTCCCTCGTTCAATGATAAGCAGAAGAAGTAATCTTCAAAGGAGTATACCATTGTTTCGATCAAAAGAGAACTTCATCTTGAACCTGAATTATGGTAAGAATTAATGGTGTTGTGGAGAGCATGGGAGATACCTCTTGTTGGCGTTGTTGTTTCTGAATCGGTCCGGGTTTACTGCATATCGGTGAGTCACGACGTCCCTCAAGAGCGTGTCTCAACTGCAGTGACGGCCGCAACTTCCCAGCATTCTCCTCAAGAGAACATTGTAAAAGAATGCCGCGCGAGAACAAGGCATACATTAGGAAAGGTGCTCGCCAACTGCATCAAGCGGTTTCTGCACTGCAAGCAGTAAGCCAGCGGACAGCTTGAACATTTTGAACACATGCGGGTGATCGTTCAAACTCATTTCCGTAAATATACTTATCGACTTTTACGAAGGTGCTTAGGACCAATGTGGTCTACCGGCAAATGGTGAAAATAATGCGTCCAGTCAGATAGAATCCTTAATATCAAGGCTGTCTTTGAGTGCCTAACCGCAGGTTTGGTTCCGCTCTCCAACAAGCAAAGTAATGGAATCTCAAGTTGGTTTCAGAAAGACAGCAAACATCGATGGCGAGGGTTCTCATGGTGCCGGCTAGACCAGCCTGCTATTCGATCTGCATTAGTGCATCCAAATTGAATTATGCCGGAAAGAACGGAGGTCGGTTCTAAAGTAGCACTACTGTGCCAGTTCTTTGACTTTTAACACCATCAGGCTAACATTTATGGAAACAGGTATCAGTTGAGAGTCGGCCTGATTCCAGATAAGGGTATAAGTTTTCCGCACTTTAGTCATAGGGTGCTGGAATGCAATGCTCCACTGGAGTTAATCTGAAGTTAGTGACTATTTAGTAGTGGGTCACATCAGGTGCGTCACCGCGTAATTAAAAACCTTTACGGCCTTTTATAGGAAACCCACGACCGAATACTTTGCTGGAACCGAAAGGGGTCGAAGTTCCAAGCTTGCAAAACGAGGAGGTATTCCGGCAGACCAATTGCAATGCTAACAATACTCGTAGGGACGCTTAAATAAGTAGCTGTACGTAAAGAAAAGTAATACTATTTTCTGTCGTGCCAAAATACCTGTAGCAAAAGTAAGAACGTCTATCCTGCTGGGTAGATCTAACAAAGCCGAACACAGTGGTGAAGTGCAGTTTGGGTGCGAATAGCACAAGCCTTGCTCCTATCAGGGCTAGTGTAATCTCACACAAAACGGCATCCTGATCCTCCAGTAAATTCGCAGCTAAATTTGGTACAGCATTTGGCTAACTTCCCACGTGCAACCACTCTTCATCACCAAAACAACGCAATTTAAATTAGCGACTTTTTGCTACAATAGCTTCTTGAAAGCTCGGGTTTGCATTGCCGGTTTGCCTCACCAAATTATACACACCAGTAGGTAGGCCCAACCTGGCCCGTCAACATGCGATACGTAAGGATTAAACCTCCTCGTAGGCGCATGTAGGGAAGAGAAAACATCTGCAAACTCAGTAACCTATCGCGATACGTGTGCTGTTTTAACACATGCACGATAGTTGTGCCAGTCCTCAAAACACGTTCAAATGTCACCTTGTCGCGGATCAAACATGGTGGGCGAGCCTGTAGGCAGTAGTCCAAATACGGTCTGACAAAGTCAGAGAACAATATAATGAACACCTTTGTTATCATCCCATGTTATTTGTGGATCCTCCACAACATAAGGATACCCTGGCGAGCAGCAGCTAACCATTTTGCACTAGATCTAAAGTCAGAGGACAGGGAAGCAACTAAGTAGACTTGGTGGGCCCCTTGCGGCCCTGCATTTTCGCCAATTAGGTGACGAGTAGAAGATGCACCTGCTTCTATGCGGAGGACCGAGCCCTTGGCGTGATTTCTTGGCAGCTTCCACAAAGCTGACCATTCTGTAAGCTTGTCAAGGGTTATCTGCAATACCAAGTAGCATTAAGAATCGCTCAGTGGACTCCAAAATGTTTAGATCAGCTGCAAACAGAAGGGATGGTAGCTGGATCTCCACAGGCAGGTCAATAACATACGCCGCGAACAGTAGAGGACCGAGAACCGAGCTTTGTGGAACACCACTTAGTACGGCTTGTCGGAAAGAGAGCTCGTAGCCTACTTGAACGCTCATTTCACTGTCCTCTAAGAACGACGCAATCCATTTGAGGTCTTGGTCAGAGAAGCCGTAGCATATTAGTTTAAACAGAAGGCGCCAGTGCGGGGAAGTGTCAAAGGCTTAGAACAGTTAATGAACAAAACATCGACGGCCTGTCTCCAATCTACAGCCTCAGCGCAGCATTCCCGGGCCACCAAGATGTTACTCAACTACGAATAACCTCTGCGGAACACATGTTAAGACGGCGCGCGCAAACTGAACCTAACCATGTGCTTTTCAAAAGCTCTTACCAGTTTCTCTACTAGCTTAATCAGTTCGTCTGTCAGGTTAACAGGTCCGTAGAGCTCAATGAGATGCTTATATGCATTTCTGAAAACAGGACAAACAATAGTCTCACTCCAATTGATAGGTCGTGAGCATTTACGAACAGGTCTCTCAGAAAGATAGGTGAACGGGTTGCTCGTCACATTGGTCAAGCTCGTACAAATGCTTGGGATAGATGGCGTCTATCCTAGCAGCTTTGGTGCGATTTAGTTCACGCCGTAGCGTGCGCACCTGCGCTTCAAAATTTAATTATCCGTCAGGAAAGTCCACTGGAATCTTTGCGGCTAGGTCAAGATTCGGTAACGGAGACCCGCGAGCAGACGACTTTCTATACTATTCAGCAAGCAAACAGACCTCTTCCTGGTCTGCAGATGCGTCAGTGCCTTTAGGTCCAAATAGCACAGGGATAGATGAATGCACATTGCTGCGCAGTTTGACGTAACCAAAAAAGCCTTTTTAGGTTTGCTGGTGCGGAACGTGCAAGCTCCAGTTCACAGCTCAGGGGTGCAACTTGCAGATGCTGTTTTCAGGCATTTCGCACCTCACCCTAACGGTGATGCGTACTTTTCGAAGGAGCGGATCCGTAGGTCTTTCAGTATAGGACTCCTATATCTAGTCCGAGACGGTACTCGAAATTAAACGCCGTTCTCAAATGGAAATGGGTGTCGGACACAGTGGACCGTAGGCGATGGGCTATAATAAGACACGGACAGATGAAGCAAGACACGAATAAGCGTTAGCACAGGAACTTACAAAACGCTCGAGTCACCAGCTCTTTATACGGAAGAATAAAACATGAAAGAATAATGTAAACTTGGCCAACAATGAAATAGTACATAAAAGATAGGAGTTATCTTTTTGGGTGCCACAGAGCTCCCCTAGAAAGCTAAAGACAGGAAAGCTACGATATAAAAAATCAAAAGTGTACTGAGGTTTGAAGGGGAAATCGTGCGGAGTAAGAATGTGTAAGGTATCGTGTCAAATGGCGTTCGCCGGTAGTCGAAGTTCGCTTTGCCGTTTATTATTTATTATTTATTGATTACAGGATTGTGGGCATTTTTGCGAGCCGTCATAGCGGGCTTGGCGGACTACAAAAAATGGCTGATCCAGCACAAAGGCCGACAGGCCCTCAACCTTCGATGTTTCCAAACGGTGCGTTGATGAGTGGTTTCTCCCCCCGCCACTCCCCGTCTTGCGCCAAAATTACCCTAGTCCCACGAAGAGACGACCATCGTGCCACCAAGAATTGACCGTTGTCCCAAGGAGAATCGACTCGCGTACGCGTCTGGATGTTGGTTGAATTTGGCGATCCTCAGAAACATCGCTCGTAAAGACCAGTAGTTTGAAGAGGAAAGTTGGGGCATGTAGCGACGAAAATCAGAGAAACACACATAGAACACGCTAAAAAGAACGAATGAATGATCTGCGTGCAAAACTTTGGGGTATGTGGACTAATGCATATTTCAAACGAGGTTTTCCGGACTTTTTACATGTCTTTTCAAATCATCAATCAACCAAAATCAAGAAAAATAGTTACAAGCTTAGAAGTCTACATTGTACATAAGCTGAATAGCGAACGGGCCTTCGAACCTTCTACCCACGGCGATTATCTTTGGAGTTAACAGGCTAACAGCAGACGATGACGTCAGAACGACCCCTGCCTGTGAAATTAAATCGGTACCTGTTGCTGGAATGCTACGTGTTTGTAAAGTGAAGCGAATATTCGCAGCGTTACAAGAAGCGTTCGTAGTAGCCGAGCACAGTGACCTCGTCGATGTAGGCTGGTTTGAGGAGATCGATTATCACCAAAAGAACGCCAGTCTCCCCTGGTCTTTTTTGGAATTAGGTGGAGAGGTGACGCATGTGGGCCTTTGGATGGTCCTACGATACCGAGCTGAAGCACGTAATCAAATTTAGCCCTTGTCTCATGTAATTAGTCAGAGTCTAGCCGTTTTGGTCGGGCACTCGTTGGCGGAACGCGCGTGAGAGAGTGATGAGGGACCTCTGTCGTGACTGGCGTAATCTCTGCAGCAGGTCGTACCACTCGTGGGTATTCAGAGCATGGCTTCGCATTATCTGGAGGAACATTGGCAGTTCAGTAAACGGGATTGATCATCCGAGCGTCCGTAAGAAGGCCTTCAACGGATAGTTTAGTAGGGCTGTCTAAATGTCCGTGGCGACCCGCATCAGCAAGCAGCCCAAAATGTCGGAGGAAGACTATACCGATAATTGCGAGGGGTATAAGCGCAACCATGAATGTTCCTTGAAAAACTCGGTAGAGTTTGAGGTCCAGGTTCAGCATACGCTAACCGAATGAAGCTATCACAGAACCGCTTGTCGCAAGCAGGTAGTAAGTAGGCCTTAAGTGTTTGCCGTGCGCGTTTGCAGGGATGACTGACATCCGCTCCCTCGTCGACAGGAAAAGTAATGGTAGGACGTCAATCCTTAACGCAAAAAGGGCAATTTTTTTGGTTATTGACGGACGCGTTGGTTGTGCTAGAATGCGGGCTTTTCGCTTTCCCTGAAGTGGCTTAGTCTTACCTACGTCAAGGAGCCCGACAACGTCTAGCTTTTCCACGGTATTGGCGCTAATACCAGCGTAATGCTTCGACGGCTATCCTATTGCCGGACTGCGGAGGTGCAGAGAAAACGCAGCGCATTTTATCGTACAAGACATACTCGGTGCAGGCTGAGCCGAGCCTCAATGAAAGGTATTCAAAATGTGGTCAGCATCTGACCGTGGCACACGCTGCTTCGAAGTCTTCATTGGTGCTATCCTGCTACGAAGTATCGCACTTTCCTAGTTTTTAGGGTCTGATCGGCCTGACGGCTTGAAGCAAATATCAGACTCGGTTTCCAGTGGTGAGAATACTTCTACGGAGCTACTGGTCGTCTGCTGCGGAAGAAGTTCGAACGGGGCGTCCGCCCTGGTGGCTAGTTATTTTAGGGGCGTATCCAGAAATATTGACAGCGGTACCGGCAATTGCTCTGGGAAACGTGCAAGCCACAGTTCTTTTACCCCTTCTCTGCTCAGCGTGCACTGAATTTTGTGGAGCAACGTCGACGGCTTACAACTGTTTAGCTTGGGACCATTGCGCTGTTCAAATCGAGCCCGTGTGCGGGATTGTAACTCCTTTAAACTCGCTTGCTTCATTGTTTCAGACTTTGCCTCATTTGATGGGCAGAGTAGAATACCCTCAGCAAGCGTCACAACCGAGGAAGTTAAGGGGTGACGAGCTTATTGTAGCTCGGACCGTGCGTCTGCGTACCCTTATTTTCGAGTTCGATCTCGAATATCGCAGACCAAAGCTCGGGGTTGTATTCTATGAAACTTGTTACAGCCAAAGTAAGAATGTTTACGCCATGGAACGACTCCGATGCCACTTTCAGAATGTGAATGTCATGGAGTACGCAACCTTTCTTACCCAGAAAGACTATTTGAGCTGGGAGCCTTTGCAATATATTATCGTTGCCATGGAAAGGACCTGATCCTGAACTATCACCTGCTTGCTGGTAAACTCAAATCCGATTTACCTAGGCTTTTCTAACCTGCTCGGCTTCAAGCTCTCTGAGGTCACTCGATGAATCTACCCAAATCTCGATTGGATGGAGTCCGGGAGGCTTTTCGTTTGTCACGTCTAGTGGTCGAATCCTGGAACACACTGCCCGAGTGGGTGGTATCGGCAACAATGGTGAAAGAGTTCAAACAGCGAGTTGAGGAGCTGAGCCATCAATTATTAACGTTCCCCTACGCATATTTGCTTACCCGTCTTACTGGATTATTAAGTCTATTACTTTTTGTTTCTTAAAGCTCTTATAACTTTCGTACTTCGGTTTCTTATTTTAAGTGACCGGTGCGGCGGGGACTTAAAACGCAGCTAGCGTGCGTATCAATTGGTCGATCGTGGTGCAATTCGCGCGTGCTGAGCTGACTCTCCTAGATTTTGTTTATTGCGGATGGATTATAACTTGGAAAAAGACGCGCCACGGAAGAAATATTCACGGGGTATTTCCTACTGTTCCAGTCTTATTTGAAGATGAATCAAAAAGCTTAATGTCCAACAAAAACTCGATGTAACTACTAAAAGTACGAAAGAAAAAATGCCTGCACCTATTTAATCGCGAAAGGAACGAACTCGCCAAAAATTACAAATGACGAAATGGCTATTTGATCACGCTTTTACAGGTGTGCCTCGTTTTACAAAGCATATACCACGTATTTATTTATTAAATTTGCGATACTAATCGGGTTCAATAATTTGTATACTAGTGAATACTAGTACTAGACGGTGCGCAAAATTAAGCGCGGATCGCAAAAGTCATTGGGTGTCGGACACAGCGGACTGTATGCGATGGGCTACAATAGGACGTAGAGGGATGAAACAAGACAGGAAAGCTCGTTAGCGTAGAAACGTACAAAACGGTCAAGTTACAAGCTGATTGTAAAGAAGATTAAAACAAGAAAGTTTTGTGTAAAATTGGTCAACATTGAACTAGTACATAGAAGATAGCAGTTATTGTTGGGCGCTAAAGCAGCATCGGGATCGCCTACTGTTCATTATGCGCGCCGCAGGGTCATACCACGGCGGTATTGCTCCCACTTTATTCCAAACTGATATCGAGATATGTAAGTAAGGTACCTCACACATAAAGGACTTAAATGGTCCTATGAGCTCCGGAAAGTATCAATCTCCAATATGCTGCAGAGGGCTTTCACCGGAATGGCTAATTGTTGTAAGGAAACAAAGAAATAAATAAGTACATAGAGTTTATTATCGGTTGTTGGAACACACCAAATCAGGCCTGGTCAACATTTACAGACAGTTGTGCTTCGCAACGATGCTTTGGGTTCACGTGTGCGTAGTGCAAAAAAGTCAAGACACTATAAGTGCAGTAAAACCGTTGCTGTAGAAGGAGAGTATTTTATTCTTGAATTCGTCAACGTTGCACTACGACTTCAGTCGACTTGCCAGCCTATAGTTGTGGGCAGTGGGTTTAATCAGTGGCGAGCCACGTCCGTCAGGTCGCATTGTTGTTAAACAGACGGTTGTGGCTTTTATATGGGGTATGCATGCAGGGCGAAAACTCATCACGTCCTAGAAAACGGCCGTAATGCATTTTAAACACAAATGTACAACTGGCAAAGCAGCTTGCGGACTGGTTTCACACTCGGTTATTCGCAGGTAAAGGTGTTCTTATTCCCTCTGTTGGTTGAACAGATAAGTTGATCAGGGCAGCCATACTCGCTGAGACCGGTTTAGGATGGGAGCGTCACGTATAGTCGTCTCGTTGAGTGTATAGGTAAGCAAAGTTTCAACGTTTCTGGTATCTGCATGTTTCAGATTATGTATAATTTTCAGGAGTGTGAAGACATCGTGTCCAGCTCTCCACACTAAACGACAGTCGATTGTGTGAAGTTGAGTCCCTTGGTTGTACAGCCATGCTCCACGTAGGTCCTTTTCGGTTATTGCGTCCGCCTCGGGCGGAAACTCTGTTCCTTAGTTAAATCCCAGCTCCCCAAGAAGCTTGGACCTCGTAGGAAAGGGAAAGTGTGGGCCAACCGAGAGCAAACCGCAAAAAGCAGGCGTGCAATTAACCATAGCTAAAGTCTTAGGTTAAAACATTAGCGTTGAGAGCAAATCATGTACAAGGTGCAACGAA
Source organism: Dicrocoelium dendriticum (assembly GCA_944474145.2). Taxonomy (NCBI): domain Eukaryota; kingdom Metazoa; phylum Platyhelminthes; class Trematoda; order Plagiorchiida; family Dicrocoeliidae; genus Dicrocoelium; species Dicrocoelium dendriticum. The sequence goes on along the minus strand of OX104067.1, from coordinate 69,675,815 downwards.
GATTATGCTAAATTGGTCTTTTGGATGTGCCACAGAATGAATGGCCTATGGGTAGAATGCTAATATCTACGTAGAGAACAGAGCGTAGTATCAGTAAGCACTCCGCAAAGTATCGGTTTAGGATGAGACAACGATTGCGTGGGAAGAAAAAAAGAAAGTTAAATGGCTAGTGGATTTTGAATGGTGAATAAACAGTAGTTATCAAGCCTAATTCGATGGGAAACGTGAAATAAGTAAGCAAAAATATAACTAGCTTGAGACAAGAGAGATTCCAAGGTAACTTAGTGGTAACGCAGCGGAAAGCTTGAATTCAGACGTTCCAAGGTAATAAAGGTTGCAGAGATAAAAGTGTGGCTTATAGCAAGCAAAGATATACTCAGAGATGCATGGCGCATATGACCACTAGCTATTGCTGAACAGAGGTACCAACGTTAAGTGCCACTATCTCTGCTTAACAGCAGCTAGTCGCCATAGCTTCCATTTAATTTTGCGGATATCCGGAGCTCGCTCCCTTCTTACAATGTTCATTCTCTCGGATTGTTTGCGTCACAGTTCAGCTGGTCTGTTGACCTAGCACTTGAAACATCACTTACCTTCACTGGCCTGTTGATACACTCAGCGACCCTATAGGCATACATTAGTGACCAAGCGGCTTATTGGAATGGCTACATCTGGCCACTGAGTCTCTCCTAGCTTCACCATCTGTCGGTCGTCGTAAATTCGGCGTCTCTGTTCAGAAGTAGCTAGTGGCCATTGGCCCCATGCGTATGCGATGATCCAGTGCTTGTTAGGAGCCGCTCCGTATCTCAATAACCTTTATTCCTTTAGAATATCTGCATCCGATCCTTCCGCTGCCCTGCCACCAATTGATCTTTAGGACTCTCTCGCGGCAACCTATGTATTTTCGCTTACTATGCGCTCCCTCTCGGAGTACGCTAACTGCGTGCTGTTCATGCACCCGACAATCATTACCAATATTCTAACCCTCTGCTCTATCCCCACGCAATTATTGGCTCATCCTACACGGATACTTCGTGCTTTACTTACTTGTACAACACACTTGTCTCTACGTAGGCGTTAGCAATCCACCCATACGGCTAATGATTCTGTAGGATATTCAAAAGACATCTTCAGCATAATTATTGTTGCACAGTGTACATGCTTTTGTCTTAAGCCCAAATGTTGTAACACAAGACATTAACAATGTTTAACTCCATGCCTGTTCTTGCGGTCTTCGCTCGGTTGTCCCTCACTTTCCCTGTTCTCTGAGGTCCGGGACTTCTTGGAGATCTGGGATTGGACTGAGGAACAGCTTTGGCCGAAGGCGGACGCAACAACCCACAAGGACTTACCTGGAGCATGGTAGAAATCCGAAAGGACCGAACTACAATCACCACAACCCTTGTCCAGTATGGAGAACTGGACATATCCTCATACTCCTATATATTATACAGCGGAAAAATCCGGACAGCGGAAAAGTTGAACTTATGCTCACCTGGACATACAACAAGATGAATAATCGCGATGTTCCTCCCCTCCACCGATCTCAAAAATCATGGCGACCCCGATCAAATTACCTGTCCAAATAACAGAGGAAATTAGAAGCCATTACTCTGCGAAAAACCGAAGGTAAAACCAGTCGTCAAGCGGCTTTGCCAGTTCAACATTAATAATCAAAATGCTTTACGGCGGTGTTGCAGGACGTGGTGGGTTTTCGCCTGGCAAGCGTTCTCCCTATAAAAAGCCACAAATGTCTGTTTAACAACACTGCGACGTGGCGGATGTGACTCGCCACTGAATAAAGTCACTGCCCACAACAACGTACTGGCAAGCCGACTAGACTCACATATCAACTCTTCCCGAAACCGTTTCAACTACACACGATGGAACCCGATGTATCGTCGTGATACACATCTGTTTTTAAACCTTGATCATGCCTGAGTTGGTGTGTCTCTATGAAACTGAGAATAAACTATTCATTTATTTATTTATTTATTTACCATAGCAGTAACCAGATACAAACATTCTATTAAGACGTATGGTCACTACTGGATACCTTCAGTGTCACCGAATACATCAACAAACCAGTGAAGGTAAGTGCTACAAACATTCCAAAAGAATATGGGATGGAGAGAAAATGTGTGGCTCCTAGCCAGCTCCGGATATGCGCAGTGCTGTAGAGACCCTACAATGAATCGCTGCAAACAAAGAGATGCAGAAAACGAGAAGGACGGCGGATAATGGATCTAGGAGATGTTGTAGGTGGCCAGTTTAATGCGTTCGTATTATGCCTTCTATTTACTAGGGAATACTTTCTTTGACACTGAATAAGTCAACACACCAGCGAAAGTATATGATGCATACTATATAAGTGAACGAACGTTAGAGAGTTAAGGAGTGGCTCCTAGCTCAAAAATGCATGCTACTTACAATGAATCGCCGTAACTAACATGAAGTGACGAAGGTAAGACGAAGAACAGATAATGGCACTAGGTGAGTGGCGGTATCGGTGCATATCAGTGGCATTTGGATGACGACTTCTAGTTACTGGTGGATGCGTACAGGGTCCCAGAATAACTGAACAAACTGCAAATGTATGTGACGCAGACCGTCCCAAAGAATAAAGGTTGGGGAGATAAAAGAGTGGCTCCCAGAAAGCTCGGGATATGCGCAGAGATGTATGGAGCCTACAACGAATAGCTGCTGCTAAACATAGGTGCCAAAGGTAAGAAGAAGAACTGATAACGGAGTTAGAAGCGAGAGTATCAGTGGCCAGAAATGGCATTTGGATGAAGACTTCTAGTTACTAGGGGATATCTACAGTCTCCTCGAATAAGTCAACAAGTAGCAAAGATATGTGACGCAGGCGGTCCAGAGCATAATGGTTGAAGAGCTAAAGGCGTAGCTCCTAGCAAGCTCAGGATATGCGCAGAGATGCATGAAGCCTGCGGCCACTAGCTGTTGCTAAACAGAAGTGCCGAAGTTAAGTAGATCAACAGCTCATTGTGCTAGGCAACGCTAGTAGCGGCCAGATGTATACATTCCACTAAGACGTTTGGTCACTAGTTTATACCTACAGCTTCACGGAATAACTAAACAAAACAGCGATGGTAAGTGAGTAAGACATTCCAAAAGAAGAAACGGTTCGGTGATAATAGGTGACTCCTAGCCAGCTCTGCAAATGCGCAGCGATGTACGGAGCATATAAAGTATGACTCCAGCTGAATAGAGGTGCGAAAGGTATGCCGAATCACAGATAATGACGCTAGGAGCGTGGCATTCAGTGGCTAGCAATGGCATTTGGAGGAAGCGTTCTAGTTACCAGTGAATACTTACAGTGTCCCAGAATAAGTCAGCAAACAGCAAAGATATATGACAGAGATATTTTAAGAGAATAACCTTTGGAGAGATAAGGTGTGGCTCCTAGCAGGCACAGGATATGCGCAGAGACGTATGGAGCCTACGATCTCTAGCTGCTGCTAAACAAAGTGCCGAAGTTAAGACGATGGACCGATAATAGCGCTAGAGAAGACTAGTAGTGGTCAGATGAAAACACTCCATTAAGACCTATGGTCACTAGTGGATACCTTCAGTATCACAGAATACATCAACAAAGCAGCGAAGGTAAGTGTTACAAACCTTCCAAAAGAATATAGGATGGAGAGAAAATGTGTGCCTCGTAGCCAGCTCCGGATGCACGCAGAGATGTATGGACCCTACAACGAAACGCTGCAAACAAAGAGACGAAGAAGGCCAGAATAACGACGGATAATGGTGCTATGAGAACATATCGGTGGTTAGCAACGGCATTTGTAGTAACCCTTCTAGCTACCAGTGGGCACCTACGGTTCCGCAGAATAAGCCAACAAACCGGCGAAGTTCTGTGTTGCAAACATTCCAAAGGCGGGCATTGCGTTTGTGGATGCCAGCCAAAAGGTTGATCATCGCGTGCATACGGATAAAATAAATTGGTATAAAATGCTGACTTTAATAGAAATCAATTGCTGTTGAATGCCATATGCTTGCATTGTTCCGTTTTGCGCATTATTGGAACTAAATAAATACATAATTTATTCTCAAATTTATAGCGACACACCAAATCAGGCATGATCAAGGTGGTATAGCGACAAGACTTATTTGAGGAACGCTTGCTACGTTGCCTGACGCTGCTGGGTTTTATCTTGTGGTTTGTGATTGCTAGAAGGAGGCGGAGGAAGTAGAGAATGCAGTGAATAATAGTAAGTACGCGAGGTCCTGCAGTTTTACAAATATTTGTTGGTGACTCCTCAGCCTTAGGTTTTCCTTATCAGTGTGTGAAATTCCGCCGCGTTCATGAAAAGCATGATGCCTCCCGTGGGAAGCGGTACGTGCCACTGCGTGCACTGATGGTTGCCAATAGTAGAATCCGTGCTGGCTTGTTTCGGAACTGGACACGACGCGGCAAAGGTAATTTTAGGATTGCCATACTGATGTGTTTTGGAGGAAATTTAGTGGAACACATTATGTGCCTTAACACGAGAAACCAAGTTTGTCCATTATCTGATTTTAACTGCTCTAAGGCACGTTTGGTTGATGACATTGGTGTTGCACTAAGTGTTTATGTGACACTTGCTGGTGAGGTTTTCGGATTCCCGGTCTACTAATCAGTCTTTCCAGGTTTACTTTTTAATGTACTTATGTTACTGCGTGTACTTGTTACAACGCTGCTGCTTTCCACTTTATATTGTCCGAATCGTTACGCGCCCATGAGAGAGTAAAGGCTAAAGCCACTTTTGGGCGCGCGAGCAGTGCTTTATTGGTGACTGACAATTCTGTCGGCATGCAGCGGGACGACTGCAGCTAGAGGTATGATTACCAGTGAACCGAGCTGACTGCTAAACTTTGAGCCATGTTATTTATCAGCGACTGATTGTCTGCATCAGCTTTCGTATATGCCGGCAAGGTCGTCCGGGTTCCCCAGTCGCGACTGCAAAGTTCGGTGAATTCTGGAAAGGCGGTCGCCACTGTGTTTGCCACTCTCGAGCTTGATAGACTGTTTGATAGAGGCACTTGTGGTCTCTAGCGATGCCTGTTTGATGGAGCCAAACGGGCGCATGAACTCTGATGGTTAAGCAATGGTGCCCACCATAATGTCAAAAGTAATTGTTGTTCCATGAATAGCAGCCTGATATTCCGTAACACTGTGCCATCCACGGTGCACTTGCTAATGCACGCTTGTTGGGCAGCCTGCAGTGGTTTAAAATTGGCCCAACATAGCTTCTTCCGCCTGCGCTTCCCGGTGTTACCGTCAAAAGCTGACTACGCTGGGTAAGCTTCAGGATACCACGCAAAACCATGCATACGGAGTAGAATAAAGCAAAGAGCTTGGACTCAACCGAATTGGCACCGTTCCCCGGGTGATTGTTAAACGAAATATGGCCACTTCCTAAAAGCCGGGCCAGTAATTTGCCAGCCACAGGAAAATGGCACATTTTATTCATCCCAGAGGTTGGTGAACAATGAGGTAAGCTGGAGGATGATAACTGAGCTCCGGAGGAAGTCTGTCTTAGCCGGTAGCGCTGAGTCGTCTTAGGTGTCGGACTGCAAGACAATCTTCCACTTCGTTAGGTAAATCAAGTTTGATGACCAATGGCGGGCAACTGAGTTCGCAAAGCAACTAAGTAGACGGCGAGGGCCAAATGAACTGGGAATGAAAATGTTTAGACCATCGGTCCAAATGACTCCGTAAAATGACGATCGGTGAACCATTCGCTTCGCAAATAATCTCACTTACACCAGGCTTTCTGTGGTCAGTGGATTGAATTGGCTAGATGAGCATGCGGATATTTTAACGAAGGGCAGCCGCCTACATTTCTGAAGCACGCGTGGATTACCAGGTTTCAAGCTCACGAGGTAGACGTTGTTTAAGCTGCCGACTGGCCGAACGGCGCACTTTATTATGAATAGAGTCCGCTGCGACATGCATGCGGTGGCCTAATACACCCAAATGCCGCTTGGAGATGTAGGCCTATATAGTGTGCTGAGTAGGAACGCAGACTTGCTGTTCGGAAGGGATCATAGCTCCTTGTATGCACTGCAGTGTTTATCAATGTCTTGCAGTCGATCGCAGCCATTTGTACCAGCCAAGAAGGCTTGTAGTCTGGGCTGTACCGAACCAGTAAGTAGGCTCTGTGGCAGTTTCCAAAGGCCTTCATAGGCACTCATACCAGACGGGTGAATGGTTAGTTGTTAGACTGACACTGTCGCAAAAGCCGTATTCTTCAGGGTTTAACGCCAGATAGACGGCCCCGTTCCTTTAAAACAGCACGTCCGTGGGGTATAAGCTCACCGCTGGGCTAGCGTAAAGCACCAGTGCCAGGCGCGGACGGTTGGAATGCACCTTGGGAGACTGGATGGTTTGCTAACATCTGCCTTAAGTCCGGCAGCTTTTGGTCAAATTGGGCAAGCTATTGCGTCAGAGGTCGAGACTCCCTTGTTTCCCCGAGAGACAGGGCTTCGTCGAACGACCACATGAGCTCGAGGCGGCATAGGAGCTAAAGCGATGCAGTGGTTACTTGTCACACGGGATGGCTCTTGAAAAAGTCAATAATTACGCCTCATTTGACCTTAAAAAGTTCCCCAAAACATACTTTTGCAATGAATTTTCCACTTACCCATTGCTATGTGGACGTCGAAGCAATGGAAAAGTTAATGGTGCGATGGTGAAAGCCGGACTATAATCACCCAGTAAGTGCGCCGAATAACACAAAGCTCCGGGGTACCGCGAAACGAATTCAACTCCGAACAGGATTTGTATTTCCAGGTGAAGATTTAGGGACATAAGTACTAACGAAGTCGATGAAACTTCTTACGAAGATTAATGTATAGTATGGACAATTACCGTGACATATCTACGGCATGGCGATGGTATAGAGGGGCTTATCTGTCCGCGTCGCTATGTTGAGTGGGGAAATAACCTCGACCAGTGAATGGACCGTCGTACCAACGAAGGCACAGATTTGTCAGTAAATCAATCAAATTGGTCATCATGAAACCAACTCATGAAAAATCAATTAGCTAATACAACCTTAGCGGCTTAGCTGATCTGATCGGTTCGTGAGAAAGCATCTGCGCGTGGCATTAGACTTGAGATACATTATGGATTTCGTCGAGTTGTAGAGAGCAGGAGGAAAAGCCTTGGTCAGATCTATGGATTCCGATTATTGCTGGGTTTTATGTGTGTAGCTGCGTCACGACTTTTCACGAGGGTTTCGTAGCAATAGCAGTGACGGAGGCTAGATCCCAGCATTCACAGCGGACGCGTGCCTAGCAGCAGCTTGAAGCTTTCCTAGGATGGCGCATCCACAATTTCCTCCGGTAGGCCAGTCCATTCATTCTTCACTAGTTGGTAGCGACATCCGTGAGATTTCGGTGTCTTCTTTTTTCAAACATCTTTCATGTGTGACCGCGTGTGGAACGGCCGGTGTTAGGCTGGAAGAGCGGTTGTAACTAACTGCTGATTACTTCCCGGAGGATGCGACTATTGTAGATAAGGTCACCCCAACGACGACGGGACTCCCTGGAGCGTACTTTAGCTGCCAGTGTCGAATAGAGTAGGGAAGCTCACGAAGCCCCAGAACAGCCTTCTAAAGCAAAAGGATGGTCCTTCGTCAACTCTGTCGCTTCCTACTCATAGCTGGTTTTTGAACAAAAGTATACCACATAGTAGGTCGTCACAGTAGCATAGACAACAACAAGATCCCTTGAACCTCAATAAAAGTAATAGTCGTTCGTAACATTCCTCAATTTTCGCGTTAACGACGGAATCCGTCTAAGCATTGCAGTCATTAATCACGCGGATCCATCGAGTAAAATCCAATCGAAACTTGAATCTCCAAGTTATAACAGGTGTCCAGCAGTGGCACCGAGTCTAACACCCAGTGTTAAGCTGGAAAATCCTTTGAGCTTGGTTCTCGTCCCACCCCGCAGAATGCGCCGGACGTAGATCATATCACCACGGCCGCGATGATATTCTAGTGAGGACATATACAACGGCTGGAGACGGATGTGATAGTGCAAGTGTTGTATCCCAACTAGCCCCTAGAACCGCTCTGCCGAAAGTTCCCACGCAAGTCGCCTTCAAAATTTGTAACGGTATGAACTTCGAGCAATCTATATGCGAGGATTGGAAGGGTATGGGAGGAAAACGCGCTGAAGGGTACCGGGATCAAGCTTGAGGAAGCTCTTCAGCTAAAGCTTGTTAGTACGTTGGCCGCGGCAACCCTCTTCAAAGTGTCGGGTCATTTTTAGGTCAGACGAGACAGCAAACCAAGGGCCCTATTCCTGCTGCTCATCACTAAAAAGTACACCGAGTTGATGGGCCCCGAATGATTCAGTAGCGCCAATAAGAAGAACGGATCCTTTATCGCTATTTACAGACAATTGCAAGTTAATTTCCCAATCGCGCAGCAAATTAAGAAATTTTGGCGTCGGTCAGCATACTCAGAGCTGGATGTTTCCACCCATAACTTCACATCTTCAGCATAGATCCAACTTTTGGTCTAGAGATTAAAGGTCTTTAGTAAAGTAATTGAATAACTACTCCAACGGCGGAGCTCTGAGTGACGCCACCGTTCATAAGGACGAAGGCTAAATACGTCTCTTCTCAAGTGAAGCCAACATAATTCAAAATTAGCTTTATGTATCTAAATGGGTAACCTGTCAGCAACTTACTCTATCGCCAACAAATCATCTAAACTTACATTACAAAACTAAATTTGTAGGAAGGGATTAAAGGACACGGTGCAGAAGTGTCACTTGAAGAAGCCATCCGTGTAAAGGAACAACTGTTAAACCGTTTCGGATAGTATAATTTACAGCCAGCGTTGCGAACTAGGTTTTTAATTGGGACCGTCCATTAACATCTGCGCAATACCTTGAATTTTTCTGAACGATTACGCGAAGGACAGCAGCGCTGACCTTGGAAATAGCTTGACTAAGACCAACGTTTAAATATCCTGGAAAAACTAATGTATGCATAACGATATTGTAAAATCAATGTTCAATGACAGCGGTACCGCCGATTTATAAGCTTTGCCACGGCCGGATAGAAAATCGGCGTTTCAGGGAAGAATCCCTCAAAGGAACCAATTCCCAGAAGTTAAAAAAGAGCCTCTTATGAGGGACATTTTCAACTGAGAGGCGTAATTGAAGGGTCCGATTTCCCGCGAAATGCGGACCCCTACTTGGAGGAACCTCATCACATTATGGTTTGCATTTCTCCTTGGTGAGCTCGTTCTATTTATATTTTACCATGTATTCTGTAGCCTATGTGACACTGTCATCCACTGTTCGTGCTGTATCACTCTCCGTTCCACTTTTTGGGATACGCTTTGCTGACTTGTTAATGTATCCAAAATTTTCTAAAAACAAACGTTCTTCGACTACACAAAGTATAGCAAGCTTTAGTCACCCTGCAGCAAGGACGTAGCAATGCAGGCGCGTGCCCTCAACATTTCTCAGTCAGAAGGTTGCCATGCGGCCTGCAACCAGTCTACAATGAAGAGCATTATGCCTATGAGGAAGTCCGCTTGCTGCAGCTTTCGGGGAACTGGTTACAGAAAGTAAATAAATAAATAAGTAAATACCTTTTTCTCGAATCCATCTAGCCACACAATAACTGGTATGATCAAAATTCTATAGATGATATTCCACGACACACCGGTTACCTTACATGTAACAGACTGATGATTAAAAGGTGTAGTAGTTGTAGAAATGGGAACGGTACCTGTGCAAATCCAGCTCGTTGGTGATGTACCTGCATTCTGGGTTTAGGATTCTGGCTTGATAATATCAACAGTAAACGGATAAGTACTGAATTGGTTTAGGATGTACATACAGAGGCGTGTAGGTAGGGTACGTACTAAAGAATAGTGGTAGGCAGCTCTAGTTACCTTACCAGTGTGTAATTATGGCCTTTGACGTTATGCAGCTGCGAGTACCATCAGCCACGTCACAGTGTTGTTAAACATATACTAGTGGCTTTTTATAAGGAAAGCGCTTGCCAGGAGTAAACCTACAATGCACTGGAACCCTACGGTCGGTTATTTTTATCGGTACTGTAAGTTGACATTGCATCTTACAAACCAATTTTCACGCCACTATTCGCAGTCGAATGATGCCCAATTTCTCCCCAGACAGACTGAATGCATGTCAGGATCCGCCAAAAGCCCTAGAAGTTTGTCAACTAAGAAAAATAGTCGTGGTGTTCAGTAAGTAAAAGGTTCGAACTGATGGTGGCTGGTTCCTTCGGCTGTGGTGTACTTGTACGGGTTGTGCAGGCTTCGTGCCTAGCCACCAGGAGTGAACTTGTCTTGGTGGTGGTAAGTGTAGTGAACCCTTGTAGCTGAATTCGTCCATCTCAGGCAACCACGCCATTGCCTTGTCCAACGCGGGATCTTAAAGAAGTTCCCTGTAACGTTTGCAGACCATCGGTAGAATCCTAAGAGTGATAAGGCAAAAAATGACTACCTAAAAGAGTACCTTGTCCACAAATGTGAATCAGAATTGCTGCAAAGGAACGTTGTCATGTAGCGTAATTGTCACCATGGAAAAGCGAAAACTCCCTGAAATGCTACCAGAAACGTTACAGATATATGAAATAACAAAGGGTTCTTGCAAAATGTGGAGGGCGGAGCCCAACGAGAATATGCAAAGCTGTCCGGGGCACTGTAACTTAATTATTGGAATTATAGGAATAACTAAAATGTAGAGAGCAGAAGGAAAGATGGCTCTCAGCTCCGTCACCACCCAAGTATGGCAGGTTGTTTCGCAACAGGAAAGCAATAGGTTAGACTGTCATAGTTGCATACGGATTATCAAAATCCATGCATATTAGTAAATTGAAATCCAAACGTAGATAAAAACATCGCTCACTTTGCGCGTTAACGGCGGAACCAGGTGGGCAGTTACAGCCGTTCACCACACGAGTCGATCGGTTAGATAAAAACGAAATTGGAGTCTTCCTGTTTGTAACAGTTCCCAGCAGTGACCCCGGGCCGAACAATCAGTGTTAATCATGAAAAAACATCGGAGTTCCACGTTCACCTCAACACGCAGAATGCGCCTGGCTTAGGTCAGATCAACAAGTTGAAGACGGTATTTCAGAGGACAGATTCTGTAGCTGTGGACGCATGTTATGTGACAGGTGTCGTAGCTAAAATGCACTTCGAACCATGAAGCCGAAATTTCTAAATCAAGCCATGCTCAAACTTTGTAAGCGGATGAACTTTTAGTACTCCATTTTCCAGGATTGGACGTACATGGCACGAATACACCTCTGAAAATCTCCGTCGTCAAGTGTGAGAAAACACTTTGGATAGAGCACCGTAACCTGTTGGCCACGGCAACCATCCTCCAAACACCTCGGGTCTTTAGCGATCTGAGGATACAACAACTCTAGTCCCTTTCCCGTTTCATTTTATTAAGCAAAGAATCGCAAAGGTTGTAAACGCCGAACGGTTTAGTAGCTCCAAACGGAAGAAAAGAACACTTATCGCGATTTTTATGCAACTGCCATTTAACTGACCAATCGCGTAGCAAAGCAAATACACTTCGGAGTCGGTCAGCATCTTTCGCGCTGGATACCTCCGTGCATAACTTCAAATAATCAGCCAAGGTCAAACGTGCCATCTGAAGACTTGAAGTACGGTCGTTAATGAAGCAGTTGAGCAATCCTTGTTCAAGATCCGAGCCCTAAGGCATGACACCGCCTATTGTTCTGAAGGGATATCAGAGATCCACGAGAGAACTCAGCAAGAGTAACAAATTCCTTGAAGTTTGAATAAAAATAGCTCATGACGAAATTTGTCAAACGCTTTTCTGTAATCAACATATTTGACGCCCATACTTTTGCCCGCATCTAGAGTGTTCACCCCTTCCTCTCTGGCTACACCCAAATTGGTGGTACATAATCGTGACTCACGAAGGCCATGCTGAGCAACAGAAACCATACTACCGTCCTTGCAGTGAAGACTGAGAGCCTTTTTAAGGATCCGTTTCATTAGTTTACACATTACTGGCCTCAAGCCCACGGGACGAAACTTTGCTGGATATTGGCGATTCCGTCCTTTATACCTGGGTTTGACAATGCTCTACTTCTAATCTAATGGAAAGTGACCAACTTTAAAAGAAGAATGAAACACATGACCAACAGGGGCTGCAACACACTTGGCCACGGTATTGAGAAACAAAGAGTGAAGGCCATAAGGATTGGCCGAGTTGTTTGGATCTAACAGGAGAAGGAATTGATTAACGGCTTCCGTACTGCTCTAGTCATGTTCCAGCAAACATAAACACGCAGGTGCGACGTCAGGAAATGCAGCCTTATGAATAACCGGATGCATACTGTTAAGCTAAGCGATTTCCTTTCGCAGCGTCTTCATGGAGTAGGGCAGCATGCTTAATAAAATACAGAGCTGGAATGCGCTTACTACTTGTGTGCCCCTTTGCAGTTGCGAGTATTTTGGGAAAGCGCCTGGACTGCACATTTAAACTAAGCTCGTAATGTTGGCGATCCACCCGCTTTTTCAGGACACAATGCTTCGTAAGCGTTTTGCATGTTAAATAGTTGGTCGACGACTGGGTACACTTGAATCGGTCCTGTAAGTTGCTTCTTTCATTCGTCAGAAAACTCAGCGGTCCGTCAATCCAAGGAGGACCGCTTGTAGGGCGTCTTCTTTTGGAATTAAAAAACCTGTTTAATTTGCTGCGCCAATATTGAGTAAAAGTGTGTTCAAGCAACACCAAGCTCAAACTGAGGAATGCTCCAACCCACGTTAGAAGTAGCGTCCAGTAGAGGATACAGATTGGCTCGCAAAATATACGCCGGAGCTCATTTTAATCATGCGTGGAAAGTCTACGTGCCCATTGGACGCAACAGCACACTGAACACACCTACCAATAGCCTGCATAGCACACAGGTCAGTAACATCTAACTGCGTCGGTGAGAGTATTAAATCAAGAAGGTGCGGCATACGACCCGTAAACAAACGAGTAAGTGAAAATTCGTGCCGTACCACGTTACAATCGAGAACGGTCTGTAGGAAAAACACATCAAAAGGGTTAGAAGAACCACCACAACGAAATAGGTCTCACTCAATACCAGGGGCAGCAAAAGCTCCAAATATTCATCAGTCCTTACTTATGTAAACGGCATAAGTAAACCCAACAAAATTGCGCTTGAACCCAAGAGTGATCTATAAGCGTCACAGCCCGGCAAAGACTTACACCCATCAGGAATAGGAAATCAGAGCTTCGAAGCCCACATCTATATCCCAAGAAGCATCAAGTCAACGTGCCTTGCGTTCCGCCCTCTTACAGAGAAGCACTCCACCATATTATCTCGATCCGCGGAACTCGGCCCGGGAGAATTGATATTCAGGTATTTAAACCTCCGAGTCGCGGATGTCCGGGGACAGCCATGTCGCAGAGAAAGTCATCAAGGCAAAGTGATTAGCAAAGGCAAGAAGTTGAATCACATCCAAATTGTTCCTCAAGCTGCGCACGTTAGCTGACAACAGATTCAAACCGTTCTTATACCTTACTGCACATGTCGATAAGGTCTGGTCTCCAACGGGTTCACGGGTTTCCGAACCATTCAAAAGTACGCAATGTAAAGGTCAGTTTCATTATTTGCCTAGCAGGTTCAGAATTCATCAAGTACATACTTCATTTTTATCAGACTCTCAGTAGACAGCTCACTCCGCCCATTAAACAGGTCTCCTTTAAGACTTGAAGTGCGTAGTAGGGTGCGACTGCATTTGTTTTCATTTTGGATTACCATCTTGAGAGGGCTAGACTTTGTAGAGTCCTGTCACTTCCCGCCGATAAGAAATGCAGCGACAAATATCTCCCTTGTTCACCCGCATTTAACAGTAGTAAAACCATCCGTATTAGAAACGCTTCATCGTCTAGGATCGTTCAGCTGGAGCAGCAGCACACTGTAGCACATTCACAACTACAAGGCAGCGATCACGAGATAGACGATACGAGTCCCTAGATGCCTGCTGCATTTGATAAAGCACTTTGTCCTTAATCGACTTCCCTAATTGAGTGTCTCTAGTAAGAACGTGCACAT
>OX104067.1:69624831-69661201 GCA_944474145.2 Dicrocoelium dendriticum | reverse complement strand
CGAAATATGCCAAACGAGACCACAGGCAGAAGCGCCGCAGAGTTAATGTTTGGTCGACGACTGCGTACACGATTGGATTTATTGCATGGATCTATTGAGCCACAAGTTTCGGAAAAACAACAACGAGTGAAAGAGCGTTTTGATACTTGTAGCAGAAATAAGCATGTGACAGATTCAGATCTTATCTACATCCGTTTACCTACAGGCTCAGGGTGGGAGCCAGCTATCGTCAAAACAACTAACGGACAGATACTAGAAGCAGTGACTGAGGATGGCATGATTGTTCGACGCCATTTAGATCATGTGCGACCGAGATTGTCCGACACAGAAACAGTTGCCGAGACAGAGCAGCCAGCTCAAGCATCGAACGACATGCACGTGCGTGACGCCGAACCGGTAGCTGAGTCGATCATTTCCGAGCTGAATAGCTCAAACTAAAGGGGGAGAAGTGATACAGACGTTGAGCGCGTCAGGGTCATGCTACACTACCTAGCCTGTGAAGCTGCATTGTGCGCGCTAGTGCGTGAGTGTCCATCTCCCGACTAACCAGCGATGCTTATTGGTTGGCTCAAAAGCGAGTGCTTAGCTAAAACATGTGAACTGCGTAAAACTAAACAGTTGCTCTGTACCCAGTGTGGACTGCCGATGTACTATTGCCATTGCTTCTACTAAACTTCCGTTTGTAATACTGTTGTTCTGATTTCGGTTCAGTGTGACGCACTTTTCGGCTAGCTTGAATTTTATGGATGCCATTTGACTGTGCAACGCAGCACAAACCTTTCAACGCTTCATCCACGATGTCACTCGTTGTCTAGACTTCGTTTATTCCTGCGTCAACGGTATTTTAGTAGCCAGTTTATCGGAACAAGAGCTCTTCGACCACCGAACACTCTTTCAGCGCTTGACCTAGCACGGTGTCGCAGTCAACCCTACCAAGTACGAACTCGATAAATCAACGGTAGAATTCCTAGGCCACCTCGTTTCATCGTCTGGTATCCAAGTTCTTCCTGATAAGATGCAAGCAATCAAGGACTTCCCAGCTCCGACTTCGTTCAAGCACCTCCGCCGATTTTGTGGTTTGGTCAACTACTAGCGACGCTTCATCCCGCGCTGCGTTCAGCTCATGCAGCCTCTGACTGGCCTAGTCGGATGGAATGGACGTTAGTTCGCTTTCCTTGACAGCACAGACAGCCTTCGCCGAGCTCAAGTATGCTATCATTAACGTAGCCCTCCTCCCTCATTCCCAATCGACTGCGTGTCTTTATATTACGACTGATGCCTCAGACCTCGCGGTAGGAGTCGTCCACCAACAACATGTTGGTGAGCAATGACAACCCCTTGGATTCTTCTCTAAGCGACTGCAGCCAGCGGAATCCGCTACAGCACGTTCGACAGAGAACTGTTCGCCATGTACCTAGTCATTCGTCACTTCCGGCACACACACGAAGGCCGCGCTTTCACAGTCTACACTGAACATAAGCCCCTCATCTTCGCCCTTAACTCTGCTTGCGACAAATATTCACCACGCGAAACGAGACACCTAGACTTTGTCACACAGTCCAATGTTGACATGCGTCATGTCTCAGGTGTGACAATCCCGTCGCCGATGCTGTCTCACGCGTCAACCTCACTCTCCCGTCTTTGCCTACCATCGACCTTGCCGCCATGGCATCGGCTCAGGCTCAAGATGAAGACATACAACACACTCGGCAGTCCACTTTGCCGAATGTGCAACCAGTTTCTCTCCAAACCACGGAAGGAACCATTCCCTGTGACACTTCCACAGGTTATCCTAGACCCCTAGTGCCCGTCTTCTTCAGACGCACAGTCTTTGTCGCATTGCACTCACATCATTGAAACTGGTCACCGAACGTTTCTTTTGGCCAAGCGTAAACAAAGATGTTCGTAACTGGGCTCGCGCCTGCCTTCAATGCCAGCGCTCCAAAATACATCGTCACACCCGCAGTACTCTTGGTTCATTTCCCGCCCTGGACTCTCGGTCCTGGCATGTACACTTAGATGTGGTAGGTCTCTTGTCTCCACGCGGATTCATACAAATTCTTACATGTGTCTACCGCTTCAGCAGACGGCCAGAAGCCATTCACGTAAGAGACTGCACAGCTGAAACTGTTATCCGGGCCTTCTTAGAACACTGGGTCTCACACCACGGATGCCCCTTGTTACATCCGTCAATGATATTGGTTAGTTACTTTAGCCACAACGCGTTCTTATTGATTTTCCTCGCATTGACCAATCAACTTTTCCTCACTCATGTCTAAACTCGTGTCATGTGAGCCATGTCGCACTGCTTCGCTCGATACTTGTTTCCTACTGTGTCTTGTTTTTGCCTAACTGCGCTCTGGAGGAATGCTTCGTCTAAGTTCGTTACTACGTATTACTGGCGACGGGATCCAGATGAACCCTATCATTAATCCACCTGCTAACTTTTGGTCTTCTGCTGAGAACAAACCGACCTTATCAAACTGAATGAGGTGGAAGAAATCATTTATTAACTACATGGAACTACTGCCTGTTTTGAATCCAATGATTTCACTTTCGGAATCCCACAAAATACGACTATTCAGACAAGTGCTGAGAGATGAAGGACAGTGACATTATGATGCAGTGCATGTATAAAATTATGACACTATTACTGTGGGGATTAAAACAGAATGTTTATACTGCGAGATACTGCTTTTCAAAGTTTGGACAGAAACCGAACGATTGTGTCAACGACTTCATTGCACCCATCCATCACTTTATTCCCGAGTGTAAATGCAATGAAATTCCGCCCGACAAATTTTCAAAAGAAATTAAAATACAGTTCTAATTGTGGGGAGTCTGAAGGAAAGTGCACGAGAAAAATTATTATATTTGAACGAGTCAGATATCACGTGGGAGAATGCCTATCTAATTGTTCGGCGAAGGGAGAATATCTCGCACCAGCTACATGAATTCACTGCCCATCCAGTCGTCGAGACTGTTCACGCAATTGTTAAACCACGGGCTCTAGGAGAACCTTGAAAACTTCGTGTGCTATCGTTGTGGGATGCAATATGCTCGTGTTTCTGCGCGTCTCCACAAAGAAAGTATGTGCCGAAAATGTGGTAAAATAGGCCACCTGGCCCGCGGGTGCAGATCGGAACCCGCCCCACCAACCAATCTCACTCAATCGAGGAGCCATAATAAGCTACCACTTACGGAGAAAAACGTTCTGGAAGACCCCGACAACGAGCGAAATTCCATCTATTTAAACATTATATCATCTAGCAAGTGCTCTCCATATACGATTCGTTTGATGATGGAGAATGAACTGATCGATTTGGAGCTGGATACAGGGACTGCAGTTACCATTATAAACAGGGATTCAATTATGAGTCTGCCACCCTTACAACCATGTGACTCCAAATTGCACATTTACACGGAAGACACGATTAGGGTCTTGGGAAAGTGAATGGTTAAAGTCAGGCACGGTGACCGAGAAATAACGCAACGTTTGATCGTGCTACCTGGGAAAAGACCAAATATCTTGGGCAGAAATTAGATCCGATACTTCCCAGAAACGATGCAGATTAATTAGGTCGTGATCAGTGACAGCAGTTTAAACGACCTGTTGAATCAATTTTCCTATTTATTGTAAAATAAGTTGAGGGAAACTAAAACATTTTAAAGCTTCCATCACTCTACGGGAGAACACCAATGCCAAGTTATACAATGCACTAACCTTACCGTACGCCATGCGTCCACAAGTTGAAGTAGAACTACAACGGCTACAATCTAAAGGCGTAATCATGCCCGTGCAACACTCGGATTGGGTACCCTAATTGTTCCTGTAATCAAACCCGACGTTACCGTTCGTATCTGTAGAGACTATAAGTTAACTTTCAACCAAGCTACCAAATTGGAAAGGTATCCTTTGCCCCGCATCGAAGATTTGTACGCTACGTTATCCGGTGTTCAAAAATTTGATAAGTTTGATCTTAGTCACGCATATTCTCAAGTTGAACTTGATGAGGACTCACGCGAGGTAACCACCATAACTACGCATCTTGAACTACCTCAGTATATCTGTCTTCCTTTCGGAATATGTTCCGCCCTAGCATCTTCCAGCTGATTGTTCGCAACATTTGGCCTTCCCGAGACATTAGTATCTGACAATGGACCAGCATTCGCCAATGTTGAGTTCTCTACCTTCCTCAACTCGAACGGCATTAACCACATAACAACTGCACCCTATCACTTTTCCTCTAATGGATTGGCGGAGAGAGCCGTACAAACAGTGAAGAAGCTGCTAATAAAACAACCAAATGCTCCGCTGCGTGTGCGCTTCGATCGTTCCTTGTTCGCATATCGAAATATGCCAAACGAGACCACAGGCAGAAGCGCCGCAGAGTTAATGTTTGGTCGACGACTGCGTACACGATTGGATTTATTGCATGGATCTATTGAGCCACAAGTTTCGGAAAAACAACAACGAGTGAAAGAGCGTTTTGATACTTGTAGCAGAAATAAGCATGTGACAGATTCAGATCTTATCTACATCCGTTTACCTACAGGCTCAGGGTGGGAGCCAGCTATCGTCAAAACAACTAACGGACAGATACTAGAAGCAGTGACTGAGGATGGCATGATTGTTCGACGCCATTTAGATCATGTGCGACCGAGATTGTCCGACACAGAAACAGTTGCCGAGACAGAGCAGCCAGCTCAAGCATCGAACGACATGCACGTGCGTGACGCCGAACCGGTAGCTGAGTCGATCATTTCCGAGCTGAATAGCTCAAACTAAAGGGGGAGAAGTGATACAGACGTTGAGCGCGTCAGGGTCATGCTACACTACCTAGCCTGTGAAGCTGCATTGTGCGCGCTAGTGCGTGAGTGTCCATCTCCCGACTAACCAGCGATGCTTATTGGTTGGCTCAAAAGCGAGTGCTTAGCTAAAACATGTGAACTGCGTAAAACTAAACAGTTGCTCTGTACCCAGTGTGGACTGCCGATGTACTATTGCCATTGCTTCTACTAAACTTCTGTTTGTAATACTGTTGTTCCGATTTCGTTTGAGTGTAACAGGTACCAGGCTTCCAGAACTCCCTGGCGTGTTTTGTACTTCCATGTGCTAGGATCTTCACATTCTCCAGTTCGAAATGTTGGCGTTCTTGATCTTCGTGCACAGAAACCAATGAGTGCTGATCATGTCTTCTGACGACCGTCTTTTGCTCGGTGATTCATGTACAATTCTTCCTTCCAGTTTGTCCGACCTAGTTTTTATCGCAGTCGCTGCATTTTAGCTGATAGTTGACATTGCATTCATCGGCTTGGTTGACTTTTCTTTGGTTCTTGAAATCAATTTCCTAAGGGTGGCACTTGGTTTGTGAGCCACAGAGATCCCATGTGACTGCAGGAATCTTCCTGGTAGTTCGGTGGCGTTCTTGATACAGGGAAGCACTATTCGTTTGTTTGCTTGCTCTGGTGACTGCTGCTGTTGATGAGACGTTCGTTCCTTTAGGCTTCTTCTGAAGAAATTCCTCGGATAACTGTTGTTTCTAAACACTTGATATAGGTGCTTTTCTTCCTGTTTCCGCAATTCGGCTGTGCTGCAGTGCGTTTCCGCTGTTTTGAATAGCGTTTGAATGTAGCTCTTCTTGTGGTACAGCGGGTGGTTGCTGTGGTAGTTTAATATCTGGCCTGTATGCGTTTTCTTCCGATATACGCACGTTTGCAGAGATCCGTCGGGATTCCTAGTGACCAGTACATTCAAAAATGGCAACTTGTTATCCTTCTCCAATTCAATCGTAATTTTTTTATCCTCGAACGTGTTGTTGAGCAACTAGTGCGTGGCTTGTACTCTGTTCTGTTTTACGAGGACAAATGTGTCGTCCACGTATCGTATCCAGAATTTTGGGCTGATAGATGGCAGTGCGATGCACTCCAATTTCTGCATTACGTCTTCTGCAAAGAGCCCCGAAATTAGGCGTCCCATGGGAGTTCCTCTCAGTTGCTGGTATATTTGTCCATCAAAGCGGAACTAAGGGGTCAGGTAGATGTTCAAGAGTTCCCAAATCTTTCGGGTCGTATGGTTGTCGTTGGGCTTAGTTGATTCTCCAATTGTTTCATCAGGGTTTCTTTGGCCAATTCGCGACCCATTAAAGTGAAGAGTGCGGTGACATTGAATGAAAGCATTATTTCGTTGTCTTCTATTCTGACACTCCGCAGTTTGTGGAGGAATTGTTTAGCATTGTTGATGTTATTTTCGGATCCAGCAGTCAAATGTTTCAACCTCCTCCACAAATCCTTCGCTAGTTTATACGATGGTGTTTCGGAGAGCGGGACGATTGGTCGGGGTGGGACTCCATTCTTGTGTACTTTTGGTAGTCCATAGAACAGTACAATATTTGTATCATCAGTTTTCATTCTCCATCTCTCCGTGGCGGTGAGCCCGTTCTTTGTTTGTAATTTCTTCAGCGTTTCGTTGATCTGGTTGACTAATTTTGAACTTGGGTCTTGATCGATCTGACGATACATAGTTGTGGCGCATAGCAGTTCTTTGGCCTTGGTAATATACTCTGGTTTGTCCAATATCACTGTCATGCGCTTTTTGTCCGCTGGCAGGATTACAATGTTCTCGTCTTTCTGTAGATGTTTAAGTGCATTATGTTCCTCCTTGGGTAGAGTCTTGGTGACTTTATTCCGAGTTAGTGAATTTTTTGAGTTAGCGAGTTAATGAGTTGAATATACACGATGCTTGCTTGTGTTGGGGCTTACGTTTGATTTCACCGTCGAAAATGCGCTCCTTTATTCTAAATGAACTTCACAATGGACATCCAGGTGTTGCCTGAATGAAGGCTCTTGCACGTGGCTACTACTGGTGGACCGGTTTAGATGCCGAAATTGAAAACTACCTGAAAACGTGTGATGCCTGCCAACAATATCAGTCGAATAAACCTCCAGCTCCAATACACCATTGGCGTTGGCCTGAAAGGCCATGGCAGCGTATCCATGCAGATTATTTTGGTAGTTTGAACGGAACATTTTTCTTTTGATAGTTGACGCCTATTCGAAATTGATAGATATTTATCCAGTGTCTCATCCCACGGCTGAAACAACCATTTCAAAGATTCAATCATCGATTTCGGTTTCCGGAATACCGGAAACTGCTTGTACAGATAATAGGTCCTGTTTTACCAGTAAGGAGTTTGAGAACTTTATGCACAGCAATGGTATTCGACATGTGCGTACAGCCCCATATCATACTGCGTCAAATGGATTAGCCGAAAGGGCGGTACAGACGGTAAAAAGAGGCCTGCTAAAACAGTTATCGGGAACCGTACAAATGCGACTAGATCGATTACTTTTTGCCTACAGAACAACTCCGACAGTAGCCACGGGTAAATCCCCCGCAGAACTGATGTTCGGTAGAACACTGGGTATTAGATTACACCTGTTATTTCCTAATCGTCCGGTGCAAGTGGAAGCGACGAAAAGAAGGCAGCTATGTTAGACGGGGATCACGATGTTCTTTTCCAACCTGAAGTTCCTGTGTATACACGACTTCCGCACGAACAGTCATGGTAGCCAGAAACGGTAGTCACTGGTGATGGGACCCAGGTTGACCTAGAGGTAAATGGTCGCGTTTCCAGGCGTCATTCAGGTCACATACGACCGCGTTGTGTAGAAACACGAGAAAATGAGGAAAACATATCTGACTCAGTCCAGCCGACGGTGGAACAAACCACTCAGGATACTGCGCAAACAACAAACTGCCCACCACTTCGCAGATCTCAACGTGTACCTAAACCTGCTGAAAGTTTCGTTCCCGGTGTATGACATTCTCCAATAGAGGAGGGTATGTTACATCCGTCAATGATAGTGATTAATTAGTTCAGCCACACCGCGTTCTTATTGGTTTTCCTCGCACTGAGCAATCAATAGTTTCTCACTCATGCCTAAACTCGTGAGTCATGTGAGCCATGTTGCCCTGCTTCGCCCGATACACTTTGTTTCCTACTGTGTCTTGTTATTGCTTAACTGCGGTCTAAAGGCGTGCTTTGTCTAAATTCTTTATTGTGTATTACCCAACTACCATTACAGCTGACCAAGGAACACCTTCCAAATATTCACAACTTTTAGGCTGTCTCTGCGTTCATACCACAGCGTACCACCCAGCAGCCAACGATTTAGTTGTACACTTCCATAGACAACTAAAAGCCACGCTCTGCGCCTCCTCCGATCCTTTCTGGAGCGAAAATGTTTCGCTCGTACTCTTAGGCATTCGCAGCAGTATCAAAGCTGATTTGCAATGTGCACCAACAGAGCTGGTTTACGGTACAACGCTAAAGGTGCCAGGAGAATTCGTTTCGCGTCTCGCATCGTCGGGTATGCCCCCGCCTAAATTTGCGTCCTCCCTAGCCCAACGCATGCTTTCACTACGCCCGACTCCGCCCCGTGAGCACACTAGAGATGTGCAAATGCACAACGGATTCTCTACCTGCACTCATGTCTTCTTCCGCACCGACGCAATGGGGCGCCCTCTCCAGCCGCCTTACACTAGCCCTTTCAGAGTTCTGCAACGGACTGCGAAACATCTCACTTTAGACCGGAATGGTCACCGAACAACGGTGTCCATCGACCGCCTCAAAGTGGCTTTCTTTGACGAACCACTTGCAACCCATCCTAAAGCTATCACGCAAGCACCCGCACCTGCGGTGACTTCCGTGCACAAGATATCCCGAAACCCTCCGTTCCCCTTGACCCTCAACCCCAGGTAACTGACCAACGCTGTAAACAGGTCAAACGTCCGGTTCGTTTTACAGATTTTGTAAAGGTTTGCTATTTCCATTAACACGCCTTTTTCGTCTTTGCTGCTAATCCTGCGTCTCGTCCATAAACGTTTTGCAAAATCGACAGAATAACTCAAAACATTTTGAAAACTTAAAAAGCGTATTTGCTTTTATCATGCATGTCATGTTCCTTCTCCGGCTTCAAGACACTTCCACCTACCCTTATCCACCCAATCTGAGTTCTACTTTCCAAAAGTTTAACCGCCGGAACTGCCAAGGCCACCGTTTGAGTGACTCGCCAACCGGCTCAAAGCAACCCCAGAGTCTCGCCAGCCGACCCTAGGAACAATCAGTCGCCTTCGGCCGCGGACGGCCACCGATGATGCACTCTGGTCCACACAATTATCCTAAATAATTACTGACAAAAGCCTGGACTCAGCGAACTCTGCCGCACACCCCATCTTGGAAGCCCTTGTACAAGCCCATGCAACTATTCGCATCCATCATCACTTCCCGTTTTCCCCCACTAACAGCTCCATCGAAAGCTTCCATCCTTCAGCCTTTTAGGGGGAGGTTCTTGTAGTGTACCGGAAAACACACTCTTTCAGTATTTTGCAACATTGGGTTTTACCGTTGTTTTAACCATCAAAAGGTCCACTTGTTTTACTGACGGCATATCCGTTAACACAAATTTTTTAGTGACTATCTAGCTGTACCGTTTCTCGCTTTGGTTGATTCGCTTCCTATTTTTGTAGCCTGTACAATACACGTTGGGTTCAGTCGCCTCTAACTTCTATACTGTCTCGTATTTGACACGGCTCTTACGTGTCATTGATTACCGAATAGTATCCCAGGCGCCACCCAACAGTGTGACACTCAAAAGCTGTCCTCCTTACGCAATACGTTTGACGATAGAGGATGAACCGGTAGACATGGAGCTAGATACTGGGGTGGCGGTTACCATTGTAAACCATGGTTCATTGAAAAATCAACTCGGAATTACAGACGTACACCGGTGACCAAATTCAAGTGTTGGGTAGCTGTTCCGTTAAAGCCATGCACGGGGAGCGAGAATTTACCTTACCCTTCATTGTTGTATCTAGGATCAAATCGAATTCCGTGGGTCGATGTTGGATACAGTACTTAACCGAAACCATACAACTCAAAATACTCATTGTGGAAAAGTGCCGTTTGAATGTATTATTGCACCAGTTCTCCTCGTCGTTTGAAAAAGAATTGGGTAAATGCGTCATTTCAAGGTTTCTTTCAAACTCCAGTAGGGTTCCGATCTAAAATTTCACAGACTAATCATTATCCTATGCAATGCGCCCTAAAGTTGTGGCAGAGATACAACGTCTGCAATCAGAAGGAGTCATAGTCCCGGTGCAACATTCCGATTGGGGCACTCCGATTGTACCTGTACTCAAACCTGACGGCTCCGTCCGTATTTGTGGAGACTACAAGTTGACAGTCAACCAAGCGTCGAAAGTGGAAAAGTACCCCCTACCACGTACTGAAGACTTGTACGCGACTTTAGCCGGCGGCCAAAGTTTTCCAAGCTAGATCTCAGTCACGCATACTCTCAGGTCGAACTTGATGATGAGTCACGGGAACTGACCACAATAACTACCCACCTGGGACTATTCCAGTACACGCGTCTCCCGTTTGGAATAAATTCAGCACCCAACATTTTCCAACGTATAGTGGATAATATAGCTAAAGATATACCGTTCACCTGTGCATACTTGGACGATATCCTTGTTATTGGCCGCAGTGACGCTGATCACCTAAACACATTGCGAACTGTTCTCCTACGTCTGGAAGAGTGTGGGTTGAAATTAAAAAAGTCCAAATGTGAGTTCTTATCCGATTCTGTTTGTTACCTTGATTACAAACTGGACAAAACCGGTTTGCAGGTCATGCGAGATAAAATAACGCCTATTGTGCAGGCACCTCAGCCCAAGAATAGCGATGAACTACGATCATTCCTAGGAATGTTGTCCCACTATCGTCGTTTCCTACCTGATGCTTCAACCATTCTTGCTCCATTAAACGAACTGTTACACAAAAACACCCCGTGGATGTGGAAAAGTGAGCATCAATCTGCTTTTTACTTGTGCAAAGAAGTGTCTTGCTTCCGCACCTGTTTTGGTCCATTACGATAGTGAAAAACCGTTTATCTTCCAGTGTGACGCCTCTTCATGCGGTGTCGGAGCAGTTCTATGCCACAAAATGTCCAATGGTGTCATTCACCCGATTGCATTTGCTTCACAAACTTTACAACCTGCCGAAAAGAATTACTCCCAGCTGGATAAAGAAGCCCTGTCAGTTATATTTGGCGTCAAGAGATTTCATAATTACATTTGGGGCAACTATATTGAACTACAAACAGACCAAAAACCACTGAGATCCTTGCTGTGCGAGTCAAAGGGAATCGAGCTGATGTTTTCACCGAGAATGCAAAGCTGGGTATTAATATTAAGTGCATACAAATATCGAATCTCGTATATTCCTGGGTTGAACAATCATACAGCGGATGTATTAAGCAGTTTACCACATGCGACCCCAGACGAAATACTGGAGGAACCAGTAGAGCTTGTAAATCTAATGCAACACCTCGACACCACTCCATTGACAGGTGACACCATACGTCAGTGGACCGATCGTGACTCAACATTATCTTCTATAGTGCGATTTACAAAAACCGGCTGGCCTACTACATTTCCCGTCGATCTTAAACCTTACGCACAACGGAAATAGAAATCGAGCCTTGAGAATGGATGCTTGTTTTGGGGATCCCGTCTGATTCCACCGCTAAAGGCACGGCCGTTCATCCTAAACGAACTCCACAACGCATATCCAGGCGTAACCCGAATGAAAGTTTTGGCGCGCGGTTATTGCTGGTAACCTGGCCAAGATTCAGAAATAGAGAAATATCTAAAAACATGTGGTCTGTGTCCGCAGTATCAGTCAACTAAACCTCCCGCTCCGGCACACCCTTGGCGTTGACGTGAAAAACCATGACAACGCATCCATGCGGACTACTTTTGACCCATTAATGGTGTATTTCTCTTGCTGCTAACTGACCCTGACCTATGCGCACATAAGAACTCTGTCCAGGCATTAACGCTGCCCTGGTCCCCAGTAAGGCGGACACGTTGTTTGAGTAACATCACACACACCCCTGATCGCTCTGAGATCAATCACCTAGCTTGTGCACTTAGTCTAGCTAGACTTCCGAACATGTACCCCTATCCGTTGTTCACATTTCAATGTCACGCTTTCGTAGTGTAGTAGTCTGATGACGAACCAATGAAAACAAAGTTTGTTCGCTAACACTTTTCTGATAATTGACGCTCATTCGAAATGGATAGATGTTTATCCTGTTTTTCACCCTACTACGGAAACAAATACCTCAAAAATACGGACTTCATTTGCCATATTTGGGATACCAGAGACACTGCACAGACAATGGGCCATGTTTCAGTAGCAAATACTTTGAAATCGCCATGAATGACAATGGTGTCCAGCACGTCCGTACAGCTCCATATCATTCTGCTTCTAATGGGCTAGCGGAAATTACGGTGCAGACAATTAAGAGGTCTCTTGAAGCAAGAATCTGGAACTATTCAGACGAGATTGGATCGCTTGTTGTTTGCTTACAGGATAACACCAACGGAAGCCACTGGTAAATCACCTGCGGAGATGATGTTCGGCCGAACACAGTACCAGAATGGATCTTCTGTTTCCAAATCATCGAGCACAAATGTAGAGAAAACAAGACAAGGCGGCCGCATCGCTAGATGACGACAACTCTAGTTGGCACCACGGTGATCCCGTATACACACGACTTCCCTAGGGGCACCGCTGGCAACCCGCAACTGTAATTAACGGTGACTGTACCCAAGCAGACCTCGAATTAAATAGTCGGGTGGTACGGCGACACTCAGATCACATACGCCCACCTTGTGTTGGGACAACAGCAGACGAACATGTAGGTAAATCAGATTCGGTTCAGCCGGAAACGGAAGCAACCCCCCCAGGATCTGTACACTCGTCAGACGCACCATCGCTTCGTAGATCTCGGCGTACGCATAAATCTGTTGGCCGTTTTGTGCCAGGAGTGTAAGCATTTCAAGAGATTAGGGGATGTCACGTACGCGAATGACTTCGATCCGTTTACTTCAGCTGTGCGCGGATTGGTCACCGCTCACACCAGCCAACCAATCATCTGACTGACGCCCCCGGTCTCGCAACGCGTTCCGGGAGTCCTGTACCTTCCTCAATTGATTAATAAACCTGATACTGTTCAGAGGTATTCTGGTTGCTGGGGTTACGTGTTTTGAAAGCGTGCGTTACATGCTTGGCGGTACTACGTTATCCAAAATAATAACACGCGTTCTACAAAGAGGTTAGTAACTGGAGCTCATGATCCGGGGGCCATCACTTCACATTGTCTGCCTATGTGTTCTGCTGAACACCCCCCATAAACCTGAACCAATAGATTCTCAGGAACATTACACTTCCCACAATATAACAATCGCACCCTTAAGTATGGACAACTCCAGCGAATTCGTCCAACAAACCTTCAGGGGTTCACAGTGTCCTTGTTTTCAATATCCCTGATTGCTGATCTCCAAGATACTGTAGATACTTTCTGTGATGCATCCAATTTGAAGCCTTCCACGCTTAAAGACATTCGGTTGCCTAACAGGGTGCATGCCTATCCGGCACCAATTAGATTTAGTGCCACTGATAAACCCACGTTGGAAACGCTCGTTTAGGAGCCTAGTACTATTCGAAAAATCCCTCGTTCATTTAGCTAACGTATTCTGTAATAGGTCATTGTCTTGACCTTATAGTTTCATCCCACCGAAGGCGTTTGCTGTCTCCATTCAGGGTGCTCCCTTTAAACCTACGGACCCTCCCCGAAATATGCATAATACCTCCGCACTCGAAAGACAAAATGAACCGTCTTTTTTACGAGGTCTGTGGAGGCAGCTCAATGTTATCCCTCCAGCAAGCCTTCGATCTTTTCAGGAAATTCCCTAATGCGATTCAAACCTAAATTTCATGCCTAGTCCTTACAATCTAGTATACTTTGGTGGTGCCGAGTACGTCAATATATCAATTGCCAGCCGTTTGTACGAATGATCTTCGCCAGTCGCAGGTGCCTTCACATTAACTCATTACTCTCCAAATCCCGGATCCTCTTGCTGTCGCCTGCGCACAATCGACTCTATTGACACCCGATTTGAAAGCTTGAAATCTAATACTACATCGATGTCAGATACATACATTACGTGTCCCACATTATCCACAACTTCCGGTCTTCCCCTAAGCTACCCAATCTTCGCCACTCAAATCGTAACTCTTCATTCTCAGAAATTCAGCCCAACGTATTCAACCAGTTGCAACCCCTACGAACTCAGACACAATTCATCAAATCACTACTCTTCAGAGCCCGTTCAATGAACAATGAACAATGAATTTATACGGGTTAAGAAGCGTTGCTTTACAAGTCCCGTTGGATAGTTGGTGGGGATATCAACATAACAATAATGATGATAAGGATAGCAAAATAGTTAATACTTTAAATATGAAAATAAAGACTTATCGTTTGCTTCGCTGCAGTCCTGCAATCCACTTAGATTCACAACACCCACAGTTAACAACAAATAATTCCATGGTAAACTCCAGGTGTAGGATGGAGACGCAGTGTTAAGTAACAAAGCGTAAGTGGATGAGTGCATCGTCCAACCGTCTTTTAAATGCTGTTAGTGTCGGTGCAGAGACGACCGATTCTGGGAGAGCATTTCACGGGTGACAGACACGAAGAGAAGAGAAATTTCTGCGGCACTCCAGACGACTGTATTGTTCTGCGAGTTTTAATGAGTGGCCCCTCAGGTTTGTATTGCTGCTGAGTTGCAGTAAAGGGCGGCACACATGATGTGGGTCTCGCAGAATCAAGAATGCCATAATCAGGTCGCCTGGTAGTCTGCGATAGCTTCCACTGAACAATCCTAGTCGTCGCAGCCTCTCCTGGTAGGACAGATGGCGCATTCCAGTTACGTTCTTGGATGCCCGGCGTTGAGGCTGTTCCAGTGGATTAAGGTCGTGTTTCAGCCATGGATGCCAGGCTTGAATTGCGTATTCAACATTGGGGCGAACATACGCACTGAGCATTTGTCGAAATATGGAGCTGTTTATTTGTCCAAACGCCCGCCTCAACAGCCCGATGTGTTGGTTCCCGGTCTTCGAGGCCTTTTCGGATTGCCTGGAGCAATCCAAGTCATCTTGAACCAGGACACCCAAGTCACGTTCCAGAGTTGATTGTTTAGTATATTCGTTCCGAGTCGGTATGAATAACTGCTCTGATGTCGGATGGAAAGCACCTTGCATTTACTGACGTTGAAATGCAATACGTTTTGGATCGACCATTGATACACTGTATCTAAGTCACTTTGGAGCACATGTTGGTCGGTGTTCGCCTGGATCCTGCGCCAGATCTTGATATCGTCGGCAAACATTAGGAAGTTTGAAGCGATTCCCTGTGCAAGGTCACTAATAACTACCTTTCGTACTAAGATGCACACTGTCCGTTTCATGGTATCACTCTTCGAATCGGACCATCTTAGTAATAGAGACACGGTTTAGGAACGATACTCTTCAATCTTGTTTCCATATTGATCGACATAAAACCTTTCTTGCCTACCGAAACTCAGTATCTGGCGGTGGTTGCATTATATAATTACCCCAGCAATTCCAAGCATCACTGCTAAGCGCCCCTTTAATGACAAGAACATTGATACCATGGTAATAAGTGGCCTCAGAAAGTACTTAGCTAATTTTGGGTTGTATTTACTCCCCTCCGAAACCCAGTGCGGATGATCTAAAAAACTTGGAGCACTTGTTTTGCTACGTAGCAGAACTACCTGCCAACTATAATGTACTTGGTGGGGACTTTACAATACCCGATGTTGAGTGGATATCGTACACCGCATCTGCTAAATTCACGAGCTTATCGTCTTCTTTACATGTATACGGATGGACACAACAGGTCCATTCCCCCACCAGGGGGAACCATATACTTGATTTGTTCTTCACATTAGGTCTATCTATATCATCTACCGTTCGGGTCGCAGCACCATCGGTATGGTGTCTGGGGCTCGTCAGTTGCAGGCAAAATGCAGAGAACGACACCAGCAGTTGTACTCATTGTTTGTTGATTTCATAAAAGCATTTGATACGAGGCATTGTAGCGGGTGTTAGGTAATTTTGGCTGTCCGAGTAAGTTACTAAGTTTAATTGAACTTTTGCACAATGGTATGCGGGCGAGGGTGCAGATGAGTGGACACACCTCAGGTGAATTTGCAGTTGTCACCGGTGTGAAGCAAAGATGTACGTTTGCTCCTGCCCTGTTTATAATTGCCTTCATGAGGTATTTGGCTTTTGAAGCAGCTCGTGATCACGGTGTTCGTGTGGAGCACCGTATTAATGGTGGGTTGCTCAACATAAGACGTATCGGTACGAGAACGCCAGTCTGTAAGAAAACTATCCGTATGTTGCTGCTCCCTGACGAATGGCCGTTACATGCGCAAAGCGCACATGAGTTGCTGCACATGAGTATTGCTATGGTTGGACAGCGGCTAAATTCGGGCTCATCACCGACACAAGCAAAACGCGAGAAAGAAAAACCTTCTGATGAGCAAGTGCTTTCAATGATTCATCATCAAACCAGTATAATCATATGAAGGCTAAAAAATAAAAATCGACCCAGTTAGTTTAAAACGGATAGATCACGTGATGGTCTATGTCAGAGATGAGAAAACGAATTAGGTCTTAGAGGGCTAGTTGTTTGCTACCGCGTCTGACCAAAGGCAGTCGACCTGGCGTCTTCCGTCTTCGCTGGTCAGGGAAGCTGGAGAATCTGGACCAGCTTCTTCTGCGAGCATAAGGACGGCTGGAACAATCGAATGCACATTGCGTTAGCTGTCGCAAGTGTACGAAGGTGGTCACCTTCCATTCGGTGCGGCGGAACCTTGTAAACTATTCGGAAGGCGCGTTTCCAACCCACCTCGTGGCCGTTGTCCACAAGGTGGGTCAGAATGGCGCTACTAATGGTCCCGGTGCCCACCTGACGCAGCCAACGAGGGCAATGTTCGTTCAAGCGTTTGGATAACTGCCGCGCCGTTCGAGCAATATACGTTGCGTCACAGGCGCACTCGAACTGCTAAATTACAATCGACGTGGTCAGCATCGGCACTTTGTTTTGTGCACGAATGAGTGGTTCCGTTGAAAACACGCACTTCAACGAGGCTGCTGGGAAGGTTGGCTTTACCGCGGCCGAAAGCCTTTTGGTTAGACGCTCGGTAGCCCCGTCACCTTTGAATGGTAAACGAATAAATAGCTCTTTCTTTGTTGCTGTTAACATTGGCATTGGTCTGTGTTTCTCTTGGAAGTTCCTTAAAATAAATCTACCGGGATAGCCGTTTTCACGTAGAGTATTTGTTAGGAAGGAAAATGCGTGTCCAACAAGCCAGGACCTCATCGCCGCGGCCGGTGATCCAAACTCATCCGCCCTGATGGGGGCGAACAGAAAGCCAACCAGGAGAAGCAGCCAATGAATGCTAGGTCGAAGTTGCTTTATTGGTTGTAAGTTAACCTTTCCAGAGCTTTCCACGGTCGCTTTAAATACTATTCACGAAGTTTCCATTTTACCTTTATAATGAACGGTGTGATTTGCTAATTCATCCCTGCTGCTCTGCTCGTCCGATCCGGTCTTCTCTCTTGTCCTGTGGGGGCCAGCGACTTCGGGTTTGATTGGGAATCAAGCGTCCATTCAGGCGAGGGACGAACACTTCAGCTGGCGACGGAGGTGGGATATGACCGCTCCAATTCCGTAGTCTGACGCACCAGCAGCAACTATGATCTCCAGCTCCGGATTGAAATGCGTTAGCAATAGGTCAGAACACAATATAGACTTGACATTATCGAATGCGGCTTGACATTCAGGAAACCATACAAATTTGCGATCCTTTACCAGAAGTTCATTGAGCGGTCCTCGTAGCTGATGCATTTCGGGCACAAAAGAGCTGTAATGGCTGATCAACCCCAAGAATGATCTGAACTTCGCCACCTTGTCAGGGGGAGGTATCTGTTTTAGGGCACTTATGTTGGAAGGATCCGGACGACGGCCATCCTTGTCGATGATGAAGCCAAGATACTTTACACACTTCATGCCGGTATTGCACTTTTCTGCTTTCAAGTGGAAACCGTAGTCGTTAACGCGGTGGAGAACTGCTTCCCGTCTTTCCGTCAGCTCTTGAAACGTAGCCCCTTTGATTATGATGTCGTCCAAGTAAGCTGCGAGTCCTGCTAACCCAACTAACATCGTATCCATCATTTGTTGAAAAATCGCGGGAGCTGGTTTGACACCAAACGGCAAACGGTTGAACTAGTAAAGACCTCGGTGCATATTGATTGCCAGCAACTCCTTCAAGGCATCGTCGACTTCAATTTGAAGATAAGCATCTGATAAATCTAGCTTTGCAAAAGAAGCGCCACCACTGAGCTTAGCAAATAAATCTTCTGGGACTGACAATGGATACCGGTGCATTTTCAAAGCAGCATTCAATCCCGTAGAGTAGTCAGCCCAGATACCAACGGTTCCATTGGTCTTCTTGACGACAACAATAGGTGCTGCCCATGCTGAATAGTTCACAGGTTGGATGACGCCTGCCCGCTCCAAACAATCAAGTTCCGCATCAACAATCGGAAGCGCAGCGTACGGTACCGGTCTTTTGGGTCGGAATACTGGTTTGGCACCGTCATTGAGAGTAAGGCTTGCTTTGGTCTTTGTGCATCTTCCCAAGTCGTTGCAAAACACAGACGGGAATTTCCTTCGTAGCTGCTCGATCAGGTTGTTGTTTGGTTCGTCACCTTCCGAAGAGGGCCTCGTATCTCCGAGCCGGAGGGTATTGCAGACTTGACTCAGGGGAATGTCGAACAGGTGGCGCTTCTGGATCCAGTCGAGTCCAAGAAGATTCAAATGTGACAGGCCCGTGATTTCACGACACCGTTTGCCCGAGCAGTGACAAAAACCATTTCACACTGCAGCTCACCAATGAGATGAAGTTGACCTCCTGAAGCGTTAAGTGCAACACGTGTCGTTCAGCTGATTGACGGAGCACCAACATACTGCCAAGTTTTGCTGGAGATAATTGTGATGTCCGAGGCTGTATCTAGATAAAGACGCAATTGTTGCCCGTTCAGGTGAGGGACGAACAATTCAGTATTCTGTATGTACATTAACTCCGCGTCTAAGATGTTTCCGTACAGATTCGACATGCTCTTGAGGTAAAACAGTAAACTAAGTTGCGCTTGTATCTCATAGGAACGAAATTGTGAAAGTTCCTGTATTGGCCTATCCACCTTGTCTTTCTGTAGACCTGACGCTGGGTGGATCCGTCTGGTCTCCTACTTAACGAGACATCGAGATATGGTAGCCGATTATCGATTTCCTTCTCCTAAAGCTTCTATGTATCGATGATAGCGATCAAAATGCTCTATTGTCGCCCGCATTTCGGTTCTCTCTATATTTGCCATGAAGACATCCGCTAATAGCGGTCCGAGGGGGATCCCATGGCCACGCCGTCCTTCTACCGTTAGTATTTCCCGTCGAATAGAAACTGCACATTCTATGTGCAGCGTAACAATAGGCCGTTGAGCTCACGCGTAGGTATACACACTTTCATTTCTGACTCGGCTATGTAGTCGCAAATGTAATCGATCGTCTCAACCATTGGGACGTTTGTAAAAAGAGAGACGACATCGAAAGAGACACTTACTTTCTCATTGCTTTTATCCTCCTTGATGCTTTCGACGAAATGGAAGCCGTCACGAAGGCTGTAAGTAGCGAACTGTTGTCGCACAGTTTTAACAAGTTTTACAAGCCACTGAGTGACGGCATGTTACAGTGAGTTAGTCATCGGTAAAATAGGACGAAGTGGGATGTTGGCGTTGTGGATTTTTGGTAACCCGTAAATCTTGGGACGCTTGTACCACTCGGTTTAAGGCTGTCATTCAGAGCATCTGAAATGTACCCCTTGACCCTGAGTTCTTGCAAGCGCTTAGTTAGCTGTGTTTCAACTTGTTCAGCTCGGCCCGTTTCTCCGTCAATGCACACAAAATTTGGCTCATCACTAAGTATTGCTGTTAGTATCTCTATGTAATCTTTTCTACCGAGTAACACTATTCCAGCACTTTTGTCCGGTCTGCACAGGAGGATTTCCTCATTGCGCTTTAGTTGCTTCAGAGCAACTAGGAGCCTTCTTGTTAGCGGACCTTGATTACGGACGGGGTGTTTGTGATACCGGTAGCAACCATTCACCAAATAGCACTTGAAACGTTCAAGGTCCGTGTTCGATTTAGCGACTAACTCTTTCGTCTGATCGTATAATTTTTCAAATTGTAACTCATTATGGAGCTGGTTATCGCTGCGTCTAGAGGCACAAAACTTTAAACCAAGCGAGAAAACTCCCATCAAAGTTGCGTCCATGTTCAAACTGTAAAACTTGTGCACATATATCTCTAGCCTGTTTGCAAACTTGGCTTGCGGCTTAAGCTGGCTTAGTGACTTTACTAAAGTAGGCCGCCTCCGCTGTACATGGTCGTTAGTGATAGAATGAACATAGACCAGAAACATTCTTTCTTCAGCAGCTAACTCATCCGTTGCTGTATGGAGTAGTGCTAGCTTTCTTTCGGATTCAACAGTATTAGACTGCATTCTATCACGTTGGATTAATGCATGTCGTCTAAGGCTCATGGTATTGGAATAGATCCGATCGCGGCGTAACTGCTTACAAAATCTGGTCGGATATTTACAGTGCTCTACGCAATCATTGAAGAACTGAACAAAGCTTTTGACTTCAGCAATTTGGTGGAAAACTTAAGGAACTGATTGAGCTCCTTCACCACTAATGGGGGCCTGAATGATTAAAGTAACATGAAAATTCCCATTTAAGTCTTGAGAACGAAAGACCATCTTCTACAGTATCACAAACACCCCGTCCGTAATCAAGGTCCGCTAACAAGAAGGCTCCTAGTTGCTCTGAAGCAACTAAAGCGCAATGAGGAAATCCTCCTGTGCAGACCGGACAAACGTGCTGGAATAGTGTTACTCGGTAGAAAGATTACATACAGATACTAACAGCAATACTTAGTGATGAGCCAAATTTTGTGTGCATTGACGGAGAAACGGGCCGAGCTGAACAAGTTGAAACACAGCTAACTAAGCGCTTGCAAGAACTCAGGGTCAAGGGGTATATTTCAGATGCTCTGAATGACAGCCTTAAACCGAGTGGTACAAGCGTCCCAAGATTTACTGGTTACCAAAAATCCACAACGCCAACATCCCACTTCGTCCTATTTTACCGATGACTAACTCACTGTAACATGCCGTCACTCAGTGGCTGGTAAAACTTGTTAAAACTGTGCGACAACAGTTCGCTACTTACAGCCTTCGTGACGGCTTCCATTTCGTCGAAAGCATCAAGGAGGATAAAAGCAATGAGAAAGTAAGTGTCTCTTTCGATGTCGTCTCTCTTTTTACAAACGTCCCAATGGTTGAGACGATCGATTACATTTGCGACTACATAGCCGAGTCAGAAATGAAAGTGTGTATACCTACGCGTGAGCTCAACGGCCTATTGTTACGCTGCACATAGAATGTGCAGTTTCTATTCGACGGGAAATACTAACGGCAGAAGGACGGCGTGGCCATGGGATCCCCCTCGGACCGCTATTAGCGGATGTCTTCATGGCAAATATAGAGAGAACCGAAATGCGGGCGACGATAGACCATTTTGATCGCTATCATCGATACATAGAAGATTTATTTGTTGTGGTGGATAAACATGTTAATCTGGATGAAATTCTTTACCACTTCAACCGAGTGCGTGGAGCAATGCAGTTTATTTAGGAGAAGGAAATCGATAATCGGCTACCATATCTCGATGTCTCGTTAAGTAGGAGACCAGACGGATCCACCCAGCGTCAGTTCTACAGAAAGACAACGTGGATAGGCCAGTACATGAACTTTCACAGTTTCGTTCCTATGAGATACAAGCGCAACTTAGTTTACTGTTTTACCTCAAGAGCATGTCGAATCTGTACGGAAGACACCTTAGACGCGGAGTTAATGTTCATGCAGAATACCTAAGGTACCTTGGGAGTCTGATGTCGACTGATCAACAGATACACAGTGAGCTGCGTATCCGCGTGTCGAAGGAAGCAGCGGCACTCGGGAATCTTGAGTACTGAATGTGGAACAACCGTCAGCTTAACTCTAGCACGATGTTGTTTGTCTACAAATCCTTGGTGCTGTCCGTTCTTCTATTCGGCAGCGAAACTTGGATGATGTACCGGCGAGATATGGGATATCTGGAGCGGTTTCGGGAATAGTGTCTCCGACGGATTCTGCGCATCGATTGTTGCGACAGAGTTGCAGACACGGGGGAGTTGCGCCGAAGTAGATTTTATGCAGTGGCCTGCATTCCTTTGCTGCGACACTTGAGATGGCGGGGTCATGTGTGGCGTATGGATACGACGCGGATACCGAAACAGCTGCTGTATGGCCCACTGATTGCAGGGAAGCCGCACGTGGGAAAACCGGTTACCTTATCAGGGTATGATCAAAGTGAGTTTATCACGCCCTAACGTTGATTTCAGATCATGGGAATAGAATGTTCATAATCAGCGTGCATGGCGCGACTTAATCACGAAGGCAGTTGCAGAGGCGCAGGAGAAAGACCTCGTGCATGCGGAGAAGAAACGGCAGGTGCGGAAACGACAGTCGTCAATGGGGTGTGCTTGATCGACATCGAGCGCATGGTGCGGTAGCCCATGCGGTCGCGAGTGCATGAGTCAGACAGGCCGAGTGAGCCGTGAGCGAGGTCACTGGAGACCGGCATCCAAAAGATGACGGGTGCTGCTGAGAACATTGAACCGGCGCAGCGTTGGTAGGTACGCTGCATTCGATTTACTAACCGCGTGCTTGCGTGCTGAGTTTCTTTATTTCAGGTGATTGGTTTGCTATATTTTGTTAATGCTTACTTTGTTAAGTCATTTAGATGTCTGTCTGAATACGCTTCTTTTTACTTACACACGTCGCTTAAGCAGATTGTTTTTAAATTCCTTAACATTTTCGCGTTTAAAGCATCTTTTTAAACATCGTTTTTCTGCAATTTTGAACTTACGCGGATTTGTTGATGACCAATTTAGTTCATATGCTCAGTTAATAAAGAGTTAAGTCGGTTTATCCTTATGCTTTATTCGATAACTTTTAGTTTATATCGTCATTTCAAGTGATTGGCTGTAGATTACATCCCAATTGTGGCTGCGCTTGCTGTGAATGTTGAAAAGCTGCCTACCTGTCTAACACCACCTCGATTACTGGCTCCAGGGTACTGTGAATCGTTGCTGGGGCGGGGGAAGCGGTTCACGGTTCTCGTGCCTGGCTAGGCTCGAATAGTGGTTTCATGCACTCAGTGTGGAACGGACTACCGTCCAGCCACCGCCTTGTGTGTGCTTGATTCCCAAATACAGTGTGCTTGTGTTTGCTTGTGAAAAAGTGTGGGCCAGCTTCGTTGATGAAACGTGGCTCCCATCCACTTGTCTCCCGGGCTTATTCCTTCGGTTTTGCTCTGGATATGAGGAGTGTGGATGGAACTGTGGGTAGTGCAGCGCAAGCCACCCATGGTCCCTCTGTAGGCGCAGCCGTCCTGTGGTCTTCCTATGAGGACCACAGTGACAGGCAAATCAGGAACCGGATGGCGCCAACCATCTATAGCCTCTGCCGTTGTCCTAGACTAAGTCCCTGGCAGCGATCACAAGATGGCTCAACTATCCTTTGACAGACCATAGTCTGATCCTGCCACGGCTCCTTCTGCAGTCCTATACAGACCATACAGCTGTTTACACTTAAAATGGTTTTCGACCCTCTGAGATCTTTGCATTGGGACGCCTTCTTCCTGACTATTAATGCACAATTGGTTTCTGATGAATTTTACAAGAATGTTGAAAGTTGCCTGAACGTCCTCGTTCCGTTGATGTATCGGCGCTTTCCGGTAAAGCAAAATCCATCATCACCCCCAATAAATTTGTCAATAAACTCATAAAACTTCACAGTCGTTTTTTGAAAACGAAGGTCTTTCCCCTAGTGTTACAGCAACAAGATGTCATTGCTGAACTCGAACAATTTAGACGAAACATACGCTTGCCTGGGGAAGGGAACGCATTCGTCAGCAATAATAAAAACCACGCATTTATCAAGTTGTTGAAAAGCAGAAAGTAAACCACACAGCACCCCTCAATTTTGATTTGTGGCAACTGACTATCTTTATGGCCACATCACTACGCCCACCAGATTCAGGGGTACTGACAGGCCATCCATTTTGGACCGAATATTCACCAACGAAGAATTAATGGTCGAGAGAGTGATAACCGATACTCCTTTGGGCCGCAGTGATCATGCGACGCTATTGTTTCATTACATGTGCTACGCGGATTATCCTAAAGAACATGCGGAGGAATATCGTGTCGTAACCAACTATGAAGACCTGTCCGACCTAATTGATGCAACCAGCTGGTCGTTCTTAGCTGAATTAACGCCTGAGGTGGCCTGCGGTGAATTCGTCAACATACTCACCTAGCTCGTGGCACGGACATCTGAAACCAAACGCTACCGGACCAAAAGGATGAAGTCTTTCGTAAGGAGCAGGACACGTAAGTGCATGTCATTAAGGGACTCGGCATGGCACACCTATATAGCCTCCCCGAACGACCATACCTTGGATGTCTACACAATACACAGGAACCACTGTGTCAAACTCGTTCGAGAGGATAAACTTAAGAACCGACAAAGTCTAGCGGAAAAGTTTAGCTCCAATCCCAAGCTGTTATACAGACACGTAAACAATTTGCGCCGTGTTAAGCGCGGTATTCCTGCCCTGCACACAGCATGCGGCTTAGCCCAAACCGCACAAGAGGCAGCCAACGTCCTTGGACAACAATTTGGCCGTACCTTCCAAAGCGAGCAATCACCGTACATCCTGCCTAAGCAGATAACGCCGCCATCAGGGCTAAACCACATATCGTTTACCTCCGCAGCTGTACTGAAGAGGCTGATGTCTCTGCGCGAGTTCAGCTCCCCGGGTGCGGACGGCATTCGACCGAAGGCGTTGAAAGTTGCTGCCATGAGTTTGGCAGGACCATTAGCAATTTTCTTTCAACGATGTATGAACGAGATGCACGTCCTCACGATGTGGAAGCACGGAATCATCACGCCTATCTACAAAAGTGGCAGTCGTGCTGATCCAGCAAATTATCGCCCGATAACACTCCTTCCTGTGATCTCCAAGGTTATGGAGTCCATTGTAGCTGAGGCTTTAATGGGGTACCTGAAGAACAACCAAATTCTCGTTCCGGAGCAGCATGGATTTCGCAGAAATCGCTCCTATACAACTAATCTCTTGATTGCTCGTGCAAACTGGACGGAATCTGTGGACGCTGGTGTTGGAATCGACGCGGCCTATTTGGATTTCTCAAAGGCATTCGACCGCATAGACCATCGCATTCTCCTCCACAAACTCCAGAAATATGGAATCGGCGATCCTGTTCTGGGCTGGATAGGAGACTTTCTCCTACAACGTCACCTGAATGTTAGGGTTAGGAGCAACCTATCAGAATCCATCGAAGTTCCGTGCGGCGTACCTCAAGGCTCGGTACTTGGACCCCGCCTGTTCCTGGTCTTCATAAATGATCTCGCGAGTGTGCTGTCTTCTAACTGCTTGCTATTTGCTGATGACCTAAAGGTATGGCGCACTATAGCTGCAGTGGAGGATCACACAGTGTTACAAGAGGACATGGACAAAGCGTACACATGGTCTATAGACAACATGCTGTATTTCAACGTCACCAAGTGCAAGATTCTCAGTATACGGCACAAGAGTTTGCACTGCTACCGCCTAGGATCACAAATTCTACAGCGGGCTTCTCACGAGTGCGATCTCGGCGTGTTAGTTCAAGATGATCTCGGTTGTTCGAGGCAGACTGAAAAGGCAGCTAAGAAAGCGAACCAGTACCTCGGCCTTCTTCGCGGAGCCTTCGGGAAGTTTGACCCTTCGATCTTTCCAAAAATACTTAGCGCGTACATGAGGCCGCACGCGGAATACGCCATCCAAGCGTGGCAACCCTGGCTCAAGCACCATCTCACCGCGCTCGATACTGCACAGCGTAGGGCAACGAAGAGCGTCAGAGGTTTGACCAGACTCCCCTACCCACTCAGGCTGAAGACCCTTAAAATATACAGTGGACGTTATCGGCGTCTAAGGGGCGATCTCATAATGGTGTACCTAATCCTGAGAGACCCCAACCACCCATGCCATTCCCTTCTAATACTCAGTCAAAACACCTCGCTAAGAGGTCACCAGTTTAAGTTAGTCACGCAGTACAGCCGCCTGGAATGTCGGCGAAACTATTTCTCCCTTCGAGTGACACAGCCTTGGAACGCCCTCCCGGAACATGTAATTAATGCATCCACCCTATCTCTTTTCAAAAAACGCCTTGACGATACCCTGTCACATTTACACTACGTGCTTTAGCTCATGACCACCAGATGCTGGCACTAATGCACAACAGACAGGGGATAGTGCCATAACCCAACTCGAGAGCGAGTCACTCCAAACGCCTTGCACGAAATTTGATAAACGCTACTACTGTAGACACTGGATTTCTGTATCCTGTCGACCGACGACAATCGCACACAAGTAAGCGTTGTCCTTGCTATCGTTTTTTTTAAATTTTTCTCGCCTATGATGTGAACAATAACCACTCTCCAGTTGCTTTGTGTGCGTACATTCTCGTTTCGAACCCCGTTTATACGAAAATGCAGTTACATCTGTAAGCGCCCGAACTGACAACATTATCCCTTTGCTATCTTTTTGTCACGCTATCCACCCTACGGGACATGTCAAGCACCTGCTTTTTTGCCTGTCATAAATCATTGTTCATTGTTCAACTCACACAAGCAAAGCTTTTAACAACGACTTTAGCTCCACCTTTAACGCCAATACTGAACTCCTGTACAAATTGACCCCATGCTTACTGGTGATAAGCTCTGCATAGTAGAATTTGAACTCCCTGACAGTAATTGAATTGTTTCTTCCACTAAACTATCTTGGTATGCTGGACCTGACAATTTACCTCCAACCTTGATAGAATAATGATGGCCCCGATATCCCCATATTACTACTGAATCTTCTTTCACTATCTTTGGTGGCAGGCATTGTGTCAACACATTGGAAGAATATCGTGTTACCCTTCGTTATCAATCAGGCTCCGCTCACGAAACGAGATCTACGGTCCAATAAGCCGCACTTCCATCTTCTCTAAGATGATGGTAGATCACATAAAGTCTGAGGTGGTTGACTTCTTGATGACGCGGAATCTTATCAAGGTCTTGCAACATAGCTTCCTAAACTCACAGTCTTGCATAACATGCCAGATCGACTTTCTCAACCTTCTGATTAGTTAGCTTGACTGCGGTTCATCAGCTATAGTGGTCTGCCTTGACATGGAGATGGTGTTGATCGTGTCCCTCACGTTTCGTTCTCATCCAGATTGACTGCACAAGACATCGTCAACCCTATACTGTCGTGGTTAGACTCGTACCTCACGAAAAGAACCCCTGTGTGGCCCAGATTCATAATGTAACAAGCTCGTCCAAACCAGTCACTGGTGGCGTGATACAAGACAATGTCCTGGGTCCTTTATTGTGTCTAGTATATTTAAATGATGTTTTTGGTGTTTTTGCATTTCACAAGCCTTCTCTGTTCGCCGATAATGCAAAGGTTATTTCCAAGTTTAACCCCACTCACCTCAGTGCTATTTCAAATATCATCCAACGTGAGTTACACATGCTTGATTCATGGTGTTCTAAGTGGAAAATGTCATTCTCCTCTGACAAATGTCACGTTGTAACCTACGTATATGAAACATAACGGATTCTCGTAAAATTGACCGTAAACCTTTGTCTCAATGCCAAACCATCCGTGGCTTAGGGATACATTACTCGGATACCCTAAACTTCCCCGAACATGCCGGCCGCACTGCAGCTCATGCTTGTCAGAGCATCGGCATTCTATTCAAAACATTCACTCTAAAAGAATCAATTTTAACGCATTTTACAGAACATAAACACAGTCGTTAATAGATTATGGCTCCATAAACTATAGTAATCCCAGGTTGAATGATCATATAGCATTAGAGCGAGTGCAACGATCATTTGCCAAACGTCTCATGCGTTACTCCACTATTTTATCATATATGGAGCGATGCATTTCACCCTACAACTTGATCCACTATGGTTGCGTCGGATGAAACTTAACGCTTTCGTCTTTTTTTGATACCCTAGCCAGGAAAATACATTCATCAAATCCGGTACTGCAACTAAAACACCTGTAATATATCATACTAGCAACAACAGCAATAAACTAGTAGTGAAAAGATCAAAAACTAGACAGACGGACTACTTTTTCCTTAACCGATATTCCATATTTTGGTACATGCTTCCTAGTGAGATACATGAACTCCAGTCAGGGATAGAATTTCGAAAGACATTACACTCATTTCTCAGCGTTGAAATAGCTCTTAGTATGCTGAG
Organism: Dicrocoelium dendriticum; assembly: GCA_944474145.2. Taxonomy (NCBI): domain Eukaryota; kingdom Metazoa; phylum Platyhelminthes; class Trematoda; order Plagiorchiida; family Dicrocoeliidae; genus Dicrocoelium; species Dicrocoelium dendriticum. The sequence goes on along the minus strand of OX104067.1, from coordinate 69,632,701 downwards.
GCCGGATATGACAAATCAATGTCCTTATGAAACGAGCGAGATGAATATGATTTAATTGCCCTGTTTCCACTTTTTCACCCGACTCCGTTGATAAAACTATGGGTAACAGAGGCATTAAGATACTACTTTAAGTGATGCGACTTTTCCGCCAACCGTTACATCTGAGTATACCAAGGCAAAAGCTTGTCGGTTTTTTCTATTTTGTTTCGTTGCATTAGTTCTACATTGCTACTTATCTTCTATTCCATTCTGGAGGTCGCATGCGAGTGCTACGCTGCAGTTTTCCTTACACTGCACAATTCACTCCGATTACAGTTTTTGCATTCTCGATTGATTTCACCAGACGGAATCACCTGAAAATCGTTCAGGAGCCACACTGATTATATTTCGAATGCATGGCAAAAACAATCATTTCTTTCTTTCTTTCTTTGCCCCCTTCCATTGATTGTACAAACGGTCACAGACAACTGTCAGATCACATCACATTCTAGAGAAGCGTATAACATTTACTCATTTTAGTTTTCATTCTATTCCATTATATTTCATGTATTTCTGTGGCTGGTCACAAGTGGACCGATCTCCTGATGTGATGGATTGAATCCGCTAAGATAAATAATTATACCCATGCAAGGCACATTGCCACAAACCCCCTGGAGGGAAAAATAGGTGCTGAAATCAGAAATCAAGTACACTTGTGAACGGCCTACCACATATAACGAGCGGCCATAAAAAAGAATCTCTATGATGATGGACTATTGCTTAGAAGAGCGGCCAAAAATCTTGGTCACCATTATAACGGTTTACTTGCCTTAATTCCACATCGGCACATGGCCAGATGAGGCGTGGAATTGCGGAAGAAATCTATCAAGGGACAACCCCCCGCATGGAAGCAGGTGCCCAGAAGACGGTTCCACGGATGCTCGTATTAATTCACGAACTACTTACTATGCCTACATTTATTCTTATGCTCTACCTTCCACATTTCTATTTGAAATAATCGGACAAAATTGTGAAATTCCAAATATTGTCTCGGCCATCTGAGTATACTGTACATAAGAATCAGACATTCCATTTGGTCTGCGTTTCGCACCGTCGAAAAATATACAATTTATTTAGTTAATGATTTTTACTGTTTCATCTCTGCAATATAACTTTTATACGGAAGTCCACCCAGTGGCCGCCCGGAGCGGTGGTAAAAATTTCGCTACCACCGGCAGTTGCAGAGCCGTAAAAAGCTCAAAATCGGCTCAGGGTAAAGTGCACATTAGCACATGAAGCTGTTGCTCCATTGGGATACTAAATGTGATGCATGTGACCACAATGGGACAAGTAAGGGGATGGATGGAAAGAATGTTTGCACAGATGTGACACAGGGCGCAGAGGTGTCGTCTTTCATAGGGGGTAACATTAAAATAGTCAACGCTCAGCCTATCTGGGAATTTTGCCATTCATAGTTGGTATCGAACAATCAGCGGTACCAGAAATGTCGCCCCCTCTAATATGCCGCCAGGGGTGAAACCTCCCAATAACGCCCCCTCCTTTGCTACGCCTACGAGTCCAACTCATGTTGCATCCGTCCATCAATAACCTCGTTGGCCCAGATCCAATTAGACTGTGTAACCGTCCAGCCAATCATCGGTGAGTCATGTGCCAGTGAACCATAAAACCTAGCCCTGATAATACAGCTGGTTGACTTGTAATCTCGATGCACCAATACTACCGACCCCACTCTGACGCCAGTTCTAGTGAGCTAGATTAAACTCAAACTGAATAGTGCTCCTACCAAAAACGCACAAAAAGGTAGAAGGTGACATGGTGTAAATCTAAATACCGTGGACCAACACTCAGGAACAGTATGCTACGTGTTCCCAATGCCACCATCAAGACACCATTTTACTGTCCATAACGCCTGGCTGTAACTGAACCGATTCCGAACGGGAAGCAAGAACACCACCGTGCCGGACGAGCTGTATTCAAACTGACAAAGCTGAGCAACCGGGACGCAAAAGATCAATAGATCAGTAGGCCAACCACATGAAAGGACATAGTCATGAATGGTGAGCGGTCTAGCTATGAACGACTGTCGTGCGTGTGTCCAACACAATCACGTGACGAGACAGTCACGAATGTCAAACTATCTAGCTGTGAGCGACTGTGAAGCGCAAGCCCGTCTCACATTTTCCTTTAAACTGAACAGAATAACACGCCACGTTTGATTGGTATACTTTACGTTTTGGGTTCACCTCGAGTCTCTGCACTGGCGCTCTGATTCGCGTTGAGTATCTTTGATCTGCAGTTACGTTTTCTGTTTGGACTACAGGCTCTTCTGACGGGTAATTTGATTCGTATCCAGCAAGATGTCCAACAGTAGTGAAGCTTCCTGTTTTTGGAACGTCCCTTGCACATCAAAACGGGGTCTAATACGATTTACATGTCTAGTCCATATGATGGAATCCACTTGTATTCTGTACAACACTTGAAATCCGTGCAACAACACGGCCAGGAATCCAGGATGAACTTCCGTCACGAAAATTCTTTACCTACACACTACCATCAGGTACGAAATGCCGGGGGCGCGTTCCATGATGGTGATTAAAAGCCTACTCCATTTTAACGTTGCGCTCACCCTTGTGTAGCGATGGCTTCAAAGCATCAACGACCGTTCAGACAAGCCTATTGAAAAACGCTTCGGAGGGGGAAATGTTTTGAGGTACTGCTGGACCTGGCGTCGTACGGTAAATCTGCAAAAATTTGTCGATGATTTCCTGGATATTCCCCTCTCCTTCCATTTTAATTAATGCTCGCTTAAACGTATCGACAAAACGTTCAGCCTGCCCGTTTGACTGTGGATGGTACGCTGGAGTGCGTATGTGTTCGATGCCATGTGAGTTGCAAAAGTCGGCACATTCTTGAGAAGTTAATTGGGAACCATTGTCCGAAACAATCGTTATGGGAACACCGAATTCTGAGATAAGCTGGCGTAAGTGTAACAAAACAGCGAAAGTGGTTGCGTATCTCATTTGAAAAAGTTCGGGCCACTTTGTGTAAGCATCGACAATTACCAGATAGTGGAAACCCTCCAAGGGTCCGGCAAAATCAAAATGAATGCGAGACCATGGTCCACTTGGAGTTTGCCAAGAATAAAGCTCACATTTGACAGGTAGTTTTGCTGCCATAGCGCAGCTGTTACAGGAACGAACCACATTTTCAATATCCTGGTCCATGAATGGCCAGTAGGCATAGCTGCGGACTATGGAGTTCATATGACTGATTCCCGGGTGACCTTCGTGGAACTGACTGAGAACCTTCTTCTGTAGAATCTTAGAAATCACAACTCGGTCAGATAACATCAAGCAACCATCAATGCTGGTTAAGGCGAACTTAGGAAACTGCTCACCATAGCCGTCCAAGGAACGTGCAGCCCAACCAGTGCTAAGGTACCCCATAATTCATTGTAACAGGGGATCTCTTGCTGTTTATATTCTAACTGCGTCTGCTGTTACTGAAAGTTGACATACAGATGTTTGAAATACTTGTCTACTCTCGGGATCTATGCAGCACACGCGGACACAGATACAAACTTGTTGTGCCGCATGTGAAACGTGTTCCCCACCCCCTGTGCTTCGAACGGAGAGTGGTAAATATTTGGAACAGTTTGCGTGAACATGTGATGGAGGCAATATCTGTACAGTAGTTCAAAACGTTGTTAGATTTATATTCTCGATTCAGAGAACGATTGCACAATTATGGTGACATGTCACATTTGTGAGTCCTGCAATACCGTGAGTCAGATATTTTAACTGTTACATGAGAACGATAACGATATTCACGGCTGACAATTTTTACGGGGTTTTTCACCATATTTCGAAAGTGTTGTACAGAGTTCATTTCTACTTGCTCTATAGTACAGCATTCAGTACTCAGTATTCAGTAATGCTGGACACAATTATGTCTTTATCCGGGGTCTTGGACGTGCAATCGGAAAATCAGTCCGGATAATGCGTCAGCATGACCAAGCGAAGAGGTACTTTTAAAACGCAAATGGAAATCATATGCTAATAGGGTGGTTGCCCAACGTTGTAATCGCTTTGCCGTGTGAACGGGGATTCCTGGTTTGGTGCCAAAAATACATAGCGAAGGTTTATGGTCTGTGTACAAAGTAAATTTACGCCCATGTACCATCTTTTGAACTTTCTTAACCGCAAAAACGAGAGCTAATCCTTCTTGCTCTATTTGACTGTAGCTCTTTTCTGCTGATGTCAAGGTGCGAGAAACATACATCACAGCCTTTTGAGGTCCATTTGGGAACTGATGCAGCAAGACACCACCGATACCGTTTTGCGGTACATTAGCAGCGACAAGTATTGGTAATCCTGGGTCGTAATGAGTTAAAAGGAGATCGGAGGACAATATTTGTTTAATGTCATCAAAGGCTTTCTGGCATTGCGATGACCAATGCCACACTGACTTGTTCGCCAAAAGTGCATTTAGGGGGGCCCGGAGTTTGTGCATTTGAGGGACAAAGTTGTGATAATAGTTAACTAGACCCAAGAAAGACTGCAAAGTAGCTTTGTTCATGGGGTGTGGCATTAACTTGATGGCATTTATTTTCGTTGGATCTGGCCGACGACCGGAACTGTCGATAACCGAGCAAAGATATGTGATACTGGGCATCATGAGCTCGCAATTCTCTGGACGTACACGAAATCCATATGAATCTATCCTGAGGAATATTTCGCTCAGATGGGTGTAATGATCTTCAACGGTGGGGCTTATAATTATTATGTCATCCAAATAAGCCATAGCACCATGCAATCCGGATAGCATAGTGTCCATCATTTGTTGAAATATCGCTGGAGCACATTTTACTCCGAAAGGTAACCGACTGTAACGATACAAGCCTCGATGAGCATTAATAGTGAGCAGTTCTTTTGAGCGCTCCTCGACCACTACTTGCAAGTATGCATCTGAACGATCATTTTTAGAAAATATTTTTCCTCCATTAAGTTTTGTGAATAAATCCTCAGAAACAGGTAAGAGATATTGATGCATTTCCAGTGCGTTATTTAATCCGGAGGTAAAATCAGCACAAATACGCAAACTGCCATTAGCCGTTCTAATGAGTACAAAAGGAGCGACCCACACGGAGTAGGTCACAGAACTGATGCCAGCCATGGACTCCAGTGGACTAATTTCGGCATCCACACCTCCAACAGCAGCGTATGGTACCGGTCTTTTGGGACAAAATACTGGACGTACACCGGTGCGCGGATACAACACAGCTTTTAGCTTAGAACACATTCCAAGACCCTCTGCAAAAGCATTGGGGTACATAGAGGCAAGATGTGATAAAGCTTCTGCACTGTCCTTAAACATTACGGGTGCAACCGAACAATGAACATCGGTGGGACGCAGTGAAAAACTATCTGGGTTATCACAAATACTGTTCAAAGGTAAGCTCCATAAATTAAGTTTGTCTATCCAATCTATGCCTAACAAGTTCAAATATCCATAACCTGTAACGTAACAAATGCCATTAGCATGCAAATCACGAAGTTCAAACTCACAATTGAACTGTCCAAGAAAGGGTAATTCCGAGCCGGACGCGTCGTGAGCGACGTGTGAAGTTTGGACACATGCGGGTTTACCGAACATGCTCCATGTCGACTCAGAGGTTATTGTAATATCGGAAGCCGTGTCCAGTTGAAGCCGGACAGAAACACTGTTTCTCACAATCGTAACATACTTCCGTATTGACTGGTAGTTCGGGCTGGTGGTTGCAAACACCACAGTTGAAACGGAACGTTGAAAACTTGGAGTTTTGACGAAGGTTCGTGACGGTCTTTCGGAGGCTCCCTGCAAACATCTGGTTTTCTTATGTCCCATATTCCCACAACGCATGCAAATATATCGTCTGGATTCACAAAATCGAGCGAAATGCCACGGACCACAATGCTAACGAGCACTAAGCGGACAGCCGCGGCGTGCAAAGTCGGAGAGACGTACTGAATTGTGCGATGGCCTAGGGCGTGTAGGAATAGTATGAACATCCACCACATAAGACTCGCTGTGCCGTTGGATCATTTCTGTGTCATGCTTCAGTGTCAACATACGTTCACATTCCTATACCAGCTCCTGTAGTGAGACTTCTGGATTGGACTACAACCGAGATAACAGACGTGTTCGAATCTCCGCATATTTTTGGAGAACGCAACCTAGAAAATTGTAACATTATCGCACCCGAGCAACACGGCTTTCGTCGACAGCGATCGTACACAACTAATTTATTGATCGCGCGGAGCAGTTGGAGCGAGTCGGCTGACGCAGGCGAAACAGTTGATTTGATTTATTTGGATATTTCAAAGACATTTGATCGTTTAGATCAATGCATTCTCCTTACCAAGCTTCAACAATACGGGATCGGTGACCCTCTCTTGGGCTGGAACGCCAACTTTCCCCCTGAGACGACCATTGGTGGTCAGAGTCCGGAGTACCTTGTCTGAACCCACACCAGTCGAGTCTGTTGTGCCCCATGGCTCATTTCTAGGTCCACGATTGTTTTTGGTATTCATCAATGACCTTGCACGGAAAATTGCCTCAAAATTCCAGTTGTTTGCTGACGATATCAAGAGTGGGCACCGGACTCAGGCGGATTCCGATCGGAATTCACTTCGGTTTGATACGGATAGGATACATGAGTGGTCAGTCCGAAATCTGTTACAGTTCAAAGTGGACAAATGCAGGTACTTTCCATACGACACTTGAGTAGCTATTCACACAAGCCAGGAACGCAAGTACTGCAGCGATCATCTGTCGAACGCGATCTTGGCGTGCCTGTACAGGATTACTTGTTCAAAGCAATCCGCAAAAGCCACGAAAACTGGTGACCAGCACGTCGGCTTGCTACGACGGGCGTTCGGACAACCTTGACGAAGGCGTCCAAAACGCGGTCACGAATGTCTGATGAGATATCTCTCGAACGCGAGAAGGCATGCCGACGACGTTAGAATCATAGACATGGTTTCGATCGTGCGCTTATGTTCCAGCTGTTCATTGCTCTCAGATCAATTGTGATCCACCGTTTCGGACGTGAGGGGGGCGCATACAAGCCTGTTGCACCGTCAAAGTGCATTCCTCTAAGGTTCATTCACAAGTCTCACCCAGTCAACGGGCAGCGCGCTCACCTCCCCAGACTAACGCACCGAACTTTGGCATCCGGCCAATGAGAAAACACTTAAGGTCAGAGGATTGCCTCTGAGCGGCTGGCCAATCGCACAGGGTTTTGTAACATTTTGGACTTTCTTTGCGAAGTTTTGGACTTTCCTTGCAAAAGTTTGCTCTTTCTTTGCAACATTTTGGACCTTTTATGCAACTTTGCGGGAAATGCTATTGACACCAGTCTTTTCAGATAGAAGCTGAATGTGTATGTTTGCCCCCATGTCGAATACGCAATCCAATCCTGGCAGTCATGGCTGAAGCACGACCTTACTGCACTAGAGCAACCTCATGGTCGGGCTTCTAAATAGGTCATTGGAATGTGCCACTTACATACAAGCGGAGGCTGAAACGTTTGGGAGTATTCAGCGGGCGGTATCCTCGACTGCGAGGCAGCTTGATTATGGCGTACTTGCTTTTACACAATCCAAATCATGTACAATGAAAAAATGAACAAGGAATTTATACAGTTTAAGAAGTGTTGCTTTACAAGTCCCGTTGGATAGTTGGTGGGGATATCGACATAATAATAATCATAGTAAAACAATTAGTACTTTAAATATGAAAATAGGGACTTATCGTTTGCTCCGCTGTAGTCCTGCGATCCGCTTAGATTCACAGCACCCACAGTTAACATCAAGTAATTCCATGGTAA